>NW_010576434.1:254011-433935 GCF_000705375.1 Tinamus guttatus | reverse complement strand
CAGCGTTTAACAGCTGGATTATTACCACAGAGTGCAATAGATTTCTTTCAATATGCATTTTGAATGCAAATGGTCAAGCCAACAAAAACTCTATATTTCTACATTGTTATTTTGTTGTAAAACAGGTTTTACTTGGCCTGGATATTAATACAGTGTGCCAGGCTGAACACTACCAATAGCATGCAAAACAGACTGCCCTGAATATTTGCAAGACCCTATGGAACACAGTATTTTGAAGAGGAATATGCTGCTCTGGACTCAATAGCAAGAGCAATTGCAGGTTCTGGATAATAATGTCTCATAAAGAACTCAAAAAGACCTTCAGAAAATAGCTGTTAAGCGCTTGAGTACTGTCAAATATACCTCTGAGCTTTATGTGTTAAGAGACACAAAGCTTTCAGCTTCTGTGTTCTTACACCTGGCTTCCCCTTGACAAATGGTTCTTGTTCAGGATTTTCTGGAGGAAAATTTAAAAAAACTAAAATATAATTATTTTTAGTGTCCTTGTTTTAATTTGTAATTTGTGCAGGCTTTGTGACTTGTAGAGGTGGTTGGACCATCTCTTTCTCTGAGAGAAAGTTCCCTAAGCACAATTTGGAAATCCCGCTGTGCCAGTTCTTTCCGGCAGGTTAAGAGCTTGCTCCAGATCGACCCAGGTTTTCTGTCCTCCCAAGGAAACGACAAAACCTAGTTTTACGCATCTTGAGGTAACAGATAATTGAGGGTGTACTTGACTTCATAGGTACCCCCAAAGTATCTCTCACAATCACAGTTTTTCCTCAACAGTGATACCAGTCTGTCTTTTGAAAAGTCCTCCAGGAAACTTTCCAGAATCGCAGGTGGCCACCTAACTTGCTCAAATGCCACTTATTTTCCTGGTAATTGAAAACTCTAAAATAATAACATGAATTGATCTTATATGATCACAACAATACTTAGCCATCACAAAAAAGGAAAAAAAAAATGGTTATTTTGGTGCACTTGGGCATTTATACTGCCAAAAATAAATGGCTCTGCTCAAAGTAGTATTATGTTCCACAGAGATGTCAGGGTTTTTCCTATTTTATTTTATTTTAAGAGATGTAATTGCAGATGGTGTTCTGCTCTCCAAAAATAGTTATCTGCAAAACAAATGAATTTTACATTTACATTTTGTAGGCTGTTCACTGAAGTATTTTCCTTCAAAATATGTGAGCTCAAGAAAAGTAATATGTAATTACACTTCAAAACACATGGTATCCATGCAGCGCATATTATCTGAAAACTTCAACTTCATTGCATAGCATAAGTTTCTTTTTTTGAAATGTTTTACATTAAGTGAATGACAGGATTGTCATCTTATTTTGGAGATTATGATATAAACAAGGTCACTGTATAATTCAGAGCATAAAGACTTGTTTTCTGATGGAGAAAAAAATGAGTCTTAGTGCCACACTATAAAGTTAATTGGACCACTGGGAAAAGATATTTCAGGTAAGTAGCTACAGTAGATGTTTCTTAACTGCCATATGTAGATATTTTTCTCTGAAACCGTCAATTAGATTATATTTTCTTTAAGAGATTCATTTAAATTATGCATAAAGCTTCTTTCTAACCTCTTTTATACTAATCAATACAGTATGCAAATCCGATGCTCTCATGGGAGATGAGTGTCTCACCATGCTGTAAAAGGCTAAGCTCACAGAGTTGTGAAGGTCTGTCTGCTTGTCATCTTCTGGATTTGTTCTCCTCAGCCCTAACCAGCAGAGTTTCTGAAATACTGGTAACTGGTCACTTTTTTTTTTTTTTTGATAAAGTTGAAAATAAAAAAAGAATAAACTCAAATTCAGAAATGAGATCATGAAACCCTTACCATTTATGATTTGTCCATGCTTGACTGAGTAACAAGGATTAAAAAGCACAGTAATCAGATGAACAAAAATCTTAGACTATTCTTGCAATACACACTTAAAATGAGAAATGCTAGCTTCCTTTGGTGCATGTGAGGAAAGCCCTTGGCCCCAGCTCTAGATCTAGCCCTAGCTTTCACTTTTTTGCTTAAATTATAGAATCATAATTGTCTGTTCTCATACAGAAATTACTACCCGAAGAATGAACAAGAAAAACAAATTTTATATTTTCAGCAGAATGCAGCAGAAGAGAGAAAGAAGAAAATGTAGACCTCCTTTAAGGGAGTAAGAAGAACAGATTACTCAAAAGTAAGTCTTTTGTTCACCGACACAACTCTTCAAAAGCTTTTGATGAAATATTGCACTGAGTTCGGTGAAATAAAATCACTATCTTTTGAAGAAGCATGCAACAGTCTGCAAAAATACAGGTACAAGTTCTACATGCAGAGATTTTAGTGGCAATTATTTCAATTCTATTTTTCAATTATAGTATTTTAATAATATTGTGAGGCCCAATCTGGGGAAAAAAAAAAAGAAAAACGGAATAGTAAGCTGCATTAAGAAGCACTTCCAGCCAGCAATGCTTTGTCTTAAGTGACTCCTTGAAAATTCTACGTAAATTAATGGCCAGCCTGTATAACAGAATTTATTACTAGTTCATGGATATTTACTTAAGAGAAATTTCCCTGACTATGAAAGCTCTTATGCAAACATTTATTTTTAGAAAATATAGACATGCATCTTCACAGCCATACAAATTAATGAGGAAAATAAAACATTATAGTAATGGATAAAGCTTTAATGTTTACTCACTTTACTACACCCATATGGGGAGGCCACAATATCCATTTATTCAGGACAGTCCTTTTATGTGTGCATGCATATAAGTAATTGTCTAATCATAATTTTTACATTTTTATTTTTCTTTCCACGCATATGACACCTTTCAATGTTAAGACCAGAATATCAATCAGTGAAGATATAGCTGTATTGCTGGAACTGCCAGACATAAACTCCACAGATGGGCTGCATACATCTTCTAGATAAATAATATTTACCATGTACCTTTGAACTTCTCCCTTGCATACTAATCATTAATCTATCACACAAAGAAGTTATTTTAACAATAGCAACCTCTCTGCTAAAAAGCAGCTTATTACCAAAATATTTTCATTTTCCCCTTTCAAATATTGACTTTTTTTTTTCCTGCCAATTCGCATTATAGAGAGATGCTGGAGAGGCAGTTCCTCAGTCCCGCACCTGAAACATGTAGAAGGTCTCTTGATCCTGCTGAGTCAGAAAAATGTATCTGCATGCAATGGGAAGAGAGTGACTGACAGCTTTATAATAGGATTCGCTGCAGGAGGTTAACACACAGCACAGGAATTGTTTCATGCTAGGTACACTAGTTTGCTGATTTTGATTCTACAGTATCTAAACTCGAAAGTGAAACAAGTCCTTTCAAGATTGTTGGAGAAAATACTTGTAAAATAAACTCTCTGATTATAAATCTACTTTCACCTAAGAAAAATTCATCATTACTCCCTTGCTGTGGCACTATACCAAATTTTAATCATGTAACACAAAGCAGCCCAGGAGCTGGAGAGTGGACAAAATTTTTCACATTATATATTTAACAATAAATTAAAGGAATATGAAAGGTTATTTGTGATCTTACAACCTTAAAAGGATATCACTGGTGGTCTTCAATCAAGTTCCTCTGCTACAAGCTTACAATACATTATCCCTTAGCAATCACTTCTTCATATCAAAATCCCTTCTCTCATAGCCCTGTGTTTTTTTGTTTCAGGTGATCTGCAATGTTTTAAGGGCTCGGACAATGTCTTCATGACCATTTGTACAGTGCTGACCACAGACAGATGCCCGGCTGTACCAGACACTGTAGTAATACTGTGATTATGAGTTATCCCACTTCTTTCATCTGTGAACAGTATTACAAAATGACTTAAAATTTGCATTGCTTTTTGCTTTTGATACCTTATTTTTTATTATGACAAAGAATACAGGACAATTCCTGTAACTTTGGGATAGCCTTTTCAGACTTATTTATAATAATAATAATAATACCTAGAACACAGCTAGAAAATTACAAGTAAAAAAAAAAAAAACCCCTTTTTTTATATCCCCCCCCCTATGATTTTTTTTTTTTCATTTTGTCGGCAGACATAACAACTGTTATTGTGATAAGGACATAGTATTTATAAATTGGCATTTTTGTAAAAAGAAAGCCAGGGTAAAAACAATGGTACTGAAAGAAAAGTTGTGTAACATGGATTCTCTCTCTAAGTCAAAATTGATTTTATTGTCTCACTCCTTAATTTCCTGTGATATACAAATGCAACAGTCCCAGACTTCAGCAAACTCAGCAGGGTTGGTATATTTGACCTAGAACTGATTTACAATTGCAAAATAATATCGAATAAAAGCCATCTTATTATTTTCTTACCCACAGAGGCGATCTCTTTCTGAAGGTCAGACTGTACATAATTTGTACTGTTTCAGAAAACACGCATTAATCCACCCACCCAGGTAAATATATAAAAAATATATAAAAAATACATAAGAACAGGTAATAAGACCAAGAAGGCAAGGTCCTTCAGTAGTTTTTCAGCCTCTCCTATATTCATAATTACTTAACCGGAAGAGAAAGAAACTACATCTGCTGTTGGCTATTACTATGACTTTTTTACATACTGCAAATGCTAGAGAAAGAGTCCAGAAACATAAGAATTGATATTTGCAGTGTACTCAGCAGATACAGTTGCTTGAAAAACGTGTTTATTTTTAAAACTATCTGTCACCGACTTTAGAGAGAAAAAGAGCCAACAGATGAACTAGAATTATTCTGTTTAGATCTCAGTCTTAACAGTCTTGATCACAAAGGCCTCTCATAAGAGGATCTATTTCTTTTCTGTACATTAAAATAATAATGCAGTGCTCATTACAGAATCTCCACAAAAGCCCTATTTGTTGAGCTCCTGCTTCTCTTGTTACCTCTTACGTTTTGATCCCATTCTGACTGTACTCATTATCATTTTCTGCATTTTTGATACTTTAGTTCTAATAAAGCAATTTTCTTTTTTTCCCCTCAATCCTGAATGGCTCCTGTGCTGCATTCCAGTGGTGAGGGAAGTGACTCCTAAAGAGAGCTGACTTTTAGAAGAGAGATTTTTAACTAGTGTTCAAGTGCTGAGATGAAAGAAACATTGAACAGAAAAGTATTAGAATCACATTGCAGCATCCCTGTGCAACATATGAATATTGCTCTAACCCATTAAAAAGAGATTCTCACAAGAGAGGAGACATTAACACAAGTTCAGCAATGCCTTACTCCACAAGCAGATTTTACTGTAATACACCAGTTAGCAAGAATACCAGTGCTGTAAGAATTTCCACTTATCATAGTAGATATTTCTATAATCTGTAACCTCTTGATACCTTGAGCCCTGAATAGTCCCATTTCCCCAGCAGCAATTTGTGCTTTCTTTCACGAGGCTCTGTGGTGATAGAGCTTCCTGTCAGCCTCTGGCAGCCAGCTCTGCTGCACTTTTCATTTGAGCTGTAGGTCTACTAAAGTAAGTACACATGCTAGGCAAATACCTAACAAATATTTCTGTTTGTTTCTTTTTTCTATTTGTTTGTTTGTTTGTGTTTCTTTTCTGTAAGAAAAGAGAAAATTTTTGAAGTAGACATTTTGGAATATATAATAATGTCCTTTATCTATCTTCTTTCTTTTGGTTTATTTGTTTTAAGATCAGAAGTCTACAAACCTTGTTGATAATTCAAAGACTACTCATGTACCTTCACTGTAAACTGTCAGACCAGCCAGACTCATCTAATTGCTTCTTGGCTCTCCTCCTGTCTTTTTTTGTTCATGTTTTGCTCTCATGTTTTAGATCTTCAACCTCGTGGCCCCGACCATTTTGTGAACATGTTTATGCCACAGTTACTTAAAACTCTGAACTTGACAGCAAAAGTAATATAAATATCAAAGAATAGCAATAATATTTAAACAACTCTTCCTTACTTTTGACTGCTTGTCTCTCTACTGTCAATAAAACAGATGGTTTATAAACTGTTTAGATCATCATCTTTACCACCAACAATTGTTCAAATTCAGGTCAGCACTAATAGCTATATTAAAGCATAAGCAACCTTCTATAAAATTAATCTTAATTTCTGGAAAAATAAAACAAAACTTCCCTCACACCCAGTTGTATCTGTTCAAGAACTGCAAAGCTTCTATCAGCTTTTGAGCTGAAATTTGACTGGTAAATTTCAAAGAAGGTTTGAAGGTGCCTCATCATTGCATTTCTTAGTGGGATGCTGATGCAAATGTCAGTACTCAGATCTGATTTGAAAGTTAAAGCAGATTTATGCCCAAAATTCATTTTATCAGCACAAAAATGAAGGTCAAAAGGAAGCTGCCTTCCCTCTGTAAGTCTCAAGACTGCAAAAAACACCCACAATGTTTACAGTGCAGGCTCCACTTCAGCTGACTATAAAGCTTTCCATTACATATCCTGTATTTTTACCAGAATGCTAACCCTGCAAACCCTCAAGTCACACAGCTCAGTAAATAGCTGTACTACAATACAGTGATATACTGCAATTCCCCAGATTCCCAATTCTTCTTGCCACCCAAGGCTAAGAGGCAATGTTACAATAAATTTTATGTGTAACTTCTAAAGGGCCCACCAGGCTCAATGATCATTTCTCTTTTTATATAAGAATAATATATACTTGGAAAAAAATGGCAGGTTATATTTAGGATTTGGCCTAGGTATAACACGCCATTTTCTTAAAAAGGATCCTTTCCAAATAATATGATTATTGTGGGGTTTTTTTTTAATTATTATTCATATATTCTGCTTTATTTTCCTGGTCATTTATACTTTCTTGGGTAGTTTAGTTTGTAATATATCTATCTACCTTTATAAAACTCTTACCCTCCCTACATTATCATGTAAAGGCACCAACAATTTTCTAAAACTACATCCCACACTACATCTTTACTCAGCATCCTGGCTATTCCAAAATTAACATTCAGGAGAAAAAGCAATTGGCAATGAATTATATACAGTTGAATAATATACATACAGTTCTCTGGGTCTATCATTCTCATTAAAAATAAATTTTTAAAAAAGTCATACAAACTAAACTACCTATCCTCTAATATATATCTTCTTCCTCTGCTACTGCATATAAAGTTATAAAATATGGCAATGTAGACAAAGTCTAAATAACTGAATTTTCTATAATCTACCCATAAACTAACTTAATTGTTTTTAAATTAATAGGAGGAAATTAAATTCATGATAAGAATAATCCTTTCTATTTTTCAGTATTGTGGAGTCATATGATATGTGTCTAGAAACTATCCAAAATAAACTGCATGAGGTACTAGTTAATAGTACTAGAAGTGTGTCATACAAACCATAACAAAAAATCGTCTTCTTGTAAATGCTTCTTTTGGGTAGGATTTAAAATAAAACTTCTTATGCCCAAAATGAGACTGCAACAGGAAGGACAAGTTGTTATCTTCAAAACCAAATTATGTGTGTATCTATCTGAAAAAGCTGTCAACCAGTTGTTAAGACATCAATTTTAACAGCCAAGAAGCTGTTCCTTTGTAAATAATGGAAGACTGAATATTATGATCTGGAAATAAAGACTAGGGCAGTCAAAATCCTTCAGCAAAGAACTGAGGAAACTGAGGAAACACCTACCGCACATATAAAGGGCTTAATTTAGCCTTTTGTCTATGTCTAGAAAAAGATGTCCCATTCTGCATGCATAGAGGTTTCCAACATGATGCTCATAAGGCAATTGTTGGAGAAAAATTTATCCTACAGAGTTAAATAAAAGAGCTTAAATAGGCTCTCATGATGAATCACAGCCATCTGTGCAGACCAACACATGTAGAATTAACAGGTGGTTCTGGAACTACTATAATATCCCGTCTTCAATCTATGGAAAAGAAAGTGACCTGCTTCAGTCACTTCCAAAACAGATTAGTTTCATCTTTGAAATAGAGAAAAATAACAAAGAAATGAAAGCTTTTAAAAACTGTTCTTTAGACAGATGTTTTTCCAATTGTTAAGATCACATATAAAAGAGCATACTCGTCCCCAGATATGCAACTTGGATATCTGCAAATTTGTCCTAGTCATTTTAATACACAAGCAGAAAACCTTCCAGTCTGCAGTCAGCTTCATAACCTTAACCTGAGTGCTTTGGCCAGTGGAAAGTACAAAGGTTTCAAACAAAACAGGATTTTTCTTAAATCGGCCTTCAAATTATATCTGTACTAGAGTGTTCTTTTCTACACATATTTTTTAGTGATATTTTTTATCTTCTTGTCTTTTTTTTTTCAAAATCATGTCAGCAAGTCAAAATTTGTTTTTCATTCATGCATTCATTTCCATCCGTTATTGTTCTTCAAGCTCTGTTAGACTTAGACAAAATTGCATTCTTTCTCATTCGAGAAAAAAATCCTCAGACGTCCTTTTTAAAGGCAAAATTAAAACCTGTGACTACCATCAGCACATATGTAATGAAAGCAAGCAGATCAGAAGTTTGAAAACCCAAAGCTAAGTAGCAATTTCTTAAGTCAATGCATCTGTTTCTAGGTCAAGCCCTAGCTTCGGGGACCGCTCTCTCTTTTTTTTCCTCTAATCAAGAAAGGACTTCAATGTTCAAAAGCCTCCACATGATGGCACCATAAATATCTGAACTCCACTTTTCTTGATTCTGGAATAAGGCAGAGAGCATAATGCTTGCCTTATTAAAATGTGCACAGAATGTTGAGACTGTTCTCTCAGACCATACTGAGGTTCCACATCAGTACATCCAGCTATGGGTTTGCTCTGACTTGGTATTTCTCTCAAGTCAAGAAGAGTAGCACCTGGGTTTTTTTTTTTTCTTTTTACCAAAACAGGTTTCCTCTTCAAAGACTAATAACCTGAGTAGATAATTCGAGATTTTTTTTTCAATAACTGCTATTTAAGATATATGATAAAGTGTTCAGGCAGAATAATTTACAGGTAAATTTACTATTTAAATTCTATGACGGTACTCAGCCATATATCCAAAAAAGCCCGTTTGCTTCTCTCAGAACACTTCCCAAAGTAAATAAGATTGTTATGCTCTGTTGTATTCTTTTTTTTTTTTCCCTCTCATTTATGTAATAACTCAGGGCCTTAACCAGCGTATCCTACCAACATGAATCACTAATTTCACTGTATCTTAACTGTGAAAATATTTGTGCAGCTGTGCAATATCCAGCAACAATTAAACTGAGATTTGACATTTACAGTTTCATACAATTGCAGTGAGCTCTTATGTCTCTACTGCAATGACCTCTAGTTCTGTCCCTGCTAGAAGGCTGTACATCTTTTCCTACCGAAAGACATGTATGAAAGCAGAAAAGATTTTCATGTTCTTCTGCAAAGTTATTCAGTTGTCTTTATTCTCTCAAGTTCTCATAGAACAATAAACAATGTATTTAAATGCTTGCAGCAATCATGAATGGATGATGAAAATCAAAACGGAACTAGAATATTCATTAACTTGCTTAACATATTTACAGTAACGTCTACTTGAAGGCATTTAAAGTATAGTTCTCTAACATCGTGTATCAGAAATTATTATAATATATCAGCAAAGAAAGCATAATGACAAAAAGTTAATGTCAGAAAAATCCAGTACAGTTTATTTTAAACTCATAGGCAATTTGGAACATGAGTTTAAAATAGACTCTTCCAAATACAGTAGCTCTTGAGTGACTTATTTTATTTTTGCTAATGGAACAAGGTTGGAATGAGATGATGATAAGAAGTCTCAACTTTTTAATTATATATCTCCTCTCATTTTAAGCCTCTATTCTAACCTAATAGCAGTCTTTATGAAAGCAGACTCCATCTGTGGGTGTGCATTGGTTGTACATTTTGCATGGCTGGGCAAGGGGAGGTTGGTGACACAGGACTTGGTGAATGAGATTTAGTTCTGGAAACAGAGCTGCGCTCCTCTCCAGCCACATGTTCTTGAGGAAGAGCTCTGCCTTTCTCGGCAGCCTTGCCAGACTTGCAACACACAACTTTAATGTAATCTCTTAGGTAGAAACCTCACTGGGTCCTCCCAGATAGAGAATATGTATGAGATTGTTATGAGACCATTAAAAAGGAAAAAAGAAAAAGAAAAACAGCTAAGATAGATAGTAGTACTTTCATGTAAAATGCAAGCATTAATCATAATAGAGCCAGGACAACCCTATTTGATACTAGACAAGTATATTTCTTAACTATTTGTATTAAAAAATACTAGAATACTGTTCCAAGTTATGCACAGGCTTCCTCTTCTGTTCAGAAGTGTGTTTCTTTCCAAGTGGCAAAAGGTATATTTAAGTTAAAATAAAAGTTATTTCACAGACATTTTTGTCCTTTCCCTCTTTCTCTCCCTCAACTTCTCAAGAACAAGTGTGTCTTTACATCCCACAAGTTTCCTCTTAGATCTGGGGTGCCTTCATCCCTCTACAGTGACAAGACAGCTTCTTAGGTCATCCCTAGGGAAGAAGCTGAGTGTGGGAATGCGAATCCTAGTAGGAGGCAGTTTTAATCAAGCACTGTGTTTCACAGAGGGTTACCCAAGGGTAGCTAATTTTAACACAGACGCTACATGAAGCAGAGCTCTCAACAGCCAAGTGAAGGCACGTGGCAATCCCGGGCTTCTCCTCCTACTCCTCCTCTGGGCCCTACAGGGACTGTGCTGATCTTGACAGGACATGTTGTGGAATACTTTGTCAAGTCAATCTGTTCAAATGTCTCCTAGGATACTCTTTCACCTTGCATAAATGGGAACTGTCAATGACCCAAAAATAGCAAAATGACTGCCATCGTTCCAGCCAATGCACTGTTCTGTTTGCACTGCTAACATATTAGCTGTTAATATACCTCTTGTATACCTCTAGTATAACACTTTAGGTAGTATCAGTTGATTTGCATTTCAATCCATTGCTCTAAATGTGCTCAACATGAGCCCTTCAGAAATCAATTAATGTTCTGGAGCAGCTAAAAACAATGCCAACTTATGATTAAAAAACCCCTCTCCTTTCCTCATATTATGAGGAAATTAGTCAGCACAGGTGCTTGTCAATGATGGCTCCCTTTCCTTTTTCACTTCCTCAACAGAAAATCTTTTCAGTGAAAAAAAAGAAAAAGCAGAAAAATGAGTTTGGGATTTGCTGTGTCTTATGTGAGCTGCAGTTCAGAAAACATACATATTCATCTGCAGAAAGGTGTTTCTCGGCGGGACAAGCATCCTCCCTTGATTTGCAATGAGTTATGAGAGATACACCGGATTCTCATTCTAGGATACAACTGAATCAACACCATAAGAAGTCATGATGATCAATATAGATAGATATAGGTACTTTAAAATGTCAAAGATGACATTCCCCACGCTGTTGCACTAAGGGTATGCAAATAAATAAAGCTCACCCTGACACCTATTTTAGGGAGTCAGTTTTGCTCATCCTAAATACAATGAAATACTACAAATGTAAGGATTCTGGTCTGGAAATTAAGGAAACAAAAAAGGCTGTCCCAAATAGCATACTACAAGAGAAAGTCAGTCTATCCCCAAAAGAGATGAAGTTAATTGGGCTAAAAGGAACTGTCAAAAGCAGGCAAAGAAGGATTTCATTTGAGATAAGACCCATAAGTATTTAGTGCTTTCTCTTTTTAACTTATTCATTCCCTAGATTACATATATTTAGGCAATAGAATAGGCTTTACCTGGGAAACCCTGTTTTTCTTTCTTTTTTTTTTTTTTTAACTGACTCATCACTCCTTTTTTTTTTTTTTTTTTTTTTTTTTAACTGCTTCATCCCTTTTTTTTTTTTTCTTTTTTTTTTTTTTGGAAGGCTCAAAGGCCGAACATAATTTGGCCTGTCAGACTAATGGGTTTTAAAAATAGTTAGATTCCAGCTCAATGACCCATTCTAAAGTGGTTAGGTGGTATGGCTTCTGCTTGGAATTAGGCGAAGAAAACAAAATCTGTCATTAGAAGAATGCACTCAGGAGTAATTAAAATGAATTTGAAGCACAGCCCTCTCTGGTATTATAACATCTGTTTTGCTTTACCATGTATTTGGAGCAACATTTGGTCTTTGCTCTTTATGATACTCATAATAGAGTGAACTTTAAGAACTAATTCCTAAACACCGCTGGTTTATTTCCTAAGCAGGCACAGTTAAAAGTCTTCTTGCATGCAACAAAGATTGCCATTTTCACATTGTGTATGTCTGTTTACAGATAAAATAAAAAAAAATGAATATAATGTATGCTGCATGGTACAACTGCAGATACAAGGCTGCAATGATACCTGTAATACTAGTGCGAGCACATGGAAAAAATATCTTCTTAATTACTTTTTCCAAAGACCAGAGTTTCAAAGTTGACATGAACATTTGGTCTCCATCGTAGTTACTAATGATGACACAGGAGTTTTTAGCATAAAAAAATTTGATTTCACTTTTGTCTTTTTTCATCCAGTGGAAAAGAAAACAGGACCGTGTTTGGCTGCGTGAAAATTAGCTTACCATGGATTTGGTGTTCCATATAGAAAACAATGTTTCTTACTTAAACAGGAGAAATCATGATTGATCAATCATTAGTATCATCGAGGCTGAAGGAAAAAAAAAAAAAAGCTTTGGGAACATGACAACAATAAAAACAGATTAGTAGGGGTTTAAAAATGTCATTTTTGAAACAGGAATCCTAGAACGTTGTTTTGACTTCTCAGTGCTTCAAATCAGCTTTTTAAACATTCCCAGATTTTCAGCTTTTTGTTCAAAAAGTCATTCTGAGATGAAATTTGGCATTTGAATAAGAAAAAAAAATTTCTCCACAGGTTTTTAACTACAAATTTAACCCTCAAAAAAGGGGAGAATACTTATTTTACCGGGTTTATAAATATCTCTATTTCCCTTAGAATATAGAACACATTCTCACATTACTCTAGTTTTAATAGGGATTATGAAACATTCTGTGAGGCAAAATGACCAATGTTAAAGCCCAATAATTAAATGGAAAGGACTAAAATTGAAGATGGCAACAAAGATGTTTTATAGTTTTGCTTAAAGTCATAAACAAAGAAATTTTTGGTACACAGCACGAGAAGATGTAAATAACTTCTCAGATTGTTGGAAATGCAGAGTTGGTACTGTCACAATAATTTTGGAAAGGAAATTGAGGGCAATATTTCAGTGATATCCAGATGGACATTACAGAACACACCGAAGTTGCAGAATGCTTTAGCAGCTCACGTAGCATTACAAAAATGATATGGATATGGATTAAAGACATGGACTCAAATATGGTAGATGCATATGTTCTAATGGGCAAGGACAGCATTATCCTCGACAGTACAAAACATCTGAATATATAGTGAGAGATACTATTTTGAGTAAAAAAACACAAACAGTGCTCTTGAAATGCTCATTATTTCTGAGGGTATTAAAAAAAAGTCTATCAGCATTTTATAGACCAAAACCGTTATGGATCCAAGTTTCATTTGCAGGATCTTACAGCAGAATTGCTATTAAAAGAAAAGCAGTTGCTAAATTTTAAATTTTAGTAAACATTAACATGTTTTTATTCTGCAATTTCAATAGCATCGGGGAGAAGAAGTTGAAGATCCTTCTGTTCCTCTAGGACTATGACAGATACAGAGCACACTTAACCAAACTTTAAGAAACTAATAATGATTTTTTGAGGAGGGAGGAGGATAGTGGTAAATCCACGAACATATTTTCATCAGCTTTCTACATTTTTACTGGAAAGATGTTGTAATAAAAGAAAAAATATATATTTTTCATGCACATGCACAAAAGCTTTGTTTTTATGTGATAAGCAAGTTAAAACATTACTGTCTCCTATTTTCTGGAAACATGTTAGAAGAGCTGGAAAAATGAACAATTTGCTACCTGTTCCTGAGGTAAGTTGCCAAGAGAACTAAACTGAAGGACATATAAAATCACAGAGCCACCTTGATGGCAGCCTAGTGGATGACACAGCCATCAGGGAGGTGCTGCCTGACAGTTTTGATGCCGGAGCTTTTTTGAACCTTGAGAAAACTGCAGATGCACATAGCTATGGACCCCAGGATACCCTCAGCCTTAACATACTAGAGCTGGAGCCTGCTTGCTTGCTGGAAAGACTTCCACCTTCCCTGTGGAAATGAGCCATGGGAGGCATTTACCTTGAGGGTGCTTTTCCCAGTCTCAGAGTGAGTGGGCAAGCGCAGCATCAGATTTCATGGTTTGTACTGAAGTCAGTGTTGTGCAACAGGACTTTTGAGCTGTACTGGCTTTTTCCAGTAGTACCATCTTTCTCTTGCATATTTGGACTGGTTCTTTGTAGAGCAAATCCAGATATCATATTTGATTACACATTTGGTTTCTCCTCCTGTCCCTGACACGGCACTCATGCCACTGTCTCTGTGTTACTGCTAGCACTTTTAGATCTTCTCTAGGTAAGGCCATATAATCCCAATTAAGCACACAATATCTGTGTGATTTCTGAAGAACTTAATCATATGCTCTTCCTTGTTCTTTCTGCACTCTTTGCTTCTAATATAAAAGTAATTTATCCAGGATCCTTTTTCCTGCCATTTTGAATGAAAATAATGATTGTGACTCTTAGGCTAAAACACTAGAAGAAAGCCAACCCAGAAAGTGGAGGTTTCAAGTTTCAAGTTTCTCAAGACTTGCTTAAACAGATAAGCAACTTATATAAATTTATATAAATATAGGCACAGTAATTCTGATCACAGACTCATAAGACTAAGCCCTGTAGTAAAAGCTCTAGCACATATATTGCTCCACTTATCAAATCAGAGAAGGTAACTTTTTCCAACAGACAGTTGTTAAAATCTTGTAATCTGAACGCCAGAGGGACACCTGGAAATATGTTCTTTAAGTTAGAAAAATAAAGAAGAAAAATTGAGACTATATGGTCTATCAGGCACACTGCACTGAAAACTCAGAAGAAAAAGTTTTACTTTATTACTAAAGAGCGAAAGCAAGACAAAGACAATACTTAAGTATGACAGCAATAAGTAAGACAGAACAGTTGATTATCCTATTGTGTGTCTCATATGGATATAAAATAGCTCAATCTACCAGCAACAAATAGAAACAGCTAGGAATGGGGTGGGGGAGGTATTTCCCCTCATGTCTCTAAAAAAGGTCTCTTAACATACTTTTTAAATAAATATTATTAATGAGATGTGACTCTCTTGCCTTGAAAAATCCAAATTGATTTGTAATGAGAAAAACTAAGCTTCACTTGGATTCACTTCTGAATCCAACAGAAGAAAAAAATATGTGTATGCGTGTGTGTGTGTATTTATTTCATCTCTAGATGCTATTTCAAATATATGAAAATACTTGATGATATTACTACAGATAATTTTACTGCTAATTTTAAGGTAAAATCACATTTTGAATACGCGCACTATTATAGAAATGATGGAATTGTGCTATACAGTATATTATAAAGAAATAAAATTACCAAATTTGTTACTATTAATAAAAAAATATTCTTCTAAAGAGATGCCACTGAAGATTGAACTTAATAAGAAAGAAGTTTTACCTCCCTCCTGTCTTTCTTTATATTATTTAATAGAAGGCAGACAGTAATGCAGTTTTTTATTATTATTTAAACTTCCTAATTTCTGAGTTAAATGTGCTAGTAGGTTAAATAAGCACCAAGAGCACCAAACATTACTTTTTTTTTTTGATAACAAAATTAGAGGTTTCCTTTAATAGCACGAAAAATGTATAAATATATATAATTTCTCATTTCTTAGCCATCTGACCATTTAAAAGAAAGCTGTTTGGTTAGCAGCAACTTATTAGTTTCATCTTTATGACTTTTAAACATGATACACAAACCAACAAAACAAGTTTGACGTGACAAAAAAACAAAGAGGCCACGTGACAGAAGAATGAGTTGTTCATCACCCGTGCAACAAAAACATTAGACCTCCTTGATTTTCAGTTTGTGTCTGTTTTCTTCTAAATGGGTCAAGAAGTTGATCAACAGAAAGCAAATGTCTGAAGTCAAGCAAAAAGATGCTAGAGGACTTCAGTGTCCCAAAGACTTTCTGCCCCTGGAGAGGGCAACATGACAGACATAACCCCTGCATGTGCACACACATGGGAAGGAGACAAAGAATGAGAAGTTAAGAAGCCAATTAAATTAACTTTCTTGGTACCTGAGATCCAAAGCCCCAGCTTATTACTGGAAGAGTTCTATTTATTATATATGTTAGCATATTTTTCTTTAAAAATACTTGCAGAAATGTCAGTTTTCAAATAATATTTAAAACATGGGGATGGAGTCCAGAGTTTAGACATGTAAACACAGAGACAGCAGTCCAAGAGTTAAGTAGTCCCAAAGTCAAGAATGAAAATGCAACCCAAAAATCTAACTTATTATGCTTAATAACAGAAATTTTATGGAAACATAATCTATAATAGAATCTAGCTACAGCCCATGTCAGCAGATTAAAATATTTAAATACAAATTGAACTGACAATAAATCTGTCTGATAAAGAACTAAAATGAAAATCTTGGAAATAGTTGCATGTAATTTGCATATAATTATTCATTTCCCAAGCACATGTTAAATTAAGTGACTAATAGTAGAGCCTTTTATAAGTGCAAATGTGTGAGTGTGTATGTGTTTATGTATGTGTATGCATATGGGAGAGTCTCAATGACCTTAATAAAAACATTTTATAAAGACTATATGAAAATTAGTAATCAAAATAACTTAGCATTACAAATATAATTTTGTAGCAAATCCACAAAAGCATCTTTACACGTATGACTTGGTCACTGAAAAAGAAAGGTTAGGTATATTTGCGAGGTTTCAGATAAATATATTCTGATAATATTGTATTATTTTCACAGGGAAGAGAAAAGTTAAGTGCATTTTCTTAGAACAAAAATGGAATGAAGTTATTAAATTGGATATGTTATATTCTTTCCTTCTCCTTTCTGCATCAGTTCTTGCTTTTTGTAATATTCTAGCTAATGCTCCAAGATATAGACCTATATGTAATTATAAACAGTGTCAGCTGGCAGTTGTCAGCGAAAAGCGGATATTCCTAGCTCACTTCTAAAACAGCGTAAAATCTATTTTATCATTTTTTTTTCTTTTCTTTTTTCAGTCAGATGGTCTATGTCATCTACAGAAAACAATTTGATCTCATAGGAATGAAAATCACTATGCAACATAAGGCATGGCAAATGAAACAGACGACTTCCTCATTTATGAATATTTTAAAACAAGATGACTATTCAAGGAATGGCTTTCATAATTCCACAACTTTTGTTGTTTCTCACTTTTTATTTCCTTCCTCTTCTTTCTCCTCCCCATATCTTTATTACTTAGGGAAAAAGACAGAAATAAATAAATAAATAAAAAGGAGAATATGACCAAACTATATTTCTGCTGTTTAATATCATATCATATTCTCTAAAGTACACTGTGAGCTTCTTGGTGAACTATTTTCATGAGACAAGATTTACATATGCCAAATACAGATAACTTGCACAATTAATGATTGTGTGAAATGCAGCCTACTAAACCAATTCTGAATTATTTAGATGGAATCCAAATGTAGACATTCTATGAGAGATAACCAAACCAACAACTCACAGGAGATCATCATACCAGTCATTATTTGTCATCTTACTATTGACATATAGCACTTTATATTCTGCTTTTACTGAAGAAGTTAAAGATGCTAACTTCTAAAGAAGTCAAAATAGGATTTCTACGTTAAACATCCAGATAGCTTAAATATCCAGGTTTCATCCACTACCTTTGAAATGGCAAATTTTACTGAAATCCTCACATAGCTAAGCACTAAAAATGCCAGAATACATACACTGTTTGCGAGAGAAGGCCATACCTACACAACAAAACAGAAGCATATTCCATTTCTTCAACAGAATTATTTTAGCACAGCCTTTTTATTATTTGGCAGCAATTTTTCCCTGCTAAAATAGAAGACTATTGAAGTCTGTAAAACAATGGAAGATATTTTATGAAATAAGTAATATTGCAAATCAGAACACAACGGCATGTATTGTTAGTCAGGAAAGAAAAAATACCATGCAGCTACCTAGTCTAACATATTTAAACTTTCCAGATTTACCTCTGAGCCATAATGCCTGTAGTTAGATAAGGACCTAGTTTTGACACCAATTTTTCCACTAATGAAGACCAAGAGAAATGACTCTAATATTTGGGTTTTTTTTGTTGTTGTTGTTCTGTGCTTATATGTTACACTCCAACAGGAATATGTGAAGGTGCTTAAGGAGGACTTAGATCTTCAGGTGACCACCATGATACCCAGAGTTTTTTTTTTTCAGTCTTTCTTAGGATTTTTTTTTATTATTATTTATCATAAGTTAAGCAGCACACAAATGAAGCCTAATTCATGTAATTCATTCACTGCTTATTTTCCAACATTATTTATTTGATTGTATTAAATAATGCAAATCCTTCAGTATTGATGGCTTGCCTTCTTATTATCTTATTCACTTATTAATAAAAAAATATATATTGATCAAGATGTTAAATAATGGTGGTTTGTCACAGGCCACCCAGAGAAATATACTCATATGATGATAATTACTCATTTAGAATTGTCTTTTGGCAAGTCAAATAGCACTAAAGGACTTTATAAATACCTAAATTTACCTCAAAATCAGATCATCTCCCATGCTGCCTGAAAACAAATACTGTATAATTTCAATTTAAACATTACAAATTTTAATAGTCAGTATGCCTTATAGGAATGGTGCACATAACCAGCCATGCTTTTCCTATAGATAAATTATCCATTTAAAAAAAAAAAAAAGAAAGAAAAAAAAGTCTCATGTAATGACATCACTGAAAAATTGAGAAGCATATGCTATTAAATTACCTTAACTTTTAAATTACCTTAAATTACCTTTTCTTTCAACTGATCTCTAAATCATACACCATACAGCCATAGCAGAGAAAGAAGTAAACAGAAACAGCAATATGCAGTTCAGTACAGTCTAATTTGCCTTATTTCCTGGGGTGAATTTTTCAGATGAATTGAGAAGCCTGGTAAATTTGTCTACACAGAACCCAGTGACTTCATCCTTGATATAAGTCAGTTTGCTTGTGACAGGTCAGAGGACACACATGAACATGAATGAGTTTAGTTTCTGTGAACAAGTTTTAAGAACCAGAGAAATATTTTGCATCACAATGCATTCAAAACCAATGAAACTGCAATTTAGTAAAATACATCTATCTAGAATCTGGAAATAATGTATCAATTAGTTTTCTTAAGCTTCTAGCAGATAGTTATAGTATTTTGAATAGCCTATACAATTGCTCATATCCTTGAGAAGTTCTTAAGGAAGTCTACTTTCACCAAGCCCTTCACAACAGAGATTTCAGATTTTCCCCAGCCCTTCCCTAAACAAAGCGGAAATGGATAACGCCTAGGAGCATTTGTGTGATTCTACAGTGCTTTTCAACCACTTTATGGCCAAAAATATACTCAGTTGGCTTGTACCTAGAGCACAGCCATACAAGTAGACTGGATACAATATGTTTCAGAAGCAAACTTGAAGCTCGACGTGGGATAATAGAGTAAGAGATATCTGAACCAGCAAGAATAAGCTAAGCAAGTAGCTGATCTACAGAAAATTGCAGTAGTCCTTAAATGACAACTTCAGCCTATTTTTGAAGCGTACACGTAACATTTGTTTTGTCACATTTCCACTATGTTTTCTATCTGATAATCTTTGTTTTGAGCAAGCTGTGTGACAGAGAATTGTAATTTTTACTGATGAATAGTTTGAGAGAACAAAACCTAAAAATTCAGTCAAACTTTTCTAATATAAAAGGAATTGTATCAAATTTGATTTACAATGTTAATTAAAAAAACCCACAATTCTGTCCTACAATTCTTCTGTTCTCCTATTTAAAAGTGTTCTAAAACTTCTGATGCTCAGAAACTTTGACAGTTTAAATCACTGAAGGTCAATTTATAGCCACTTCATCCTGTACTTTTATCATCTTTTGAAACTATTACACTCCTTCCTGATGTTTACTTTTTAGTCAGTGAATCAATACTTAACCTAGAAGTCATCAAACAAGCTCACTATTTCTTCTTGTGCAGTCTTCTCAATCTATTTAAGTTAATCTTTCTTGGATCTGAATATTTGTCATTTTATGTAATGCTACAGGTTGGATTAGTAAAAGCATATGATTTTTGAACAGCACTAAACCAAAACTGAACTCAATAGAAAGGACTAGAAAAACTGAGAAAAAAAAAAAAAGAAAAGTCAGAAATGTCTCTTACATGTCTATTATTTCTATTATCTTGAAAAGTTAATTATACCATGAAACTAAAACTGAAAGTTTCTAAAACAGAAGTCATAAGTATTTCTGAACAACAATAATTTTACTGCCAATAATCAGAGATCTAAATCATTGTCAGAAGACTGTTTTAGAATTTTTCCTTAAATTTGATGCAGTGGATAAAGGTTCAACAAGAAAGCAGATAAATATTTCTATATTAGTTCCGTGGTCTGATGCTTTTGCATTGCTATTCTGTTTAATCTATTTGAGATTGTTTCTGAACATATATCTAATGGCCATACCCTGTGTGGGACGGCTGAGCTGGTGTCTCGCAGAATCACATAAAAGTTGGGGTTGGCCAGCACCTCTGGAGGTCATCTAGTCCAGCTACATGTCACTTACAGCAGGTTACTCAGGGCTGTAAACAGCTGGGTTTTGACTATCTCCAAGGACAAAGACTCTAAAACTTCTCTGTGTAACCAGGTCCAGTTCCCAGTGTTCTTCATAATAAAAACATTTTTATTTTTTCTCCTGTTTACGAAGCTTCATGTATTTTGGTTTGTGGCCATTGCCTCTTTTCCTGTCACTGGGCAACAATGAGAAGAAGCTGGCCCCATCTTCTCTAACCATGGGGTATTTATACACATTGAGAAGGTCCCCTGGAGCCTTCAGTTACCCAGGCTGACAGGCCCTGCTCTATAAGTCTCTCCTTATGAGATGGATGCTTCAGTCTGGTCATGATCGATGTCACAGCCCTTTGCTGGACTCACTCCAGTATATTTAGGTGTCTCTTGTATTGATAAGATCAAGCCTGGACCCAGCACTTCAGATGTGGCCTCACCAGCACTGAATAAGGGGAAGGATCACTTACCTTGATCTACTGGCACCACATTAACTAATGCAACACAAGATATTACTGAGCTTCTTTGGCACAAGGGTACATTACTGGCTTGTGTCCAACTTTGTGTCCACAAGGACATTTTCCTTTACGTGCAGGACCCTGCACTTGCCTTTGAACTTCATGAGGTTCCTCTCTGCCCATCTCTCCAGCCTGGTGAGGTCGCTCTGAATGGTAGCACAGCTCTCAGGTATCACCCATTCCTTTGTATCATCAGCAAACTTGCTGAGGATGTGCTTTGTGCCTTCATCCAGGCTATTAATGTTAAATAGTATTGGCCAAGTATCATTAAGTCCAATCAGTAAAGACTGAAGCAAAGAAAGCAATGAATATTTCAGCCTTTTCCACATCTTTTGTCATCAGGACCCATGCTCCATTCAGCAGCAAGCCCACATTTTCTGTAGCCTTCCTTTTGCTGCTGCTGTACCTGCAGAAGCTGTTCTTCTCCCTTGCCAAGTTAAACTGAAGGTAGTCTTACCCCTTGCTATACCCATCCCTGCACGCTTCGCTATTTCTCTGATGTCATCTGCCCCTGCCACCACCTCCTGTATACCTCCTTTTTGAGTTTTGTCATAAGCTTGTTGTACATCCACGCAGGTCTCCTGCCACCTTCGGAGTAATTCCTGCTTGTTGGGATGGACCATTCTTGAACTTGGATGGTATGACCATTAAATACCAACCAGCTTTTCTGGACTTTGCTCCAGGACTATATCTCATGAGATTCTTCCTAGAAGATCTCTGAAAAGGCCAAAGCCCACTCTCCTAACTCCAGGGTTGAGATTCCACTTTTGGCATTTCTCTCTCCTCTCATGAACGTGAACTCTACCATCTCCTGGTCTCTGCAGCCAAGGCTGCCCCTAGTCTTCACAATCCTGACTGGGGCTTCCTTGTTTTACAGGTACAAGGTCCAGCCCAGCACATTTCCTTGTTGGCTCCTCAATCATCTGAGTTAGGAAACTAGTCATCAGTACACTACAGAAGCCTCCTGGATTGCTAGTGGTCTGCTGTTGTGGCCTTCCAGCAGATATCAGGAAGATTCAAGTCCCCATGAGGATCAGGGCCTGTGAACATGAAGCTTCTCTGAGGTTCTGAAGAGGCCTTATCTACTGCTTTTCCTGACCAGACGGTCTGCAGCAGGCATCCACAAAAACATTGCTCACATTGATCTTCCCTCTACCTCTGACCCATAAGCACTCAGAGCAGTCCGGCTGAACTGCCACAGACAGGGCAGCTCTCCTTCCTCATCTCCCCAGCCTGTCCCTCCTAAAGAGCCTGTACACACCCACTGGAGTGTGCCTGTTGGGTGCAATCATGTCTCCGCAATCCTGATGAAGCTGCAGCCCTGCAGCTGCATGCAGACTTCTAACACCTTGTTTGTTCCCCATTCTGTGTATGTTAGTGCACAGATACTTCACAGAGAAACACAAGACTGTTGATTTCACAGAAAAAGCATAAAACTAAAAGTGATTTGTATACTGAAAGTTAAAACTGAGAGGTACAAAAATGTATAATGTTTCCATTTAAGCATATATACATAATTAAATATTTTATTAACCTGAATTCATAGCATTTCCATATCTTCTGCTAGAACTCACTCAGATTACAAGTCAAATATGCTCCTCTTACTCCCCCATTTTTTTCTCTTCCCAATCCTACCCATGATCTACAACGACACTCAGAGCTCAGTTTATGGAAAAAGACACTTCCAAGAAAATAGATTTATTTTTAAATGGCTACTTTTACAAAGCACAAGTGCACTTGTAAGAGACAGAGAATAAAAAAAATAACCTCTACACATATTCCTACAAGTGAAATTGTATAAATGCTATTTCTGTTATTTATTCTGTTATATAGCATAAAACAAATAGATCTTGGGAAATAAAATCCTTTTTTGAGTGAAAATCAAGATGACTCAGTTATGTTCACCTAAGTTAACAACTCACAACTGTCTTGTTAAACAAACAAACAAAAATGCTTCCACTACCTGCCAGGGAGAGGAATTTAACTAAACTTTATCATGAAGTTCAAGTATTTGGCACAGAATTGCAGTAAACTTAAACAAAGTTATTAAAAATATAATGGACCACATTTGCAACAACATAAATGACTGGAAAAGATGAGATCTTACTGACAGTATTATCCCATTAAAAGATTATCCCCTGTAAGACAGTTTGGATTTTGAGTGATGAAGCACCACTTTTTTGTAAATATTTGGAGGAAGGTGGTTAAAATATTAAAGGAAAGAAAAGGGGGAGCATGAAAAATAAGGAAGGGAAAAATGAACTGGGGTTAAAAACACACATGTTGATTTCATTTATATGGTCACAGTGGCAAAAACAAACAAGAAAATGAGTAAAAACATAGAAAAATGTTAACAAATAAATTAAGATTTATTTAATTTTGAAGCCTAACCATATTTAATTTTATTGTATTATAAATTGTTGCAATTTAGCTATGTAATTTAGTTCTTATTTCATATGAAATAAGATTACTGGAGGTTTCTCAAGGAAAATTATGATTTTAAAAAATCATACATGCTCTATCTTTCAATATATAAATTTAAGGTTAAACTCAACAAAACTTAACAGTCTTAGGATGCTTTTTCATTTCTGGTGTTATAAACACCTCTAAGTAAAAAAATGTAGTTGGCACTAATTTCCTAGCATGTCACACATTTTATCACTTTTTCCAGAGCACTAGACCTTCAAGCAAGACAGCATCTAAATTTATAAAGAACCTAGAACAGAACACAAATTACATTCCCAGTATCACCCGAAAGCCATTACAAAGATAGATGTACCCAAAGCCACCCCCTGAAAAATAAGGTAGAGAAAGTGCCTCAAATCCGAATTTGTAACAATATAAGAAAACCATGTTATGGATGACCGTTCAGACTCAAAACATCTTGTCTTAAAACTGTGCCCTGTCACAGAAGTTATTAATATATACATATAGTTCAACAAGTTTTTGATTAAGATGTAGAAAAACCATATTTATCTATATTAACACTTTATTAATATGTTACATCCTTTAATGATGTGGGACTAGTGACATACCTCTTTATGTATAAGAAAAAAATAAAGATTTTTTTTTCCCTCAGACATATTTTGCATGAGAAAATGAGAAAATAGACCAGGTGAGCATGTGACTTGCAATTATCACATTTTTTAAAAAAGGATTGTTGTTTGTCCTTTTCTCTAAAGGAAGTATTTTGAAATAAAACTGAAACTGTGCTATGCAGAACAACTTGCCCATGACTACCTTTTCTGTGTTAATAATGGCATTAGAATTATATTCAAGGTTAAAAATAAAAATTCTCAATCAAAAAATAATGATATGAAACCCGAAGTACTTAGCTAGAATATTAGGCAATGAAAGTTAAAATATTTTTGTTGATGCTTTCTACCTTTAAATTAATTGTTTACAATTCTGCCTTCTAAATGCCTCCCACAGAACACAGATTGAACTGTGGCCACCTGAGGTTTGTGATAAATATCTAATGAGAATAAATGCACCCGGATAAACCATGCTGAGAGACCATCTTATGTATATCTGTTTCTGTCAGCATCAGTAATCCAAACGTGGAAACAATTCTTACATTTTATGTCACAAAAACATTGGGGAGAAATGCAATGACCAAAATTCTTATTTTACAACTAAATGGAAAATATTTTCGCAGAGAAAAATTAAGCAGTCTATCCACCAGGGATCACAGAATCACAGCATGACTGAGGTTGGAAGGGACCTCTAGAGACCATTCCCAGGCACAAGCAGGGTCACCTAGAACACATTGCACAGGGTTACATCCAGGCAGGTGTTGAAGATCTCCAGAGAAGGAGACTCCACAAGCTCTCTGGGCAGCCTGTTGCAGCACTCTGTCACACTCACAGTCAAGAAGTTCTTCTTCATGTTCAGATGTAACTTCTTGTGCTTCAGTTTGTGGTAGTTGTCCCTTGTCCTGTTGCTGGCCGTCACCGAAATGAGTCTGACCCCCTCCTCTTGACACCTTCCTTACGGTATTTGTACACACAAATATCTAACAGCCACTGAGGCACAAATGACGTCACAAACCAACAGCAGCCACATCACCAGCACTAGCCTATCACATGCTGAGTCAGACATGACCTCACATACACCAATGGCAGTCATGTGACCATCACTGCCCTGACAGCCACTGAAGCACAAGTGACCTCATAACTACAAGCATCGGCTCCCTGAGCAGCTCTGGCCAATGAGGCACTGAGACCCAAGTGACCTCACAAGCACAGGCAGCAACCAAGAGACCAGCACTGACCAATCAGGAACAGAGACAGTACTGACCTCACAGGCACTAGCGGCAGCCATGTAGCCATGTGCCAGCACTGAGCTACCAGGCACTCTGGCAAGAGAAATCACTAGGCAGTTTGGATAGTCTTTTAGATTTTTCTCCAAATAAACCTCTCTCTCTCTTTTTTTTTTTTCTTTCTTTTTTTCTTTTGGGATAATACAATAAACATCCTTTTGAGATGTTATATGTGAAAAGAAAGTAAGCTTTTTCCATTGTTTCAAGTCAGATAATTTGCCATCATTTATCTTCTGATACTAATGTATTTACTATCCAGATGTCATAGAACTAACTTGAATGATGGGGGAAACAAAGCAAAAGAAAACAAAAAACCCTCCCCTGATCTTTACAGAAGTGATTTACTGCAGTTTGAAACCTTATTACCTACTTTTGCTTAATTAGAGCTTCTTGAAGTAAAACACTCTTCTCCTGTAGAGACAGAGGAGAATTTCAGCTTAGCAACTCAGGGCAGCCCCCATACTTTAATAGCACTACACACTGAAGACCTTTATTAACAAAGCTAGGCAAGCACAAAATGACCTTCCAAGACACTGTAAGAAAATCAGAAGCTATTGGAAATATTGGCGGTGGTCCAGTGATCAAGCTGCTATGAAACTTCACATAACCCACAGTTTCACCTGGGTATCTTCAAAACCCTAATCCCTTCAGATATAGAAAAAAAATCAAAAATATTTTTCCACCCAAGCATCACACAAACATTATGAACTTCAAAAGTCTCCAGTGTAAGAAATACGTCTTTACTTTTATAGAGAGCATCAAAACATACAATTCTGAACCCCCTACTGAGTGGAATCAGGTCCTTCAGGATCTTCATGATTAGGAGATGTCTAAATAAGCCATAAAGTCACCACTATCCTTTATTAGGCATTGCTTCAAAATGCTGTAACTACCACTGAACTCTCTTAAAAGATTTGAAAACTTCTCACTATAAACTGGTAGAAAGAAATCTGTGCTATATCATATTAGCTGCTACGAGATAACTGGTATCCTCTTAACTCAAGACTGTACAGAAACCCTGAGGTCAACTCTTCTCTCTCAGATTACTTGGTTACATCCTCCAAAACATAATAAGAACAAAACATTGTGAAAACACAGTCCCCTCCAGAATCAGCAAAGGAAATTGTTAAAACACACAATGAAATGAAAGAATTACCCTTGCACAGAGGAGAAAGCCCAAAGGGAGAGATGACAAATGACTGCAAAGGGAAGGCAAGCTAGACAAGAACAGCAGGAGCCTCTGCCATATCTTGTGATTACTGCACACATCCATTTGGCACGAGAGTTCTGCTTTCAGTTCCAGCTGTTCAAGATCCTGACAGATCCTCTCGAGAGGCTCAGTTTCCACCGCTCGGGGTAAAGGAAAAGGCCTTTCTTGATTATTCACTGGTTTTAATATATAAGTTAATTAGGTTAAGCATCACAGTGGGTGTTTCTGCACAGCCATACCTCCATCCACACGAGCTTTGGGAGCTGGATGATGAAGAAGAGTTAGGAAAAGGGAAGAGTTAGACCATGGGAAGCCTATGAGAAATTTTGATAGATGCAAATCTTAAACTTACTTTCGAAATCGTCAACATAGGTATGTTTATGCTTGTTAGTTTTCTAGTACTTTGATTGATATAGGTGAAAAAAATGGCATAATGACACACAAAAATGTTACTAACTATCCTTTCGTTGACCTATTGCATCCTGACTGGGTGAGATTCATCCCAATAGTTGGAACATCTGAGTTGAGTACAACCAGTCACACAGATTGCCTCCGCACACAACAGTTAGATTGCGCAAAGTAGATCTAAAAACGCAGATGTGAAGCAGAGATGTATAAAAAGATGGATAGGACTATTCATTTAAAATTTATAACTATTGATTGTTAAAGATCCAGTTCATATCCAAGTGAATTCTGTGGAAGTTTTCTTACTGATTGGAGTGTGGAGGGGATTTAAAGATTGCCTGCCTTATGTGCCTCCTTTCTGGGGCATATGAACAGTAAAGGCAACATTCAATTTTTTCTAAATTTTGCAATGGTTTCTATTGACAACTGGCAGCTGCCTGCATTCCAGAAAAATCAGACCATTCATTTAGGTGCCGAAATAGAAGCATTTAGTTGCTGAGAGATTTGATAAATATCTCTCTAAATGACTATTTGCTACATCAAGTACATATTTATAATTGCATAAGATCATATTATTTTTCCCAGCATGAAACTAGAAAAGAGAGTTGTGTTTTTTTTTTTTTTTTGCATAGACACTGATCCACTGAATTTATTTCTATTCCTTTCTCTGCACAACATCTCTCAAAAGATTCTGATAATGAGATTGAGCTGTGAGCTACCTTGATCTTGTTTCCCATCAAAAAAGCCAAAGAATATTTATTATGACACTCAAGGACACTGTTTAAAAGAGGCAAGACCTAACCAATAGTGTTATTTTAATGTTCTTAATGATACCAACATTAAGAAACAAGAATATGTCAAAAGACATTAGAATATATTCCACATTAGTGACAATAAAATATACCCATTAGTTTCAAGGCTAAGATTTTATTAACAAAAACAAATAAAGCAATTCGCTTACTTTATAAATAGAAACAGTGACAGAAGACATGTAACACAATGGATTAAGGCCCCTAAACTTCAAACAGTTTTTTCCTATTACCTCTTATAGTGATTTGTCGCTGCTGTATTAATGGGAAGTTAAGAAGATAAACACACAAAACCAAATTTAATTTTCATCCAGCTAATAAATATGTAACCAGTTACAGTGGTAATTGTAAATGTTAAAATTCTAATGAAATCAGGAGCTAGCTTTTAAAAAACAAATACATTTCAATTTCTGGGCAATAATACCCAAATATTTTTTCTGTTATTGCTGCAGAGGAGATCCTATTCTACTGAATTTTTCTAATAATACTTTTTGAGCAATACATGATCTAAATGCTGTTTTTAAAACAGAATCTTAGTATGACCTTTCCAATAACCTGCATTTTAAGTTTCTGACTATTTTGATAATGACTGTGTTTCATTCACAGTGAGGCTGTTTATTTTCTTACTTTTATGTTACTGTCTGAAGCATAAAAAATTGTGCTTATGATAATGACAAAGTTGCTATGGAATTCTTGCAAAGAAATCAGTGGTAATAGCCTTACACTCATCTTCCATGCAAGCGATTTAAATTGACACTTGCCAACAATACCAACTACAGCAACAGTTTTCAAAAGTGTCTAAGACAGACAATAGGAATGCAAGTTTTGTGTGCTTGGGTAGTAGAACTGTCTTAAGGTAGCCAATTCAGCAGCAAAAAGAAAGTGTTCAGAATTCAAACTATTCAGTGAAGGTGAAAAATAAGGGGTCTGTGGTTATATCTTTCCTTACAAGAAGGGAAATCCTGCAAGCTGGTCTTTTTTGTACATGAATCTTTCCTTGGCCATAAACACAGTGTTGTATTCAGGATTGTAAGATCACAGCTCATATTATACGGCACACAACCAGCAGTTCATAATTCCACTATCAAACAAGTAACACATGCACATACACACTAGATATCTGTCTTTCTAGACAGATAACATACACACAAGCAGAAGGAATATACAACTGAGGAAGAATGCATACAAACATGTTTCACCTTCCATGGTCAAACTATGGAACATTTCTTCTGAAATACTCATGACAGCTTTATAGTAATTAAAACAAGTTATTAAGAAAAATATATAGACACATATATATATAAAATTAACTTCTCAGCTCCTTCCAGTATTTTGGTGAATTTAAGGATAAGCTATAGGGACGAAGAGTACGGCAAGTTTTCTTTTATTCAGTTGAATTCTTAATTTCCAGCTCATTAAGATTTACTTAATCTTGGTACATCAGAACTCATACTGGATATTTGTTTTTCAGTACATTAAATTCCCTGCAGTATCAAGAGCTGATAATAGCAACTGCCAAAGTGTGTGCATGATATGAAGCAAATGTTTTCAGTTGATTCAGGGACATAGCCTAAACACTACTGCTACTTGCAATAAAATTTCAGTATGACTTTTAAAAATGCTGAAGTTTAAGGTCACTACAATGTTTTTCAGACAAACTCACTCTACTCTTGCACTGTTTGAAACACATTTTAGATTGATCTTCATATGACATATCCTTTTCTATGTAATATTTTACAAACTCTGCAACTACTGTTCTTTTTGCAATACTTGTTCTACTTACAGACAAACTCCATGCTTGTTTTTACTTCTACCTTTTCATTATCCATATGAAATTCATGGGAATCTACACGTTCTGATTAGAGGTCCTCAGCACTGACAAGCTTTTAGTTAAAAAAAAAAAAAAAAATTCTTTCCAGTCCACATAACCACAGAAAACCCACCAAAGTATTTATCAATAGTCTTGATTACATGTTTGTCCAGTTTTGACAATATAGTCCAGCCTCCTAAAAAGTTGCATATAGCAGAGTTTTTTTTTTTTTTTTTTTTACTTATTCCCGCTTTCCACAGTTCCTACATTTCTACCAGCCTTCCAAGTTCTCATTAAATTGCCCTTTGGTTCTGTCAAACTGATCCTTCAGGTGGGGCAGTTTTCCAAGAGTTTTCCATTCAGCATCCTATGAAATTTTCTCAACTTTTAAATATCTGGATGAACTCCATAAACTAGTCAATCCTAGAATGGCTGTTGTGCAGCAGTTCTTAGTTAAAATGACCTAATTATGACACAAAATAAAAAGAAAATACTTTCTTTTCTGAAGTGTCTTTGAAGTACTTCAGCACTGAGTTGGTATTTAACTAAAGCATTACTGATGAATTCAGGTATTTAAGTGCACAGAAACAGTTCAGAATATCTTAGGAGCTTAACACCTAGGCACAAGATGCTTTATTCTCATAGATTTAATCCTTTTATGAAAGCCCTTTAGCTAACACTGTTTCAATTTAAAGTTTTAAGGAGTTGTTTTGATTTAAATTAAATGAATTTGAGAGTTTAAAGTTATTTATCTGTTATTTTTCAGCTTCTGGTAATTTTAAACTTGAGTCTCTTCTAACACCAAACCTTATAAATCACAATAAGGGCTCTGCACATATCATTGCATATATATTCTCTGCTCAAGTTATATCAAACTTAAACTCAAACAAAAAGAAAAGAAATCTCTCCCCTCAACCCCACCACTAATCCTGACCCACACTTTGAGAACAGCAATCAAACTATATTTCTTTTGTGCATCGCTAGCAATAGATAAACATCAAACAAACCAGTTGGTCTTTTCACTTTCATATGCAAAACTTATTGACCTTGCATGATGCCACCTGCACCTGTGCAACCACACATACACCTTCAATATCACTGCACAGGGGCAATCTGCAAATAGGGAACTTTGTTAACAACCTATTTGATGAATCATGAGCTAGAAGAAAACCTCTTATATAATACCCATGCTGAGTTAGATCTATAGAGCTAATGAACTGGTCACTAGCAATAACATTTCTATTTCTTTCTGAAAGAGAGGAGATGGGATAGATGATATGCAAGGAGCCAATCTGCTCTGATACTGCTTATGTAGGATTTTCTTAATTAGGCCCAGGACCACATATCAACTTAATTTAACACAGTACAACTCAATTAATTAAGCTGTTTTAACTCAGCTAAGCACTTGAACCAGTTTAAGTCCTCAAAATGGTGTGTAATTTGCTTAAAAAATATAATGAGTTGCAAGGGAGCAATGCAACTCTTAAAAAGTGACTATTGACATTAGGCATCTTTCTTTTAAATAGGTCTTATAAATATAGAATCATCTTTTATCTACTCACTTAACTGACTAAGCTACTTCTACTTTTTTCCCGCCTATTTTTTTGTGATGGCCCTGCACAGCCAATTTGCTGATGGGAAAGCCAGCTGGAACCTCTTATGTTTTATGAATAAGGCAAAACTCTGACCTCAGTTTCAACTGTGCAGGATCACCAATATCAATAGAAAAAAAGTAGGAACGTATTTGAAGACAAGACTGTTCTGCAGTTGAAACAGCACAGATTAATTTGGTTTAGATAGCTATTTTTGTAAGAGCATCTTGTAGCTTTCCATATGAAAGGAGCAAGATTTATTTTGAATTATGCCAAAGAGCAAGAAGAAAAGTTAAGTTCCTGGGAGAGAACTAGTGGCAATGTAAAATGGTTGTTTGGACCTATACTCAGGGATTAAATGCAGTATTGATAGTTTTGCAACAAAAATAATTTTAAAAGTCACTGAATATGTCAGGCTCTTTTTTTTTTTTCCTCTCTCCCTTGTTTCTGTATAAGGAACCTTCAATAATTCTTCACCTATTTCTAAACTCAGGAAGTAGACCATGTGAAGCAAGCTTTTTCTTTTTTCCACTCCAAGTTTTTCCATTTATAAATCTTGTATATAAGAGTATCTTGTATTTTGCAAATATGTCAATGCCTGAAGAACACTATTGAGCTGATTCATATTAAAGAATAATTTTTCCTCCCTCACTCTGTCCTTTCTCACATGAAGTCTTTCCATTTAATAGTGGAAAGTGACAACTGGAGAGCTGAAAGAAAAGATGCCCATAATTCCTCCAGTCCTGCACGGAAAGTGCAGTAAATCCACAGCTTGCATCAGCTCTATCCAGAGGTGGAGAATGGTAGTAGTCAACACATCTTTAACAACACCTTACTATCTAAAGCAACTTGTAAGTTTGTAAGGTTTCCAACTGTGAACAAATTCTTACCAAATTAGGTATTATAGCCAAATACCTTGTTCAATTAAAAGACAATTGAAAAAAATGTAATTTTAGAGAAGAACTGTTTTTCCAGATGCAGCAATAGAGGGAAAGAAGATAGGAGGTTGCCTTGGAGAAGGTTAGAAGAGAGCAATCTGGATTATTATTCTAATAATCCCTTTATTCTGTGGCATGATCACGAGTCTTGAGAAATATGCTCAGGGCTTTATTCATATCTACAGCACTTGTTCAATTTACCTTAGTAATTACCAGCACTGTTGACAAATCCCTCCTATGCAAAAGAAAATGTCTCGCTTTCCCAATAAGAAGCTAAGGATGCAATTTTATCACAGAAAAATTGTAATGCTTGAAAAAAAGGGATTCAGCAAAAGTCAATTATCTCATGGTAAAGTACACAGGAAACAGGTGGCACTTTCAGGAATTGCATAGACCTATCACATTTACCTAGGATTTTGGCTACACTTATTATTACAGTGGTACACAATTTCTCTCCTTAATTTTTATTTTTTTTATTTATTTTTTTTAATAATGCAAAGAAATAATTCTCTGCTAAAGTATCTCTGCTTCAATTCTTGGCCAATATTCGGTGATACTTAAACATTTTCAATGAGATTAAAAGCTTAGAAGGAGATTTAAGAGTCCTTTTTGCAAAGGAGAACCGTGACACAATATAGTTTTTATTTTAGTTGTTGTGAGAATACACCAATTGAGAGTTTGTGATACTTCGGTCCTTTAACAACAGAAAATTTATAAGCTCTTAGTTTAAATACTTATCTACCATAGATACCATCCATCAAAACCATCTCCTGTTATCATGTATATCCCATGACAGTTTAGAGGAAAAAAAAAACAAGGAGGTTAAAGAAATTAACCTTGTATTTTTTTTGACAATTCCTAGTATCAAATTTCATTTGAAAAAAATCAAAAGCCTTATGCTTGGTACCAGTTTCTACATACAATATTAATTTTGCTGCTATCAGTTCTACCAATAAAGTGCAGTTTCAATTTCTACTTAGTTTTCTTAAAAAAATCCTTATGATCCCATAATGTGGCTTAATAAAAATGCCTTTCATATCTTCTCTGTTGCTTTTATTTTTCTTTTTATAGATTAATAGACTTATAGACTAAATGTTTTACCAGTTATACTGTTGCAAGCATAACTGTTACTATGCTACCCGTAACAAGTTTATCATGGTAGAAGAGTAAACCTATGATGAGAGAAAGCATGCTTTGCTTTTAGGTGGTTGTAGAGGAGACACTTGGAGATACAAGTACAGTAGGTGGTATTCCAAGTTTTTCCTGTAAGTTTGGAAGAACCGGAAGAGGGTCTATGAGACAAAATATCACCTTGAAAGCTGCTGACTCAATCATGCCAAGTACGTATTTTCCACTACTTTTACCTACATGCCTTTTCTACACACATGCCTTCCCCCTGTCCTTATCTTCTTTCTTCTTTGTTTACTTGTAATCTTATTGTGATACCTGGTCTAAGAAATTACTGTGAACTGGGGAGAGATAGTAAGGCAGAGGTATGTTCTTAAAGCTGCAAAAAGACTAGGTGAAGTAACTCTTAACAGCATTTTCCTTTTTTTTTTTTTTTTTTTTTTTCTCCTGTTCTGCATTGCAGAGATGCATATAGAAGAAAATCTAGGAAGAGTGGACCAATGATGGCCTACTGAAAAAGAAAAAAAATAAGTTTGTCAGCTAAAAGTCAGGTGTAGATAAGCTTTAATAACATGGAATTAAAACTAAATTGTAGAAAGTATTACAAAAGGGCAACTACGCTATATTCATTCTTTCTGTTTTATAGGCAAAGCAGCTGCTAAACATCTCATGCTAGGCAGCTTTCAAAAGTTTTTTTTTTTTTTTTTTTTTTTTTTTTTTTAAAAAAAAGGTTCAGGCCTGAGATTTAAGCTATTATTTGCTCTGACCAGATCCTATAGCAAAATGATCTTCATCTATATGCAGGATATGTGCAGAGGGAGAAAAAATAGTAAATTATTACCTGCTATTTGGTATTTTTTAGCTTCAGCTTAACAATGCCTTCAGAAAACTAGCTACTAAAGAAATGTGCATTTCACCCTTCTCAGTCCATTAAATCTAAATCATTATATATGATTTGATTGGTGATAAATAACAAGGTTTATTTTAGACACGTGTCAAGAATATCTTTATTTATATTCTACACAATGAACAGTAAATTCTAAGAGATGATGGTACATACTGCTCATAATTTAATTAGATGAGTTTGTTTATGCTCTCAGAAGAGACAAAAGATGGACGTTTGCATTTCAAGTCAGGAAATGTATGACCAAACATTTATAAACCATAATTCCAATACAGTTCCCAATCAATACCCAATTAAAAGCTCCTGGTTTGAACATTAAAGCATTTCCTACACATCTGAGCACTACTTTCCATCCTGTCTGTGCACTGTACAATTTCGAAGGGAGAGAAGAGAATTCGTTTTCCCTTCTGCTCTCACCAACACTATTAGGCACACGGAAACAAAGCCTTTACTTTTGTCCGTATATAAGGGCACCATGATTCCTGTTTCTAGGAGTTTCCAGGAGTGTGTAGATTTATACACACACACACACACACACTTACATATATATGCATAATATATACTAAATAATTTCATTTGTATAAATATGCATATTTATAAGAATATTCAAATTTATTTTATATTTATACAAAGAAAATTCTTATCACTACTGCTAACAGCAAGACTAAGCAGTTCAGTTCACCTAACTCCTTTCAGTGCCACATTCTTGATTCTCGCGCTCCTCTAGAAACTCCAACCAGCTCACACTTTTCCAGTCCCACTTTAGTAACACCTTATAAACATAAGAAAAATGAAAACTCCTAAGGTGTTTGCCTTTGCCTTTTTTTTTTTTTTTTGGTTCATTTTTGGCATGGGCAGCACATGTATTCAGCAGTGGCAGTGTGTGGTTTGCATTCAACATGTTTAAATAAAGGAAATCCATTTCCTGAGGAGATGAGATTAAATCCTTTCATTAAATTATGAGATTAAAAAGCTTGTCTCCAAACACACAGTAACATAAAGGAAACTCACATAATACTCTAGCCCAATCCCTGTCCCAGGAGGGCGATCAACCCCTGGTTTGGGGAGGGACAGCAGCCACCATGGATCCATGGAAAGGCTTCTGGAGCTCCTCACAGAGCAAGGAGGCACCACCTATGGGCACATTAGGAGGTACAGGGAGGAGCAGTGTTGGACTGTTCATAACTTATGATGGGATGTTTAGGGCAGGAACTGCGGGTGGGAAAAGATCAAGGTGGTTCGGTGAGGAACAAGTGTGGAGAAAAGAACAAGAAAAGGGAATGAAAGGAGCTCGTCACTCATAAACATGAGCTGGTTAGTACACTTCTCTGGCTGTATCCTGCTGCTCTTCCCACTCAGTTCCATCTTCTTAATAAGCTCCACTTATAACAGTTTTCCTCACTGAGGGCCTCTCTGGCCTGTGTCAAGGTCCAAATGCCAGCTGCAGCAGGCTCAACTCCCTCAGGCTGGCAGGTCCAGCAGCCCCAACACCTTCGGCCACACAAGATCTAAGTGCATCTTCTCTGTCTTTTAACATGTTTGTTATTATAAACTTAGAACGTTAGTTTTGCTTTTAAATCTCTTAAAACAGAATTGTTCTCCTTGGCACAAAAATAATTGAAATCATTCATTAACCTCTTGACCTCTGTCAACACATAATTTTTCCTATTTCTTCCGTAATACAGCTTTTTTAATGTTCAGACTTTTCACTAGATCACATGTTCCAAAAAGTGATGAAAAAGAGTGAAGTCAATAAGTAACAATACCAATTTCACCGGCACGTTTAAAGCAAAGGACAGAAGGCCTTCAGAACACAGGTTGGGCCATTTCCCCCACAGAACATGTAAGTTCTTAGTGCTCACAAAGGAATTGTTCATCACCACCATGAAATAGACACTGTTTTTACTTTGCTTAATAGAGACTTGTTTAATGAAAGTCAATAAGAAATTCAGAACTCCTATGAAGAGAAAGACTATAGAAAGGCACTGAACAGAGAAGGTATAGGTCTTTTTTTTTTTTTTTTTTTCAAACAAATCAAAGTCAAATCACTGTATGAAGCCTCCAACAAAAATGGTTGTTGAACAACTGCCTTGCTGTAGCGCTTTAGCCCAAGCTAACTCTAGGAAAGCAGAAACAACTATCTGTCTGCATGAGAGTTTCCCTTGGATTTCTTTTCCAAAGCCTGGAATGAAAACACCGACAAAGTAGTAGTTAATTTCTTTTTTTTCTTTTTCTTTCTTTTTTTTTTTTTTTTTTTGAATTCTGGGAGACACAACTTAGAGACAGTGCTACTCCCTTAAATCTTCTTTTATTTTTTTTTTTCTGGGTAAACTTTTGCCACAGCCTTTCCTCCCCTTAAATACTTCATTTCTACCATTCTTTACCAACAATACTTACTCAGAAATATTCAAGTGTTTGCACATTTTCAGCTAGGGCACTACTCTATCCACAGTCTATGCAAGGCAAATATAGTATGTGGTTGTATACACATATTTTATTGTAACCCCTTAAGACAGTGCCACACTTTGGACTACCACCATATACAGTGCCATCTTCAAGACCTGTCATAGCTTGGAAGGGTCTACTAAAGCCTTTCTGACAGGAGACTTGGCACAGCTGTGGCAGAAAAGGATAGCAAATTCTCGTATGCTGCAATTGACTCCTACCTCACAAATGGATGAGTAGTAGGAATTTTTTTCCAAAGATGAGTAAGACTTCTGTTGCTATTTCTAAGCTTCTTTATCATACTAAATGCTTGTCTGTAAGGAAACAGAAGGTATCATCTGCCTCTAGCATTGACTCTTGTCTACAGAAATATTGTCTACACGTAGAGTCTTTAATATGGTCAAAATGGGTGCAAGATTAAAGAAGAAGCTGAACTATAAGATTAATAAGAAGTTGATTTGCAGTGAGGCACTGCAGATGATACATACGTGTGGTTTAGAATAGAGATTGTTTTACAAACTCCATCCTGCTTTAGAATATGGATATTTTACTGCTATTCCAGGTGATCTGTTAGCATTTCCTATGTTGACCTTTTATATGCAAAAGCGAAAACTATTTTATGATAAATTTTCCAAAGAAGGCTATAAATGAAGTTTTGAGGGCACCAAATAATTTGTTTTCACAAGTATGATGTTTACTTGCAGTTGATACTTGTTAACATCATATAAATATTTAGTGGCTTCATTTGTATGCACTGGTAGCCTTCTTAAGAGCACCTGATTACACATCTGGAAGCCTGCTATGAAGTTGCTTTTGCTAAATATAACTTTTTCCTCTTTTTTTAATCTTTTTTTTTCAACTTGTTTATAGCAAATAATACTTAAAAATACTGTTTTATTCTCAACTAGTTCTATTATTCTATCTTTTTGCAAAGCACTTCGTTTCAGACTTCGTATAAATAAGGAAAATTGTATTATATCCTGTCAGAATTATCAACATTAAGTGATATTTTGCATTAAAAAAATTATGATCACTAAGATCACTTAATTTTCTTCACCTATTTCTGTTTTGGGGTTATTTGGAAGCAGTTTCTTATTAATATCCATATAAGACATAACATTTTTATAGTCACAGCAACTGTAACAGTAATTCCCTGATCATATATCTGCCTCCCTCTGTGCATGAAAATGCAGAAATAATGGTTCAAGAATTCTGACAAATTAAGATGGGCAAGCAGCATTCGTAGAGCAAAAGTGCATATGACTTCTGACATGCCAGCTGTCTTAGACATCTACACTGCTGCTGGAGTGTAAAAGGTGCATGGTCACACTGTTGACAAATTGCATCTGCCAGCAGCTTCAGAGAGAGGAAAATGAAGGGGATTTCAGTACACAAGAAGACAATACACTTTCTTCTCTGAAGAGAATTTGTGTAGAAACCTAATGTGTGATTTAAAACAAATATACGTAAATACAGAAAACAGTTCTCAGATGGAAACCTTTGATAAGAATAGCCTAGTGAATGGAAAATTGAATCTGTTTGAGTATGACAAACCTCTGTCACCATCAACTATCACTTTCTCTTTCTTTTCCTCCTGATCCAGTGAAGCAGAATAATACCAGGCTGCCTGTACAGTCTTTCCGCTCTTGCCTAGGAAAAACATATACTACTTGACAGAACACCAAATTCCCTGGTGCCAACCTCCAATTTAATTATGTGGACAGAAAGGATTCTGCAAAGACTTATGTGTCAAGAGCTATCAAGATCATTAAATCCAATCTCCATGACCAAAATGTTGAGTCATTTTCAGGAGGCTGAAATGCAACGGCTCCCAGCCTTTATCAATCTCATTTTGAAACAGTGCCCAGGCTAACTCTGCTCATCAAGGACAGAAACTGCTTTCATGAATATTAGAGCTGAGCGACAGTGTTTGGGCCCCTGGTGAAGACAAGCCTCCCAACCTGCAACCTGGGTGCTGACAGGTGAGCATCATTTGCATCTCATGCTCAGTTGGTAGCAGAGCTCCCATGTATACATTGATTTCTGGACTCTCTGATTGACCCACATGAGCTTTATGAGATAAATTACAAATCTGATCCTAAAATAATGCAAATTCATTGTTGATGAAATTAAGGACATCACGTTAAGTTTTACTGCTGATTCTAGTCACATTATAGTATCTCTCCAGGATATGACCATTATCTCTACTGGAGTACTCCTGATTCGTAAAGATGTATGTAAGATTTCTAAAACTATTTTAAGAAATGATGTAACTAGAAGCCAGTGAAAACTATTTCCATGCATAAAATTCAATTGAAGGCATCCAAGAACCTATTGACACCTTGTCATTGGTCCCATTATATGTGTCCACAAGTCTGAAAGTATAAGGCTGTTATTTTTTTCTTAAGTGAAAAAAAAAAGTACCTTGGAGGACCAGAGGATTCGGTAGACTTTGTCTTTATTTCAAAATTTTGTGCTTTGCTATACAAAGCAATAGAGAAAGACAGCACATGGAAGAACACATGCATATTTCCTGAAATGTGAGAAAGAAGGCAGGAATAACCAGTTAAAGATTAAAGCTCATGTTTTCTTACAGCTTTTCATACTGCTTTCTTGCAGTTTTCTTTCACAAGTTTTAAGGAAAATGACCCTGAATATCTTTGAATGCTTGACTTCCTGTCACAATTATCCCAACCAAGATTTTGCAGTTCTCAGACTGAGTCTATATACTTGAATGGTGTGCTTAACTCGAAATGCAAATCTCTCCAAAATGCCTGCAGAAGAATCAAAGAGAAGAGTCTGTGTATTGTGAACAATATATACACATTTTATCTGAGGCCTAAGTGGTCTGACTTATTCACCTCTCTGCTATAATGTGTGATGGCAACAAAAGAATATTCTGAAATCCTGTCCTCTTTCTCCTTGTTTTGTGAAGCATCCCACTCCAGTAATAAGTATGCAGTTTATGTGAACTAAACCGAAAATGAGATGGTCTTCTTTCCTATTGAATCCTTACAGTTAGTATGGGAAACTGAGATCATTCTTTTCAATAGAGCAAGACAACTTTGTTAACACTAATTTACATAAAAATAAAGAAAACTGATTAATTACAAGGAAAATTTATTGAATGCATCTGGCCTCCATTACTTTTCTAATATGTTGCTGTTCACAGCCCTGTTTTTCTTTGCAATTAACATATGCCTTCTTCCAGAGGCACTAAGGTGACACCAGAGGTACAGAATTTGCAAGAGTTTCCAGCTGCACTCTGTGTCCACATGACAGTAAGCCCACATATGCACCAGCTTCTTTACCTCTCAACTGCACCATGGTTTCTGTGGACAGAAAATATACACACGAACCTCAAATAGTAATCTCTGAGGGTACTCATACATACAGCTGAAGAAGCTAAAGAACTTGCTTGTCTAAACTCTTTGGAAGAGTTTAAAATGGAAGCTGATCATATGTAACTCCAAGTTCTATGTATGTGTGTTCTTTAGTATGAATAAAGAACATCTCAAAGCAAATAAATAAAAATTCTCCAGAATTAAATATATCTGAGAAGACGATGAGACTTTGTTTCTTCTCCCTAGTGAGTTACCAAAATAAGTACGGTAAATATAGCTTTCATATTAAAGGCAGCCAGTTGAGCTTACAAAGAGTACCATTTTTTTTTGCTTATATGAAACGGCATCATACATGAATGGAAATTAGGACAAAAAAGGATTTTCAATCGCTAGTCAAATCTCTTGTATATTATAGCATTATATTATATATTTATATATATATATATAAAATATTACATTTCAACAACTTATTTAATAACTTGTAGATAGCTTTTTTCTCTCTGGTAGGTAAATATCCACAGTGAGGGCTTTATTTCTTGTTTGAATTTGGTCAGTGTCTGCTTCTAGGCATTGATTCCTCTTATATCATTCTCTCTTATATTTTCTCCATTCTTCTATGTTATTTTCTCTCTGTAAAAGACTGTTTACACAGTGAACAAAAGGTACTACTTTATTATTTTATTTGATATAAAATTAAAAGCTACACAGACAATATTCTTATTCTAAGGCCCTCCCTCCCTCTCTCCTTCCTTCCTTCCTTCCTTCCTTCCTTCCCTCCGTCCTTTCTTACTCTCTTCCTTCCTTCCTTCCTTCCTTCCTTCCTTCCTTCCTTCCTTCTTTCATTTTATCTGAGCTTTCTTATTCTCTTCTTGACTTTCTACATCTTTCAAGAAACCTGATGGCCAAAAATGTGGAAACATAGGTCACACTGGTGTTCTGCAGGAAGCCAGAACTGAGAGCTGATTGGAAAGTTTTATATCTATTTCAAAGTTTATTTTCAGGCTGAGGTTGAAAATTTTGTCTAGAAATTGGTACAGCAATGTGCTTAGATATATTTTTACTAGAATTGTTTCTATATTCCAGGATGTATCAATAATCATGCAAAAGGATATCATGTCACGTTATGTCATGAAACATAACAATCAAAAATTTTCAAGTGACTTCCAGCCAGTACAAGTTCTCCTCTTATTTTCTAATTTAAATTACTTCTATTTTTTTAAAATAATGAAATATGCCATCTTTTGTGGTATAAAACAGCTTAGGAAATAGAATATGAAGAAACTCTTCTCAGCATTCCATAAAATAATCTGGGTTAACCCAGGTATATTGGCAACATCTGTTCTCCTAATTAGTATGTTTAGGGAATCTCCAACTTTGCTGTTGAAAGAGACCAAGTATCAAAGCAATTTCACCCTATTTTATAGCTGCCTCCCTGCTCACCCATGACCTGCCTTCTGGTGCTTGGCTTCCCTCTCCCCATACGCCACCATAAACGAGGAGTCCTCTCCAGATATCCTAACAGAGTGGTAGAAATAAATGAGATACCCTTTAATTCCATGTGGAAAGGATCCTGATATGCAAAATTTGAGATCTAGTGTCTGCTGACCACTTTTCAGAACTTTTTAATTAATTGGGTATCAGTCTGAAACTGAAATATTTCGTCCCAGCCTCACTCTGAAGACAGATTCAGAATCAAATCCAGTGTTTGTGTGATAATGTTTGCCTGCTCGCTTCATATTAAGCAATAATGCTACACTAAATTCAGTGAGGTAAAATAAGGCTCAAGGCAGGGGCTACATTTCTGACTCTGCATAGAAAAAAATGCTGATATAGATATTACTCTCTCTTTTCAAAAAGCTGACTACTGAGAAATTTCAATAGCTCCTTCTTCCACCTATACTTCACTGGTCATTTATGTGCACACAAAATGTGCTGCGTATGGCTTTGAAAGAGATCCATTAGAAGCAAACTACTATATAAATCAGAAAAAAATCTTTATCCATCAGAATTTTTGTATTTTTATCAGTCTGTTATTAGCTAATTATGTTATACATTATAAAACCAAAGCATGAGTAATAATTAAAATAGAAAAAAAAAAGAAAAAAAAAAGATGATTTTGTTGTTACATGGACTTATTTCAGTATACTGGGACAATTATAAAAATAACAGTTAAATTATCTTTTGCTATATAGCCTCTAGTATTGATCCCTCAAGGGGGCCTATTCATATCCAGCTTTTAAGGCTTCATAACATGCAAAAACCTGTTTTAAAATTTCCTTTTAAATATCTCTTTATTGAACTTCTGTGTCATTAGATTGGATATCCTAGGATAAAGGTTTCAAAAATTATCTTGACAAAAACCTGTTTGAGAATAATAAAACTGAGGAGTTTCTAAAATTAAATAAGCAAAACTAAGGCCATTTCCATGATTTCAGAGCTGGGGAATAATTCTAATATACAGAGAATTCTCTTGAAAAAGGAAGAAAATGACAGGTTTTTGTAATTGTGTGTGTTAACCAATACTACTAATAAAGCCCATTCTTCATTTTTTAATCTTCTCTCTTTTCTCACTTTCATATTGATACATGTCACTTATAGACCTTTGATCAGAGTGGATAACCTGATTATAATATTACAGCTGTTCTATAATGGATAAAATATGTAATGGAATTATGGTGCTGGCTTCTCCTTTTTTATATATTAAATCTTATACTTAAGTATCTATCTATCTGAACTTTCATGTATTTCCCTTTCCCAAACAGGGATAAGATAAAATAATGCCTGTTCTTGTGTTTTTTATGTTTGAGGAAAATGGATCTATTTATAGCTTTGTTTGTTTGTTTGTTTGTTTGTTATCCTTGGAGAAGAGAGAAACAGTCTGAAGAAAGCTATAATTTAACTATTTGTTTCTTGAGATGGATCACAGCAAGCGGCTGCAAGTAGAGAGAGTATTTTATTTTGTTTCTTCTTGACGATATTTCTAATTTTCTGTTATCAATAAGGACCATTTTCATACTGTGCTGTTTCAACAACATACCAAACAAAGCTGAAGCAATTTGAAAGCTGTTTTGATATAATCTAGTTTGCACTGACCCCACACACAGATAAATAAGAAGATAACAGAGAGAGTGAAAAACAGTGGAAGACCATTACTGAGGCTGCATCATGTAACTGTGAAAATAGTGTATATCCTTCGGCAATGACATCGCAGGTTTGGAGACCACCATGTTGTTTTAGGATGTACTAGCCTTTTGCGTGCAAGTATTTCATGAGAGATGTGCAGCTGCTGCAGTAAACTTATTTTAACATTGCTCCTTGGTGAATAGAACAGAACTTTTTATAGGCTGTTCAGAAAAGCAGGTTGTTACACAAATATGATTCTACTATACTAGGATCATACAAACAGGGATGTGTTAAAAAGAAACTATGATCCTGGAAGCATTTTCATTTTAAGATGTTTTGACTTTGTTGCACAACCCTAGCTGAAGTTCTCAAATATTACAAATAAATGCAGGTTTTGGCCAAGTGAGACAGGAAGTATTCTTTTTTATATTTTCCAATAAATTAATTTCTTACTCTATTTACTTTTACTTTCTTTTTCTGTAAATGAAAAGATATGTTTTCTTAGACTAAGTTTAATCTTCTCTTGGAGTCTTTATTGCACATGACATTAATACTCCTTGCTGTTCAGGCACTTTCAGAAGAAATTTAAGACAAATAGATTTATAAAAGGGTAGCCAATTTCCTACTGACTTAAAGCAAAGACAACCAGTATAATGTTTTAAAGAAGCAAGTTCTTCATAATTTTTAAGCTGTAAATTATTCCCTGATTGTAGTGCAAGGACCAAAATTCCAGAATTCTCAAAATTCTTTTCCTTTTCTTTCCTTTTTCCTTTCCTTTTTCCTTTCCTTTTTCCTTTCCTTCCCTTCCCTTCCCTCTTTCCTTGATTTCAGATAATTTAGTCTTCCATTTGAGTTTCTCATGAGATCTGATACACTTTACCCAGATGGCAAATTGCACTACGGTTCTGGAGATTATGACAAACTCATGCACCTAACAAGATAATGTTCTACCTACAAAATGCTTGACAACAGAAGTACTCCTTTGAAAAACTTCAGTGAATGAGGAATGATCGTTTTCTTCTACTCCATGAAAGATACATCTGTATTCATAGGAAGCTCCTTTGTGAGTTACTGATGTATGACTGACTCCCACCAAGAAATCGAGCGGGTGTATCATGAATTTCCCTATTGTTACTGCACACTGTGTAGCTTGAAGCTATCCTCAGCAACACTCTTTCTGTTATTAGTCTTTTGTCCATTTGTTTAATGAACTTTGCTTAAGATACTTACCTCAATCAGTTCATGTCTCCAAGAGCTGTTGGTTGATGAAAAGACAACCATTCATCGTGCTGAGAAATGTCTGGATCTCTTATGTTTTTGCTCACAATCTGTCTCCTTTTTGATAGCTCCTTTTTCTCTGAAAGGGACATTTTCTTAACCATCTTCTCTTCAAAGGCCCTTATCAGATGGAAAGGGTCAAATTCCAACGATAAATGGATCAACAGTCAATTCTATTTTGGGAAACTGGAGTTATGCTTGCCATCATTACTTTTTCTGATACAAATGCTTTGCTTTCCTTCTTTCATTCCCCTCTGTCTGCCCCTTAATGTCAAAAGGAGGATGTTCTTTTATCTCTCTCATTAATCATCTCTGACATTCAGTTAGGAGTCTTATCTATGGCAATCTTTCTGCAGCATGCCCTAAGATGGTTTCACCTCACCACAGAGGAGGACATGGAGTCCGTAACACTGTGATTCACAGGCACAGTGTGGATGCACTCTCTTGCTCTTTCAGTTCCTTTTTTTTTTTTTTTTTTGGTGAGGGGTCATCATCATACAGTGCCTTGTCAACCTACACTGCCCAAGCATTACAAGGTAAAACAACCTCGTAGAAGTTCTGTGCAATAACCTTGTAAAGAACCTTCAGCCTTTCGCATGATGGACAGGGGAATCTTTCAAATGGTTGTGGGATGACAATGACTGACACATTTAACACAATGAAAATTATCAAGCTTTCCTCAAAGAAATTTAAAAAAATATTATTGCATCCTCAAATATTCTTGAATAAAACCTTTTTTTTTCCTTGCAAACAGGTAAATAAGGTGTACTGGATGAAATAAGAATGCTGGCATACAGAATGTGTACAGCTACTTGAGATGACATAATATATGAAATATTTCATGTCTATGTATATGTCTCACCTTGAAAGCTTCTAATATTGCAAACCACTTCATATACTTAAAATGCTTTTTAACTGTATGTGGATAAAATCTTGCTTTGTTAATCTGCCCATTAAAGTGTCACAAGTAATTGAAATTTGATGTAAAATCTGGTTTCAAGTGTACAAGGAATTTAGATATTCTTAAGGCATATCAAAAAAGAAAAAAGAAGACTAAATTATGAAACTCAAGGGTTTAAGCTTACTTGTAGCAGAAAATAAAATGCATTATCTTAATACTGCTTATTGCATTAGAGAAAATACTACATACTTAAATTGGATTTTCTTAACCAATTTACTTTATTTGTGTTTCAGAAAAATACTACTGAATTGGTTAGTTAGCCTGAATGTTTCCAACTGCAAAAGTATAATGTCCCTGAGAATATTCATTAGAAAAGTCTGTGAAATGCTTATTATTTATCATCATTTTCTTAGTGATCATACTTAAAATACATCAAATCTTCACATGTGCTTAAAAGCGCATCATATCATCTCATACAAGAAAAAAGAATTCTGATGTTTGACTGATGTCACAATTCAATTATTAAATTAGTCTTAACAAAGAAAGAATCATTAAAAATATATTCTCAAACAATCTGAGAAAAGCAACCTTTCCATAATGATCTGCACACAATAATTGTGAATATGCAAAGATGTACAAGAGGCCTTCGATCACTAATACTGAGAATTTCCCATAGTATATTTTGATATATATGAAAATACATTTTGTGCACAAGTGGTGCAGAAGAGCTCCTCGTGGAATATATTTAATGTGAAAATAATGTTGAACAGTGTTCAATAAAGAATACTGAATTCAATAGTGAACATAGAATTTGAAAATCCAGCTTGCAACTAAGGACATAAGAAAAGAAATATATACTAGCTATCCCTATAACTCATGAGTCGAACCATTTCTGAAATCCCTCTGTTTTCCCAAATTAGCAGAGGTGTTGTCAGTTACTGAAATATATTTGAGAATTAGACATCATTTAGGAAATATGCAGTCATTTCAAATGTAGTGACCTATGGCATATTGAATCATGAACATTTTGACCTTTGATCTATTAACTAATACATCCTTTGTGTAATGCTTTTAGACAGTGCCTGCAAAAAACAGGCATACAAGAGCAGAAGTTTAAGACTAGAAAATAGAGACTTCGAAAGTGGGATCTACTGAATAATTATAATGAGATTTCATTATAATGAAAAATAAAGAAAATGAAGGGGAAATTGTCAAGCAGCACGGAAAAAAAAGTTACTAAAGGTTTTATTGCCCATAATATAGCCCTATTCTAATATATGATAATATGTTACCACTGAGGAATGTAGAGATGAATATAACATATCCCTTTCAGGAAAAAAAAAAAAAAAAGACATGAATGAGAGGTTTAGCCTTCAGTTTTGAACTATTGATATATGTGCCTGAACTTCAGTGCCTTCAGTTTTAGCAGATCAGATAAAACCTCCTGTCTATTTTTTTTTTTTTTGACAGAACAGCTTTTCTCTGAATGAAGTTTCCTGATAATAAAATCCTGTAGAGTTATAGCAGCATGTATTTAACCAGCTAAAATTAATCAAAACTTTACAGTCTTTCTCCAAATTTATACCTAATAGTCATCCCACACAAATGGCCAAGTGGGATCTGATAGCAGCATTCAGCTAGAAGGAAATGTTCTCAGCATTTTTTCTTCTCCGTTGGCTTGTTTCAGCTGTGAATTTCATGTACAAGCCCTGCTACAGAGCCACCACCAAAGCTAAAGTCTCTCAGAAAATGCTCTAGGAAAGAAGCTGCAAATATTTAAGTCATTGGAACTAGAGGACTTGGCTTTTCACAGGAGGCCTCATTTCTATCAGACACATGGTGGCTGATCACATCCTGGTGACCATGGTGGCATGGGACATCACAACACAAACCAAGCCTCACTCTTCCTGGCTGCTGGTCCCATAAATTTTTCTAAAAGGGAGTATCACACAGTTGGGTACAGTCTGACCCCAGGCTATATCCATGCTTAGTCCCCTTTGCTTCTCATATGAAGTAACTCTGTAGGAAAACCAACCTGAAGTTTGAAGCAGGGACACAGGATGATCAAGATTTTACTCTGTTTACTGGAATAATTGTCTCTATGTCCCTGTGAACTGGTATCAGAGTCTGGCTTAACACAATAAGCTGTCAATGCAATATCATCTTTTTTCTTATTATTTTTTTTTTAACAAGAGACTTCCATTTCCCAGGAAATAGAGACAGGAGAAAAATGCAATGCAGTTAGATTTAATGCATGAGTCATCTAAGCAAGCGAACTATTTCTGCTGTATATAAAACATTACTCCCTTAAAGACATAAATATATCATTAAAAATATAACAGAAAGAGTCTACAAATAGAAATGCAAATACATACTTAAAGTTTTCTCAGACAGCTCCAACACTTTACCTTAAACATTTCAACAAGGCGATTCTCCTATACTGCAGTCTGCTTTGTGTGAGTAATATAATTGTTGTGTGGGAATCTATCCTGACTATTTCATTAGTTAACTGTCAATATGAATAAGTCTATTCATCTGGGAGGAACCAAGCAAACTCTTGAAAACTCCTGTACTTCACTATGTGTAATGTAACTCTGTAAAAATAGAAGTAGGCTTGTATCACATTGTGAAACCACAGAAAGGTGCTGGAACATTTCATGCCTCCGGCATGGATAGATGGTGCAACGCACAGGATCAGGGGCTCTCTGCCACTCGTGAGTTTTTGAAATTAAATTCTTCTGGGATTGTCTGGCATCATAGGACATTGAGGTCCTCTAGCCAAATAGAATTTAACTCAGATTATAAAAGGCAATGCAATCGCTGTACTGCCTGCTCTCTGTTTTCAAGCATAGATCTGGGAGGGAGGGAGGAAAGGAAAAGTCAGCAACAGTGCAAGCAGAGATCTGCACCAGCTCAACTCGATCTAGTACCTAAGAGGCCCAGTGTGGCTTGTTAATGGGACAGGGACTTTCACAATCTGACCTAAATACTTTATCTCACGAAAAGTAGGAGGTTTATCTAATTCATAAAGAGAAAATGAGGAAAAAGATAACACACAGAAGGAAATTTCACTCCATAAGGCACTACCCTGCACTGTCAGTAAAACAACCCTCCACCAGGGAAATAATGTTTGAGTCTTGTTAAACTTTGTTTGAACAGTTTGTTTGCTCTAATGAACCTTGCACTGGGGGTTTAGCTTTCAGCATTATCACATACGTGAAAGTAAGTCTAGTGTGCTATTCTTTATGAATATAAATTTATTTCCCCATGAGCCAGTTTAATGTTACACAACCTCTAAATCGGGCTAGGTAGCTTTCTTTCACAGCTTAGACCTTTCAAACTATTCTCCATGTTTACCAAGTTTTGCCAAAAAACTAAGCAAAGCCTATTGATTAGGGGAATAAACATACTGTATGGTGTGATATAGCACATTTATGTAGCCTTGATGTATAGACATTTTTAAAGCAAGTCTTTTATGTTCAGGAAAGAAATAGAATTGTATGCAGACACATTGCTCATGGCAACATAACTGCTTAAAGAGAGCATTGTAGGGAGTGGCAAAGGAAGCTGCACTTTCCATTTATAATACATTTTTACTTCTGTGCTCTCAACTACTATTTTAAAAGGAATACAGTTCCGCAGAATTATTAAGTAATGCAGGACACCACCAAAAGTTCAAGAAAAATCAAAGAAACTGTTTTAGGGACTTAATGGCTCTGCTACTCCATACATTTCAGAAGTATTAGAAGATTGTCACAAGTGTCAAAAGTTCCTGTTCCATCTCACTAGAATGCCTTCTGACTAGAACAAGAAAAATAAGCTCTGCTGGCACTCTCCAAGCATGAAAGATTGGTTCATGATTCAAAGACTTCAGGATGAGAACACATATTCCTGATTCTACGTAACTCTCTACGTAAAGAGAAGTGAGGTAGACAAAGATTTACGAATATCCTAGCAGACACATATTCACATCTTTGGATGGCTAAATACATTGTGAAATCTGTTCCTCAGAACAAAAAGAAGGAAAGGAAAAAAAAAAGTGAGGAAAAAGTAGTTTTTATTTATTTCATTCCTAGTTCCAAAATTGCTCTACAAAGAGCTTTCATGCCCCAGTCACAGAGGATGGACTTTCTGAGCTTTATCCTCTGCCTACAAATCATTTTTCAAAAAGGCTGCTTACAAAGATTTTGAGAGTCTTGATCTCTAAACAAGATGTCTTTATTCTTTGAGATGTCAAATCAATGATTCGTTGTTACACATTGTACCCTCTGCATCACCTTTCTTTTTTCTGGTAACTTTTATTTAATACACATCCCTCATTTTCTTGTCTTCTGCCTTTCTCTTTTCATAGGATGAAAGGGCTGGAAGTGACCTAATAGGTCATCTAGACAAACTTTAGGGTCAGAGTCAACTAGCTTGCCACTGTGGGTCAGATTTTTTCCCTTTATTCTTTTCTGAAAACTGTTCATTCCCTCTCTGGATTAATTAGGCAATTTTATACCTTTCTAAAATGTAATAAAGCTTTTCCATCGCTTTTCTGTGTATTATGAAAAGATTAGATCATCAAAGATTAATCACTCAAAGACAAATGTGGCTTGTACCTTATCGAACTAACCAAAACAAAACCCCTCTGAAATATATATCAATGTACTTAATGTATTTTGCATACACTTTTCCTGGGAACAAAGAAATATTCATTAAAATCTCTGTGTTTTCTGAGCAAATATCCTACAGGCAACACAAAGATTTTGAATGAGCTAATGCTGTATTGGCCCAACATCCTCAAACAATGAAATATCCAAAGATTTATGGGCTGAAAGAGTCCAAAGAACTTCCACAGAATACAGAGAAGAAGAAACAATGGCAGAAAAGGGTGACTATGATGTATCAGTCAGGGCATTTTTTTTTTCTCAGTAGACAAGGTACAACCATTTTTCTTGTAAATAGGAATTTCATCATATCTCTGGTCAACCTGGTGACATCACTCCAGACTTGATAAAAAGTCTACAATATCCCTGAGGAATAAGCACCAAACACTAAATCAAGCTCTTTTTGTGGGTACAGACATACAATGTAAGTTTATGAAATACTGTGAGGGCAGTATTTCCCATTTTCTTTTTCTATTTCTACTTATTGGAAACAAAATACTTCCGAGTTTTTAAAAAACACATTCAAACTCCATAATACCAGGAAGTTATCAAAAATAAAAATTAGACTTAATTAAAATTTGCTATATACTTAGTATGAGTTCTAAAGGAAAAATACAGAAAAAAAAATAAGAAACTGTCTTTAAACTTTACTTAGACTGTTTTCTGATCCAAAAAGCACCAAAATGAATTCACTTTTGCAGGTTTGAAGGCTTGATGCAAGCCCAAGCATTATGATGGATTAAAGTTGTGATTAATTAAAGCTGCAGGTTTAAACAATCATCTCCAGATTTCATATTCTTCAAAATCCCTTGAACTTTAATACTAATATTGGAAAGAGAAGCTAAAGTGGCATCCTTTTGTTTATTTCCCAGTCAGATGGAACCAGGACATTCTTTCATCAGTGCCTTTCAGGCATGAAAAAACTGATGAACTGAAGCAAGTTTGGAGAAATATCAGAAAAGTTAAGAGGGAGTCAGCTTTGGTTAGAGAAGTCCACAGAGATGATACTACCCAGATGCAGTGAGGCAAATAGGCTGGGATGTCTCTGCCCTTTGAGGTTTTTGGAGCAATGCCTTATTTTTCAGTCACATAGGTGGTAATGACTGATGTCCCCAATCTGTCTATTGAGGTCTGTGTGCCAAAAGTGGTCAGCCTTAGCCTAAATGTTCAGTTTGACAAGGTGAATGCTCCTTGGAACAGAAGAGAAAAATAGTATCTCTATAAATTACATCCAGTTGCTGCAGTTCTAAAAGCAATGCAAAATTTCCTTATATATTTATCTCTCTGCAGGCTTATCTGTTTTATGCCAGTGTAGATATAAAAGTATGTATTAAAATGACAACATACATTTTATACACTAAAGCTTATTACAATTTTGGAAAATGACACACCATATAAAATGATGTTTCTTTTCAAACGTTGGCAAAGTGTCAAAGTTACATAAAGCCTCAAATGCAATTTTGTAGAGGATTTAATTAAAATTTTCCATTACTTAAAAATGTATCTATCATTAGAAGGTATTTTTGTGTGTACTGCGCCATTTCTGCATGAGAAAAAATTGAATGAGCTCCCCATCTAACATGTAAAAATAAATGATGGTAGGTTCAGTGACAATCTAGTATAATAACATTTAGGAGTAACAGGCTAAAATGGAGCATTTCCAAACAAATAATGTAGTTCTGGCTTTAAAGCAGTTTCAAAGTAAAACATTTTAAATTTGACTTTCAGTTAGTTTGAATTATTCCAGTGGGTCAAAGACAAAGCTTCCTTCCTTCCTTGCTTCCTTCCTTCTTTCTCTCTTTCTCTCTTTCTCTCTTTCTCTCTTTCTCTCTTTCTCTCTTTCTCTCTTTCTCTCTTTCTCTCTTTCTCTCTTTCTCTCTTTCTCTCTTTCTCTCTTTCTCTCTTTCTCTCTTTCTCTCTTTCTCTCTTTCTCTCTTTCTCTCTTTCTCTCTTTCTCTCTTTCTCTCTTTCTCTCTTTCTCTCTTTCTCTCTTTCTCTCTTTCTCTCTTTCTCTCTTTCTCTCTTTCTCTCTTTCTCTCTTTCTCTCTTTCTCTCTTTCTCTCTTTCTCTCTTTCTCTCTTTCTCTCTTTCTCTCTTTCTCTCTTTCTCTCTTTCTCTCTTTCTCTCTTTCTCTCTTTCTCTCTTTCTCTCTTTCTCTCTTTCTCTCTTTCTCTCTTTCTCTCTTTCTCTCTTTCTCTCTTTCTCTCTTTCTCTCTTTCTCTCTTTCTCTCTTTCTCTCTTTCTCTCTTTCTCTCTTTCTCTCTTTCTCTCTTTCTCTCTTTCTCTCTTTCTCTCTTTCTCTCTTTCTCTCTTTCTCTCTTTCTCTCTTTCTCTCTTTCTCTCTTTCTCTCTTTCTCTCTTTCTCTCTTTCTCTCTTTCTCTCTTTCTCTCTTTCTCTCTTTCTTTCCTTCTTTCTTTTGTTTTTTTTTGTTCTTTTGTTCTTTCTTTGTCATTTGTGTACAGAAAATGACAATAGAGGATCTACTAGCACTAAAGGAAAAGCAGTACAGTCGATTTTGATTCAGTTCTTTATTTCCCAAGTCCAAATATGACTATAATTTAGGTGTCAAGTAGAATTATGTTAGACAGGTTTTCCTTGTTCTTGTTTGTTCACATCACAAAATTGGCATCTTTTTCCTGTTCAACTGGAAACAAGACACTTGAACTAAGGAACTCAGATTTGAAATGATGACAGTAAGCAAAGAAGTCTGCACAGTATTTTTCTGCACCATACTTCACAAATATATCTACTTTCAGGATAAAGGGTTAATTCAAAGTGGCCAATAGCTGCATCCGAATCTTTGCATTAGAAGAAGCAAGACCTAAACTTTAATCCTTTACAAGAAAAAGCACAATAAAATAGGATTTTTTTTGACAGATCCAAATAGAAAGCATGCAATATCTGACAATGGTTCAAAATATATTGCATCTCATTTTACCTTGAAGCCCACAGTTTGCAGAATCAGACACACTATTGTTTAGAGATACTTATTATGGAGTAGTGAAATTTTAATAAAGCTTAATCTAACAAGTAAGCAATCTTTTTTTGTTTTCCTTTTTCTTTTTTTTTTCTTTTCCTTCCTCTACCAAATTGTATTCATTTGGATCTTTAAGAACATCCAAATAGGAGATTATTTGAGTTTTCAGGGATTCTTACCTCCTTGATCTATCCCTGTAGGAGCAAGTTAACATGATTCACCTGGCATCTGTTTCAGACTATTTAGTTATCTGGATATAGTTAGAGCTAAATCCAAGAGGGGCGGTAGACAGGAAATGTAGGAGGACAAAATGGCATGAATTTCTACTTCTCATCTTATCCCTCTCATCAAACCTTCCTATCTCTTTTCTCTCTGGAAATGCATATTCAATGATACTAAGGTAACCATTATCTCAGAAACAGATCCTGTGTATATGTGTATCTTTACAAGTACTACTCTGTGATTGTTCTGCCCTCAGGAGTAAATCTTTGACTAAAGCACACAAAACCTACATAGAAGGCTATTTGATTTACCTGTACTCAGTATCACCTTTCAAGCATGAGTGAATAAAATCTTTACTTTTGTGTACTTCATTTCAGTTATGTCTAGTAAGACCAAAATATATAGAAAATATAAACTGTCTTGGCCTGTATTTTTTGATTTATTTGGCTTCTGAAGCTAAAAACATCTTGGCATACTTCTTTTTTTCACCATAAGATCAGTCACAACAAATGTAAAATGACAAATGGCTTTTTGTTTTCCCATTTGGATAGGAAAAAGAACAAGGTGATCTACAAGGTACACATATCCCAGAGCAGTTCAACTGCACATGTATTCAATAGTTTAACCTGTAATACTGATTACCATAGAACATTTTGATGTTATTGACAGTAAATCAGATTACTGTTAATAAAATAATTATATGTGAACATATGTCTAAAAATAGAGTCATGTTCAACACAACTCAAGGGATGTTTTGCTAGATTGTAGAACAAAACATGAAAACTAAGCCCGAATCTAAAAATGAAGACTTCTACTGCATAAAGAGTAAATATAATGTGCTTTGAAATTAATATTCACTGGTTTTGTTACTAAATTTGAGAAATTTTCATCCATAGAGACACACACACGTAAATAATACACCAATACAGTTGGTGTATTACTTACACACCGAGTTTTGTTTAGATAAAAGTTTCAAAAGCAAGTTTTCTAGAGCATACAAAAGAACCAATATACATAAAAGCACAATGATACACAAAGCCATCAAAGTACACTTTTATTTGCTCTTTTTTGTTATGTATAATAAAAATATCATTAATAACAATGATAAAAATAGGTATTGTTATTTTCAGCTCTAAGTGACTTCAAAATTGAGCACTTGTGGCAAACATACATCAATTGGTAATACTTTCATGTACTTGACTATGTGTTTAAATACAAATTAATGTTCCGAATGGTTTCGAGCCCATTCCTTGATGTTGGTTATGTTATCTGTAGAGGCACCCTAAGTAATTAGTTTAGATTAAGCATCTTGCTTCAAAAGGGTAAAGGTGAAATATTTCTGAGGTGGGTAAGATAACTCATTTTTATGACTAGTTCTAAATAGAATTTAGAATGAAATTCTAGAATTTAGAATAAAATCTTAAAGCCTTTTTTGTTGTTTTTAGGCATTCAGCTATTCAGCTATTTAGGCCAAAGTGCTCTTTGACCAAGAGTTGTACTCTACCTCTCTCCACATACTTCCAAGCAATAGGAGAATATTGGGGAGCAGCAGCTTCCTACTTATAGTTCATCTACTGAAAAAGGAAAAAGTGGTCCTACAGCACTGACTGAGGTCACGCTTAAACAATACTCACGGGAGACAGATTCTCTGACCTTGCATGGCAACACTGAAAAAAATAAGCAAACACAATGCCTTGCAAAGATGCAAAGTAGCAATACAAAAACAAGAACATACTATGATTCTGCAAATATTTTATGATTTTCTGTAACTTCATTCACTAGCGACATGATTTTCCAGCCCTTAAATTCAGAATGCTACCATGGGTGTTTAAAGGATATATTTTTACTATCCTAAAGATCAAAACTCTCATCTGCTTGTGCCCTGCAACCAACACTGGATAAAAGTAAATATATGCAAATCTTTTTTTGATCTGTAAAGCTTTAACTGACCTATGGGGGGAAAAATGGAAGGCTCATTAAAAGGCTTATTACTTATAAATGTGCCCTTTCACAAGTAATTTCTTCACTTTGTCAGTTAATTTTGTTAACATTGGTCAAGATGGATCTGAATTCTCACCTACAACGTTAACTGTAAAGATTATTAAAAAACAAATACATTCAATTTATAGGCAAGGTTAGCTTACAGTCAGGTTAAGCCAAATGATAATATTTTCTTACTCTTACATCAGTTTTATTAGTGATTTTTTCAACATCATACTGAGCATCATTAAATGCTCTTAACACACGATATTGGTGTCTCCTTTATGAGTTTGAATTTCTTGTGTAGAAATGTCATTCCTTAATATTTTCAATAGAATGATCACAATAGAGCAGGAACAGCTGCATCTGGTCTTATCTCAGTAAATATCCTATCTCTGTAGGCAACCAATGCCAATCATTTCTGTGTCAGCCAATAATAGATTAACTCCTAGGAAAATTCCTTCTTAAATCTGTGAAATGAACCTTACAAGTTCTGTGTCATATAGCTTCAGTTTTACATGTTCCTATATTACCAGCATTATTTTTTTTAACACCAGGTGGTCTTGTGTTCCCTATCAATGATTAATTCTTTTTTAAAAGGCTGCTTAAAGAGAGCAGCCATAAATTGTATATTCAGGATGGGGGGACGACAAAGACACATTTTTTTTTTAATTTCTGTTTCTTCATTTCAGTTACTGTCCTTTTTGGCTATTATTACAGGAAAAAAAAAAAGTATATTCCTTTTTATAGTTTTACCTCTACTTTTACCTCTACTCTTTCTAAGGTGAGATAATGTCACCTTCCCAGTCTTCACTTCATGTGTTCTTTTCTTTCTAATCATATCAGTCTCTTATCCTTCTTTCCTCTGTATCTTTTTAAAGTGTGTGATCAAATAATTACACAATTCTCCAAATGCAGACTATGTAGTCTACTGATCTTTTCCTCACATTGTCCTTTGTGTCACTCATATAAAGTTTCCTGTGCATGACTGTAATGTGAATTAAATCTCTCTCAGCACAATGAAGATTATTTTCCTAGCATCCAGCCAAACACCCTCTTGAGGACAGAGGGGGATTTTATTTGTTTGATTCACCACTACTTCGATTTCTGAAGTTACCATGAGAGACAGAAGAGAAACTATCAGTTTTTAGCTTAAAAAGTTTATAAAATCTAGGTATACAAGGGAAGCTGAACTGATATTGCAGGAAATAATAAACATATGTGCACTGAAAGACAGCAACTGAAAGGCACCGTGATGATTGGGACTAGGCAATGATTTCAATGTTACTGAGATAAGCAGTGGGGATGAAAAGAAATGCTTTTGTTGAGATATTTAATTTCTGATTTTTCTAAAACTTGAAAACAGTAAATCAGCATCTTTAAATTCTAATATGAAATTTATGAATACTATATTCTGTTAGATATATTAAATTATCAAAGCCTGGGGTGCTTTTTACTCAATATTGCTAAGTATTTCATAACTCAAAGTCCTTATGACATGGATGCCCATATATTTTGGGTACATTATGAATGACATGGATATGGTCTGAGATTTAGGTTGGGAAGCACCTGTGAAGCTCCACGAGCAGTCCTGCAGCTAGCTCTCCGAGGGACACCTGCAGCTCACGACTTTTTCATTCTGTACATCATTAACCTACAGTGTGCAAATTCAGACTCAGCTGCACTAAGCTGGTCTGAAAAGAGATGCACCCTTCTCCTGCACCCAAGAAGAGTCTGCAAGGACACATGCCTCAGACATAGAGGCCTAGTTCTCGCCTCTGAATGTATCTTCTCTCGCTTTCTGAATGTATCAGAAATTAATGAATGAAAACCAACATTTTGTTTCTGATGCTGGCTTCTTGCAATGGCATATTACATGGGTTTTTGCACATAGCTCAACTTTCTCTAATTCATTTTCTCCATCTGAATGCAAATCAAGTTCTTCTGAAGAATTTGGGGAGTCTGAGGGAGAAGGCATCTTGTAAGTGCTAAACATTATTATAATTACAGCATAATTATAGGTAGTAACATTACTTTTGTCACTATGAAATTACCTTATTACAGGCGAATTTTCTTAATTGGCATACACCCTGGTGGAATCAGGAATGTGCCATTTGAGCAACTGTCCTAATTATTGGAGATCCTGAGAAATATATCATGCTGGGAGATTTTTTTTTAATTGCTATAAAAATAGGCTTAGGTGATAGAACAAATATCCTTTTCCATATACCTTCCTGGTAACCCCATAGAGAATGACACTGGAAAAATGTCAGGCAGAGCAATGCATTTTAACAGGGTCAAGAATTCAATAATCTTAATAGAGCAAGGAAAAGCTGAAGTAAAGCAAAACACTGACAAAGTAGGATAGCTATGATTGTATGTAAGAAGCCATTCCTATAACTGCTGTGAATAGGCTTTTGTAGTAGACCAACTATTCACCTGTTTCATCAGGCCTGCTGTCTCACTTATCCTTTTTTTTAGATAACATACCTGTTGCTGTGCTGCTTCATTTTCTCTCCTCACATTTGTCTCTTTCTTCTGGACTGGGCGCTTTCTGATTTACGTTTCCACACAGCACTTGCAGAAACAAATCCTTAGTATATTATGCCATCTATAAGCAGTTGCAAAGTGAACAAAAGCAGTACACAGGTACCATCATCTTTTAAAAATAGTTCTTTTTATTAGTGTTTCACAGCAAAATATTTATTTTTTTACCAAAATGTTAGACTAAATGGAAGTAATATTATTTTGGTTTATTACTCTCTTGGAAAATTTTGTAGCATTTCCTTTCTCTCATTTCCTCCCTCCCTTTATTCATGGTTTCTTCAGAAATTATAGGAGAACCACAGCATAATGAATACAAAAAAAAAACAGGAAAAAAAGAATAGGTCAGAAATCCATTCTGATGCTGAGATTTTGGAATGAGTGTCTAGTACAGTAAGTTTAAAACCTCAGAGGCATAGTCCAATTATGAAGAATAAAACATAATTTGGTTTTCTACAGTGTCTTACAGATATAAAGCATCCCAATGCACTCATCAAAGCAGGAAATTAGCTATCGAACTGTCCACGATGGGTATGTTTCTTTTACACACATGCAGACTTCAGAAATATTTTTAAGATTAGTGTTAGATAAAATACAGGGCCTTTCTTTGACCCTTTAATAACTGGTTGGATGACACTGACACTGCAGTTGTGGATGGGGGAAGAAAAAGAAAAGGCTGTGAAAATGTGTTATACCAATAAGTTAAAAAAAATTAAATGAAATTTTACTAAGAATGAGTAAACAGCTGTGTTCTTGTAAAAACGTTAAAACTCATTCAGTCCCAAATAAGGTATAGTGCTTTCCTCCCTTCCTGCTCTCTTCCCATCCTCTTTTCCCTCTCCTCTTCTTTCATGTCTCACCTTGCCTCGTGTCTCCTCACCTCTCTCTTCTCTCCCCCTCCTGCCCCCTCTTCCTCTCCGTGTTCATCTCCCTCTCCTTTCCTCTCTTCTCTCTTTTGAAAAGATGAATTTCACCTCAATTCCTCTCTTTGCCGAAAGCATATATTAAGGATTAAGTAGGCCCTCTGATTATGAAGTAACTAGTGAACTGGCTAGTTATGTTTCCTCCATTTAAACATTAACTAAAAAAATGCAACTAGCTGGTTATTTCTAGTCTACTATTACATATAGTTAATGAATTATTCATAGGTTCATGCAGCTGCTGAAGTACTGCAAAAGTTTAAATTTAGCACTCAAATGGTACACTTGGCAACTTGGCAATTATTGTTTTTTGGAATATGACTTTAATTTAAATTCATACATGATTGATATGATATGACATGCTGAGAGTACAACAGATAGTTTAATCAACAAATGGTACTTATGAATAATTTTGATGGTAAAAGTTCTATCCAATTTCATGTCAGTTTCCTCATCCCAAAAATGAATTTCAGTTCTTATTCAGCTCTTGACATTCAATGTGTTGTTTACATTCATTACAAAACATCTTAAAACACTGAAGGAGGATGGACAGAAATGCAAATATGAAATAGATTATGATAATGTTCAGTGTTCTCTATGATTTCATTTTCCTTTCTACTTATTTACATTCACTGACTTGGACTCAGTACAACATTTTCCACTGACTACAGTAAGGTTTCATATCAGACCCTATACTCACCTCACATCAATATGCAGAAAGACATGGAAGAGAGTTGCCCTAATTGGTACATATCATATATTTTTATATATCAGAAGAGGTTCCAATGGTCTAACTTAATGTGCAATGGTCTAACTACCATAGAAAGGCAGGACAGGATACTTACTTTCATAATATTGGAGTAACAATTATAGCAACAAGAACAAATTATTTATAGTCTAGGTAAATTGTATAGATATGGAAAACGCAAGAGAAGTAAACTTTGTTTCACAATAAATTGCAGACATCCATGTTTTCTAAAAGTTTAACACTCAAGTACCTAATTTTTAGAAAGATAGGCCAGAAGATAAACGTAGGATCATACCTCTTAGTTTATGATCTAGGAAACGTAGAAAAGTATGTATGATCTTAGTTGCTGTCTGGAGAAGGGATATGCATAATATTAGCTACAGTCAAAATGTTCTTTTCTCAGATGTAAGTAAATCAATAACAGGAAACTCTCCAAATATGAAACTCTCCAAATAGGAAACTCTCCAAATATGGCTGTTAAAAAATAAGATGGTCCGGGATACCAGAGAAAAATCACAGAAAGTTGTTGGTATGCACTTTGCTTGCTGTTACTGTGTAAACATATTGGATAACGGACACAGTTCGATTATCTGGCCCTTTGCATTCCGCCCCACCCTGGCCTGCCAAGGCTCACCTCCTCCCTCCAAAATCCCTTCTCCTGTGTGGCACATGCTCACACACCCTTCCAGTCACTGCTGGAGGTAGGACCTTTTAGTCATCTTGTGGCAATGGCTAGAGGCACTTCCAAGTATTTTTCCCTAGTTCGTTTTTCTCTAAGAACAATACCCAGGGTCCAAATACGTGTTAGGATTTGTTATCTTTCATTGCATGCAAGTGTTTTACATTAAAAGTTACTATTTTATTTTTATGTATGACTGGTGATTAAAAAATCATCTTTCTGTGTCATGATAGAAATGATGACCTAATTGGATTTTAGGATGCATTTTAGTGCCAAAAAGTTCATCAGGGAGGGTATACAAAGACTGAAAGCCTTTTAGAAAATATTTCTCCTAGCAAAAGGCTAGGAAAGTTTTTAAGCAATAATATAATTGTCCTGTTCCATCTGTAAAATTTAACACTTGTAGAGCGATTCCACTTAAATCAGGAAAATGAATCCTTTTCTACACTGACTGGGGAAAAAGGACACATGATTTTCTGAATACTGAAATTTTAAGTGCATAATTGTAGTCTGATCTTTCATAAGACTATCTCATTTTTTATCACAGTTGATTGTTTTCACAAGTTATACTGAATACTAAACAGCAAAAAGTATGTTTAGTAATATCTAACCTTTAGAAATATAAATAAAAATAGGGATTCCAGTTTAGCTAGGAGTCGGTTTCTTAGACTAAACTGAATCCCCTGCAAGTTTCTAGGTGAAAAAGCCTGTTTTATCAAGAAGTTATTTTTTTTTCTGCAGTCACAGTGCTACTGGACATTTTTGGCTTGCCTAAAGAAGATAGGCAAAAGAGGGATATTTCAAGTATAAAACTGGGGCTGAAAATTTTAATGAACTTCTCTGCCTAGAAGAGTAATCATAGGTAAGAATGATTTTAAGATCATAATAGTCACTAGTCACTATCACCTACCATTATCTCACAGCACAACCAAAAAAAAAAAAAAAAGAAAAAAAGGTAAAGGAAGACATTTAACTGTAGAGCACTATGCCATTTACTCCTTGAGAGCAGGCAGAGGGAGCATGGATGTTCTCTTTTTTCCTTAGAAGAATGCACCTCCATGAGACACTAAAAAATGTAGTGCCATAAGTTAAATTGACTTGTTAAGAATTCACACTTGAAAAGGTTGAAGAATTGTTCTGCATGGGGAACCTCTCTGAGACATGGAGACTCCTCAGGCTCATGAGCAGATGGCATGATCTTCTAGGCAGGGCCCGTATTCTCTACAGGAGTAATTATATGCTTGTTATGCTCAAAATCCTGTTATCAGACAAAGGAAACGCTGGTAGTGTAACTGAGATGCAACAGTCTATACAGGTAATTAGCATTAGGAAAAATGTAAAGAATATGATTACGAAAAAAAAGTCTCAGTAATAATAACTGCTACACACAAACTTCTTAGTATCTACCCCTTTCAATGGCGTTATTCACACTCTCCTGCTGTCTCTCCCGGTTCTTCAGTCGGTGGGTGGCACCTATAGTAACACGTAATCAGTGCCACATGTGGTGGGACTCACAGGGAGGAGTACTACACCGACATTGAGTTTCTTGCCCTACACTCCAGGGTCCACCTAGATTCAATTTTACATGTTTCTAACACACCTCTACACTTTTCAAAACTTCTAACACACCTTTTTGGTCTGCCAGTCCAAGTTACGTTTGGATTTATCATATGTGGACTATTTTATGTATGTTGGGTAGTTGTTCTTTGTTCTTGTTGCCTCTAAAATGGCTTTTGCCCAGCTCTGAAGGCTCCGTTTCTTTAACTGCTAGTAACTGACTATGAGGGAGTTATTTTTAGCCCTGGGCTCTCCAGTGTCATCCAGTGCTATCTGCATTATCATGCCCGTACTCTATCTGCACTGTATTCCATTTCTCTGCTTTCAAAGACTCTGTTTCACTGCCATGCTTTTATTCACTACACTACATCACTAAGCTAGGGTCATAAATAGTTCATTCTACACATAATAATTACTTGTTACTATTATCTTATAAAAATTATGATTCTTCTACACAATTATACAAAACTAGGCAAAAGTAAAACAAATTAGGAAATAGCCATCTGGTCATTAGAATATTTCTGTTACATTTTAACAAGCTGAAACAAAGCTCTGGGCAGGCGAAGGGAAGTCCTGACAAAGCCTGAAAAGTCCTGAGGCTTTGGAGCACAAAACTTGTGACTTGCTATTAGCAAGGCCAATCCTGTATTTACTAGACTACAAGGCTTCAGATTTGGATTGTCTCATATGCAATCAGAATAATGAGACTTGCCTAGAACATCCAATTGATTTTTGTACACTAATGCAAATGCATATTAATTGACTTGGCAATGCAGTGGAATAATGCTCAGCAAATAATCACTGAAAGTTTACAATTTGTGTTGTGCTGCTGAAGAAAGAAGGATAACTGAATGGCTAATCTACAGTACAAACTGAATAATGAGAACTGGTAATTTTTGCACCAGAAAATAATTTTGATTAAAGGGCTTTGCCCTTAGTTACATATGCACAGCTGCTACTGATGTCAGTTGTGGTTACTGATGTCAACTGTGGTATGACTATCTGAGAGTTGGATCTGTTTCTGAATAGGGATGAAAACTGTATTATTATTTGCTTTCAAAAAATAATAGCATTCTGGAACCTTAATATTTTACATGTAGCAAAGGAATTGCCTGGTATGACTAAAAATTATTTGGACCAGCTCCACTTTTGTGGAGTAGTACCTACCTGGTAAATAGTCTTTCTGAGGCAGTAGAATTACTTCCTATATAAGAAGTACTCAGTGTGAATAGCAGAATATTTTTCTTGGTCTTAGCAATTAAATGTTCCCAAAGTTTAAGATATTATACCAAAAAATAAAAAATAAAAAAGAGTACATTTTAAAAGCTCATTTCTGAAACTCCTTTTATAAATGATTTAAATGCAGATTGATTCTTTTTAGATTCAGGTAGAATTTTCATGAATTTAAAGCATATCAAACTTGAAACATAGACACTTTGCTACTCACATTACATATAATTAAAAATAGAGACCATAATTGTACATTGAAAAATTAGACATTCGAAACTCAGATGACCTTAAAGTCCACAACACAAATAACAAAAATGAACTTCACTTGAAAACACATGAACATGTCGTTTTTTGTGTTTACATTATAGAATCAAAAATCCTACAGCATCAAAACATTCTGTTTTACACACACAAAAAAAAAATAAAAACGAGAATCTCTTTGTAAAAGAAAGCAAGCTGCCAGTCGAAGAACCTCTAATCCTTATTTCAGTAATTTCAAATTATATTTGTCTGGAAAAAAAAGAAACAGTATTAACATTTTTCTTTTTTTTTTTTTTAGAGCTTTCACTTAGGTAGAGAAAAAGGAAAAGGACAACTTTTCTATCTTTTTTGAAGATTTGATATGTTCTCGCTTAATGTAGGCCAAAAGTCTGAACTTTTCAAATTTTCTCTGAAAAACTTATCTACCTCTTCAGGCTGCTAAACACATTCACATTCTAATATGCATCTTCTATGTCTATTTTACCATCATTCAACTTGTAGTGTCACAAAGTGCTGCCTGTTGGCAACACTGATTTAATACAGAGAGATTTAATACTGAAAGATAAAAGCAAAACAAACAAATCGGACACTCTCTTTCCCCCCCCCCCCCCCAAATATGGAAAAGATCTTAAACTTCCTGTATTACCATCAAAATCAGATAGATCCTATCATTTTGGAAAACACAATCATTATTTTGATGAATGTCCTATCACACAAAACAATCACCGATTTCAGTCACTGAGCAGTGACTGTCCACAAATGTGCTTTAGAATTCAACAGTTCTCAGTCATAGTCTGTACTCCTTCCTAAAATATACTTCTTTCACATGTACACTGGCAATAAATGTGTGGGGCCCTGAAGTAACTGGAAGCTTTTATATGGAATTAAGATGCTATATATGGGGAGGCAGAAACTAATGAGCAGTGATACTTTACCAACATGCCTAGTTCCATATATTCTCCTTCTGTTTCTCCTATGTATACTATAACAAATACGTATGTCTGATAAGTTCCTGTATTCATAGTCAAAAAAATAGGAATGTATTTTTAGTTTTTAGGACAGTCATGAGCATAAGGAAGATTTTTCAGTATTTGTAGATGTTAAACATCATCCTAGCATTGTCAGAGAAGAAGGGACAGAATCCTGCCCTATCCCTCCAATTTCCCAGCAGTACAGCTGGAGCAAGAATACAATATTTTTCTGGTTTTTATTTGGCCCTTCATTGCAATCTCAAGTCATTCTTACTTCCTGCTCTTTTCCTTGTTGTTATTTTTGAGTCAAAAATTATTTAATAGTAGTATCAATATGGTGGAAAGCTAGAAGCATTTTCAGGAAGATACCAGGGAAGACAGAAGGAGCAATAAGACTTTTGGTGACAACGAAGCCTTATATCACCAGTTCAGTTTGTGGAGCTGGAGTCATTTGCCAGCAATATGTCATCATGCATATATGATATATATGTCATATGTAATATATGCACGTCATATATGTTGATATGTCGACAGTATGCCATGGTTGACATGAATGTTGATGGAGGGATAAAAAAAACAAAGAGTATTTGCCAACTGACTGACAAAGCTAACGCTATTGCTAGCATTGACTGTCATGGCTTTTCTGCCCCGTTAGGCCTCCCGATATTTAAAGCACTGAAATTGTTAAGTATCATGGGAGTGTGGGGTCACTCATTTTAGCAGCCACTTTTGTGTACTTTTTAACTCTTGAATTAGGTAACAATGGGAAGGAGATGTGACTTATGTAGGGTCTCTGATTGCTCTGCAGTTTCAGAGGAACAACATCCTTTGAGAGCCAGTGTGTGCCATGTTTGGTGTGCAACCTAACATTACAAGCACAGCTAAGGATCCAGCTTGACAACTACTTAAAAAAAAAAGAATGTGTCTGAAAGTATGTCACTGAGAAGTGGAGGAGGAGACGGAAATGCAAAACAAATTTGTGATGTTATTTTGGAAATGCAGTTTCTATGGTAATATCTTGCTGAACTGATCCACAGCACTAGCCTTCAGAAGCGGTGCACAGCCAAGGACAGGACAATTCATCCTATGGACAGGACTGGTTTGGTTTATCTGGCCTTGCCTGAGCAGGGAAGTTGGACTAGATGATCTCCAGGGGTCCCTTCCTACCTCAGCCATTTTGTGATTCTGGGATTCAGTTTCCTCTGTGCTTCAGGATCATATATTTGATTTTAGGAAAATTGCCTTGAACAACTGCAATCTCAAGATGCAAAAAACAATCTCTCTGGACAAAGCTGTTTTTAGAGATCCAAGAGTCATCTACACACAAGCGCATTTAAATGAATACTGAGTAAAGACATATTGGACAAGCTTCTTAACTATTTTATAGTATAGCTTTACAGGACAGCTACTGGGGGATGAAGATAAACAGCAGTTGCTGGGCTTGGAGATGGATGCTAAAATGCTCTAAATAGAAGAAATAGAAATACATTGTACCACTCTTATCTGTGTATTCAGGTTGTGACAAAGTACTGCAGATCTAGGGAAACTTCCTGCTTCCAGATGAGCATAAAGATACCCACATTTCAGCTCAGATCAGTTAATGACTGCAACCATAAATACAGTTGCAAAAGTGAACTGTTTCCTGAGGGATATTATCTGAACTTAGTTAAATTAGGCTAGCTTTTTAAATGTACATACTCCTGTGATGTAACACAAGGAAACTGTATCTGTTACACATTGGAAAACAACAATAAAAAAGAAGTGATAAAAAGTGACAGAGAAAGAGGAAGGGATTAAGAGAGAGGGAAATAAAAAGAGAATGAGAATGAGTAAGAAATAATGAGTACTGTTCAGGTTTGTTTTGTCTGAGTAGCAACATTCTGAAGTTTATCTCCTTTCAACCAATGTGTTTAGACTTTTTTTTTTTTTTTTTGGCCACAACCAGCTGATAAATGGCATTTTGTTTTGCTTTGTTCTGTTCCAACAGTCTTGCCTATTTAAGAGTCGCAGTAAGGAAACAAGAATCCTCCAGAGAGTGACAGGAGCCATTCAAACAAATCTAAACAGTTATGTAAACAGTTCTGTCTGTGAATGTGTAGAATGACCAGAAAAAGAGGCAAGAACCTGAAAAAAAAAAAAAAAAAAAAAAAAAAAAAAAAAAAAACAGGCATCAACTCCATATTAAGCAAGCTAAAGTAATTCAGAATAAAATGTTTCAGCTAATCCAGTGGAATATCTTCTGAGGTTACATAATGCTCACGTTTACATTTCCAAGACTTGCAGGCTTTCTTGGGCAATTAATTGGGGAATTATAAAACCAATTTGCAATTCTGAAAACCAAATAAATGAATAAATCTGGAAGTAATTATTCTATTACAAGCAAAACCAATCCTAAATGTAATGTTTATAGGAATAATACGAACTCTTCTTATAAGAAGAATTGCAGCCTTCCCATAATTCAAGCTTTGAAGAGAAATTGAAAATCAGCAATTGCTACTGAAGTAATCACTATCTTCTTCCAAACTTGAACTAGTAGCTTAAGGAGTTTTACAATTTTTAAATGCAAGAAACTCAAAAAACATTATTTCTATTGTGCAAAAATCATTCTCTTGTAGGTAGTTAACACCAATTGTTTGCACTTTTACATCCTTTGACTAACTAATACAGAATAAAAATACAAATGAGATAGATAGATACACTCTATTTTGAGATGCAAAATTCTGCCTATGAGGTGTTCCATATTTATTACTGTTTTGCATTCTTAAGCATCACAAAATAAATCCCATACCTGCTTTTTACACTGGAAAATAGCTTATGTATCTTTTTTTTTTTGTATATTTGTATGAACAGGCAGCTGCACAGTGGAAGGACCTTATTTTACAGGTACCATTTCTGTTTTATACAAAGGCTATATGCCACAATCTAAATCAAAATTAAAGAACTTTAAACATGTTACTGAAGAAATAAGTATGTGTAGACTGTGTTACGTTGGAGGCTTTTTTTTTTGTCCTTAGAAGCATCTCTGAGGAAACAGAGACAAATTTCTTTACAGAAAAAAGGGCTATTCACTAGTTTTTGCTCCTTATACAAAAAGGCCAAAAAGTGGGACTGTGCAGAAATATTTAGGCAAAAACCCCACAAGTTTCCAACACTAATAAATAGCTACAGAGTGCAAATAAAAATGAGAGCTAAAGGTTCACAACTAATGTAGTTTATGAGATAAAAAGACAAAATAATTGGCCATGAAATGAAAATTTTAAAAAATATATATATTTACAGAGGTTTGTAGTTTGTATAGCAAAAGTGAGGAAAAATGCAAGCCTGTGAATTCTTATAAATTTCTTATATTTTAAAGCCGAGGAATTTTGGCACATTGAAGAGTGAGCATCAGAAAACTGTAATGAATTGCTTAAAATGTTTAAGATTCCAGCCAGCTATCATTACAATGGTGCCAATGTTAATACACAGTCAAGCTGACTTTCTCCCTTGAAAAGAACAGACTGAGTACTAAGATGCATCTAAATCTAATCCAGGTCTCTACAGCATTTAGGCACAATGGTCTCAGAGGACCTGCAGCATAAAAAAAAAGCTTATCAATGTTTAACAGACCTCAGTACAATGTTGAATATAGGATTAGAGACAAACAGAATGACATATCACAAGATCCTTAGGGCTTTTTGGCCACCAACAGGTAAATTTGTCTGCCATTGGTGTATATAGAACAAAAGAGATACATGAAACATGTTTATTCTCTTCCTTTATTCCCCTATCTTTTCTTTAAACAATAAACATTTTTTTATCTATTATTTATTTAATTCTTTGTCTATCATTTTTCTCTCATTTCAGCAATATGGCAGTCAAGCAAGGCTGGACAAAGGCAGAACAGTTGATAACTTCTTTGCTTTATGAAAATAAAACAGTAACATTAAGACTGGTTATTGTTCGGGCTCCAATTCAAAGTTTTAATAAAGGTTCTTTTTAACAAAGGTATATGAAATATAGCTGGGTAGCATATACAAAAGATGAAGCCTGTGATGGTTAAAAATGTATAGAACTAAATATAAAAATGATATAACTTTGGTGGAAAATATTAATAAAGCCAAATGAAGCTCATAAACATAAAAACCCTGTGAAGTATTTTTTCTGTTTCTAATTGCAGATAGACTTGCTTGTTATTTGAAAGCAGATAGACTTAAAGGAGAGGGAAGGCTCAATTTACAACAAAACTATTTTAAATTAAATGTTATATGGAGAGAAATATGATAATAAAATACATTTCTGAAATTGTGAGGGACAAGGATGGGAAGTTAAGCAAATAATAATGCAGCAAAAGGGCTGCATTACCATGAAAGCCATTTCTGTAGTGTTTCAAACTTGACCCTAAGTAGAAAACACTACAAAAAACCTTTTTTTTTTCACAAAATGAGGATTAGAGACTTATTTAGCATTCCCCCTTTTCATGTTCTTGATGCCTGTATAAAATCATGAACTGCTGAATATAATAAAATTTGATCTGAATTTGAAGGAAGTCTTTCAAAGGGAGATGGTACCTATTTATTAATAAAGCTAAAGAAGATAAATTTGTTCTTTTTTAAGAAATCTAAAGGAATAGACAAGAATATTCACTGTTGACATATGAGAATAATTTTTCTAAACTAGCTTTTGAAGTCTTATACTTTACCACCCTTGCTAACCTCATGCTCAAGAGCCTAAACATCAGTAAGATGTAGGCAGCCAACTCCTTAAGTCCCATTACTAAAGGGAGGGATTTGAAGATACTAGATTTTTTTTTTAACACAAAACAATTTATGTGGGAGGATATACTGAGTGTCAGAAGATGTTCTGATACAACCCTACCTGAAGTCAGTTCACCTCAGTGTCAGAGCAGTTTACTTGGGGCCTTGTCCAGCCGAGTCTTGAGTAAAGCCAAGGACGGAGATTTCACAACTGCTCTGGGAATTTGTTCCAGTGTGTAACTTCCCTTCAGGCAACATTTTTTTGCTCTCTCTCTCTTCTTCTGATATCCATTTGAAATTTCCCTTGTTGCATCTTATATTCACTGTCTTTTATTGTGCACCTGGGGGAAGAGTCTAGCTCCTTCTTCTCTACATCTACATCCTCCCACTAGGTAACTAAAGACAGTAAGAAAATCTCGCCGGTGACTTCTCCAAATCCATGAAATCCAGTTTGTTCATCTTCTCCTTTTATGCTGTATGATCCAATCCCCTAGCCAGCTTGGTGGATTCCTTCCAGAATGTTAGTGTCTGCCTTGGACTGGGAACCCACAGCTGGTGACAGCACTCCAGATGTGGTCTCATCAGTAGTGAATAGAGGGGCTTGACATGCTGGCTTTAACTGAGGATATCATTAGCCTTCTTTGCCTTTAGGGCACATTACTGGCTTATGTTCAACATATTGACTCTGCAAACCTCCCAGGTTCTTCTCTGTAAATTTGCTTTCCAGCTGGTCATCCCCTTGTAGTTCCTGACAGTCCATTCTTCTAGCACACTGAGCTCTCCCAAAGCTCAAGTACTTGTGCTTTTTTGGTCTTGGTCTGTCCAATCAATAGCTAAAATATCACAGAATCACAGAATAGTTGGAATTAGAAAGCCCCTCGGGCAATCATCTAGTCCAACCCTTCTATCCTAGCAGGGTCACATAGAGGAGGATGTCCTATGCCATGCCTATTCATGTTTTGAATATCTCTGAGAATGGAAACTCAGTAACTACTAGTGGATTTTCCTGTATTTTGGGTTATGCCCATTGTTTCTTCCTGTCACTGGGCACTGCTCAAAAGAGTCTTTGTCTTCTTTGGCCCCTCCCTTAAAATATTTATATACATAGAGGAGCAGTCCCCAGGAGCAGTCTCTTCTCCAGGCTAAACAATCCGAGCTCTCACAGCCTCTCCTCATATGAGAGATGCTCCAGTTCCTTCACCATCTCCACAGATCTTCACTGCACTTGCTCCAGGATGTGCATGTCTGTCTTAAACAACTGGGGTGCCTAGACCTGGAACTAGTACTCCAGAGGCGACCCCACCATTAAGGTGTAGAGGGAGAAAGACCCCCTCTGCTGAAATGATGGCATCGTTCTGCCTAATACAGCCCAGGATGCCACTGGCCTTCTTTGTGTACTGCATATCATTGGTATGGAATGATTTTTGGTTTATGCATAGCCAGGAGAAACTGAAGAATTGTGAAAATAAGAAACTAAGAAAGTCTGGATTTAAGAAAATAAAGAAAATAAACTGATTAAACTTATGCATTGCTGAGAGTTGTCACACTGAGCTGAAGTCCTGAAGAATTAACTGCTAAATGATTTAAATACTTCTTTGTTGTAGCTTAACATCATAGGTCATAAATCACCTAAAGTAAGTAGAATGAGAAAAAAAAATTTCTACAAAGGTACTAGAATAAGGAGAAAACTCTTATTTCAGTGGTGCATGACAAAATGCGGAATAGAAGATACAAGCTATAAAGCCAAAGATCAACAAAAAAGTTTCTGTTTCAGACAAGATAAGAAGATGACTTTACGAAAGTCAGGATAAAACGGGAAATTAAATGTAAAGCTCAAAGACGCTTTCCTTCTCTTCAGCTTCTGTTCCTCATATTAACATTAAAAATAAAATGAAAATACTGCAGCAAGGGAAGGAGACTGCACATTTTGAACATTTTACTTCAATCTGTGCAACAGTCAAGAGACACAGATAAATTCAGAACCTTTGATTAAAAGTGATCAGGTGTTATATAGAAGTTTTAACTTTGAGATGATGTTTTCTAATGAAGAAAGTTTGATGATTTGATTTTGGCCTTCTCCAGTTACAACATTATTGTCCCAGGATGATGTTATAAGAAAGTATAATTGTATCATACTAATGGGATTTCATCTTTATCCCTGGACTGAGCTACTGAAAACCAATGTCTGTATTGCCTTCCAACACATTGTATCTCAGCACTTCATGAACATTAATGCATTTGTGCAAATTCACTTGTGCAATGTATCAATCATAGATGTTTTTATACCTTTGTTGCACAGAGAACTAGGATGAAGCATTTTGACCAAATGCATATAAACAGACCATGTATGAACGGATTAGGATTTATGAGTCTTTCAACAAAAAAGTAGGAAGAAAACTTACAAACAAAGGAGTGGAAAGTGAATACTTTGCTTATTATGGACAAAATTTTTCTTTTATGCCATGACTCACAAGGTGAATGGAAGTGCTTCTACTTCGACAGTGTTTTGAGCCCAGCCAAAGACCACTAAGATTTTAAAGATTTCAAATTCTGTTCTGTCTTCCTAGAACTTTGTTTAATACAGTCTTCGTCATATTCCTCAGTCCCTCAAGTGTACACTTTTCTTTCTGCTAAGGAGTTATCTCATTGATACAACGGTATCAGTTTTATAGATGAAGGAAGCCCGTATCTTTCCCATTTTGAAACGCAGATTCAGGGGACCATATCTGAATCTGCACCATATACAGGTATAAAGAAAACTCATTTAATATTTTTTTTTTAAGAAATAGGGAGATCTTGAGCAGAGAATGCTCATGCTATGACTTACCATTAAAAATTTTCTTGCAAACTTGCTGTATCTACATAAACAATTCCTATGTTCCCATTTGGACTGACTGGGGCCCACACTGTTATTTGTTTTCAAGTAGGGGATGTTCAAGTCAAAGCTTCTATTTTTTAAGAGAGATTTATTATGTGATGCCAATATAACGTTTATGATAGTACTATATATGGATCAGATATGGTCAGAAAGCATGGTTTTTTACTTTCTTCTGAAATGGTTTATTGATGGCTTTTCTAAGAAAGACTGTTTTCCTCATGAGACATATTTAAAAAGACTTGGACAGTTTTATTTCACTTTTTATGTCTATGTCACTTTTCATGGTATTAGATTCTAAAACTGTTTAATGCAAGACAAATATTGCTAGTCCCATAGGTATGATGTAAAGCACTGCGTCTGGCTTAAAAAAAAAAAAAGTAAATTTATTTCAAATTAATTTACTGTTCATGAAACATGCTAGTCTGACAGGGTCTGAAATCGAGTTTTCAGTTTTCAGATTTATTTACAGAACAAGTGTCATAATGGTAATTAATAGCTCTGTAGTCTTACATATTTAGTCTGTAAGCCATGCACAAGAGATGACTGAATTCTGGCTCCAACTATGGCACATAAGGTATAAATGACAGTTGATCTGAATGGCTTGTGGTCCACTACTAAGAAGTGCCGTGAACAGAAGCATCAGTATTGCATGGATCAGAAACAAACTATATTTCAAATGATTATAGGACCCCAGGCAGAAGGTAATAACTATCAACCACTATCAATTTATATGAATCTGAACACAATCTAAAATGTGAATTGTCACTTCTTAACTCTTTATTTTTTTAATGCACTGTAGAGATTACTTAAAAGAAAAATCCCTCATTATAATTCCACACATAACTGTCACCAACACTGTAATGTATAGAAGATGGATAGATATGAAGCAAGATATATAAAGCAATATATTGAAAATTAGAAGAAAACAATAATTATGTGGACTTTTACACTTTTGTACAAATTTTCTTCACATAATTTTAATACTAAGAGGAATATACTTGAGTCATAAAAACTGTAGAGTAAAAAAAAGTCCAAGAAGAATGACTTTTAATCATATAGCTTACAGAGTGAAGGGAAGAAGAAATCTATAATGCTATTTAATGTTTTGTGGGCTTGATGGAGTCTCAAAATCAGATCTAGTTCTGACATTTTCCTTTCTCTAAAATTATGATTCAATTACAAAAACAACAATTTAGCTTTATTAATATCAGAAAGAGGCACTTCACATAGGCTCCTACCTTAAAGCCAGAAAAAAATAGCTTTGCAGGTGAAATTTATCAATTATTTGTGACCTAAAAAAGGGGAGAGAGACAGGAGAAATCATTGGTCATAATGTGTGCTTCAAACCTGGCATACAATTATGCCATTTGGGAAAACAGGAGTCTATGTTTATGTTTGATTCTGTTTTTCTAAAAATATATTAAAAATAAATTAAAAAAATGCAAATACCAAGAATCAGCACAGTATTTGTTAAGTTATCCTCTCACATCTATTGCCATACAAGGCAACCCATGCTTGGCCAAAAGAAGTGAAAAGGACTCATGCAAACTATGTAAAATCCTAACTAAATACACAAGCATATATATATACAGACACACACACACATATGCACACATGCTTACTGTATCATGAAATAATGCCACAATAGTTTTTCAGCTGCAGTGAATATATTTTCGGTGCTCTTGTATTTTTTTTTCATATCTCCAAATTCACTATCTTCATAAATATGCATTGCAAAAACATTGTCATTTTGCTGCCCTCCTTCTAAAATCTTATGGACCATCATAGGTATAGAAATCACAACATTTCTCTTACAGCTTGATGCAAGCAGTTCAGATTCTTTTTCTTGCATGAAGCCGGTGCACTATACTATTTATATCCATCCTTCATAATAGATCTTTCATTTGTCTTTGCTGAATGGTATTCCTGAGATTTAATCCAAAATGCAATTTTACCAGGTCACTTGGAAACATAATTATTATGCAAGCCCTGTAGGCCCTTCTTTTTACAGAACTATGACAAAGACCAATCTTACATTATAATTTACAGAGGGAAGGATAGGAAAGGAACCTGAGCTGCAGTTCAGATATAAGGAAGGATGAAACTGAGATTTACAAGGAATTACATAGGCATATTTTTCTCTTGTTATCTTCTGAAAATCTCACTCAAGCTTTACAGATGATTGTGTGGCCAATATTTAATTTCCTGGCATGGGGGGAGAAGGGAGGAATGGTAATGTATGCATGAAAACAGAGTTCAATGGCTCCAGCGGGACCTGCTGGGTTTAACTGATACTTTCATTTGATTAAATGCCTAAAAAATAAAAAATAAATTTAAAAATTAGATATTTTTGTCAAGACTTCCATGAACTGAACAAAGCTGAGTCCCTCTTCCTCCATGCTCCTTTTGCTAAGTTGGTCACCTTTCTCTTAGATGGGCCTCATTTTAACCTACAGTTCTGGAACTCTGATATAAAAATTGGCATCAGCAGGGGTCCAAAGCACCTGCACTTCTCCTTTGTACATATTACCTGTATATATTACACACTGTACACAGTACAGAGGACAGATTAGGGTGATTAAAAAAAATGGAAAAGGTTACTAAATGAAAGAAGGACAGAAGGTATGGCCAGATTCAGCTACCAAAACCACAGGGAAAGAAGACTTTCAACTCCTACATGCTAGCAAAGACTGAGAAGTAGACAAGATGAGGAAAGGGGGATCAAAGAACAGGAGAGAAAGAAAAGCAAAACAAAATAACTGCTAAAGGTAAAGAACTATATAGGATTAAAAAAAAAAAAAAAAAAAGTCAAAGGGCCAGGAGGATAGAAGAGTGATTTTGGTGCTGTCTTCTGCCTAGGCAGGTAGGCAATAAAACCACCCATTTTTAAGGTTGAGCTTCACCCATTTGTGAAAGGCATGATATCCCAGAGATAAACTGAATCAGACTTGATCATCCTTAACACTCCCTCATCCTGAAGGATTATTGAAGTATGGATGCTGACAGAAAGCCTAAGTACGGAGTGTCTAAATACTGATTTAGGATACTTGCAGATCCTTAATTACCAAGTATCTGTGAACTACTATAGTGGCAGTTTCCTAATAAGATCTGCTGCCATAAGCAGTTGGATTCTCACTGGCCATAAGTGATAAATATAGTAAAGTTGCAATACACTGGGTACTTGGATAATACATGCAGCTGAAACAACAGTTTCTGCAAAGAGAACTCAAGCGGTTATCACAAGGAGCACTGCTTACTTGAAGCTCTGTGATAAAAGTTTTTGATATAGCATTTAGAGTGTTTACAGATATACATAACACTTCATTTTACTTCTGTTATCCTTCTTCTTGTTACCACCCTATCCCCTACCATTGTCCTCTTCTGCAAAGGGAGATATCTCTGTTAATGTTCAGTCTCCAAGAGCTCTGCACAGTATGAGCAAGACTAAGAAAAGCCATTTGACAAGGTAGCAGCAGAATTTTAGTTCAGTGCAAGAGCTCTAGCAGATAGCATACTGACATGTCACTTAAAACATAGCTGAACTTCTGCTCCTGGATGTGTTTATTTGCTTCCTGCATGACTGTACAGCTGATGATAAAATAGAATGAGAAAAAAAGAAGTATCTTTGTGCAAAGAAGCCTCACAAATATAACAATCGCACAATAGACCAATACAGGAAAGACGAAGCTGTCTCAACCAACTTGGAAGGATACAGGAGAAGAGTACTAATGCAGTTCTATAACTGGTGGAAAAAAAAATCCATATTAGACAGCTGATCCAACGAAGTGCTAAATGCTCCCTCCTCCTGGGTCCTCAGGGGACCCATCACTTCATCAGAATGCCTACAGCACTTTGCAGAACAGAGCTCAAAAGCAAAAGTCTTCTGATTAAAAACAGGATGACAATCAAGCTCTGAAAAGGGAAGCTAACATAAACTATAATAATCTACCTTTATCATTTGGCAAAAATGTCCCTCTTAGATGGCCAGCTAGTGAAAACTCACACACTTTTTAAAGCTATCGATGTGAAGGGATTAGGACCAATCTTTAAGAAAGAAAGGAAGAAGAAACAAATTCCTAAAAAACAATAAGTACAGTCCAGGCTTGGAAAAATAAAAGAATCCTACATATAATCAACAGTTAACCAAATTCATTGTCTCTAGTTGTTTCAGTTGATTCATGCTAATCATGCATATCCTGTAAAATCTCAAAATTATTTGCAATATTTTTTCTAAAAAATCAGAAACTATGAGAATCTGAGATTTTATTTTTAAAGCTGAATTTCTGTTTTTGTAGCTTTAGACAGAAGTTTGAAACACATGCAACGTGAAGCTCAAAATAACAAGATTAAATACAAAGAGCTTGAACTATTTTATTTAACCTTTTCATAAATGAAGATATCCTTACAATTGTTAAAAAGTAATAATTTGTGTTTTATTAATTCTCCAAGTTGACAACTAGGTTTTTCCTAGCCTTAGGGAGGAAGAATTTTCTCAAAAAATGGAGAAATTGATAAGAAATTGCAAAAAGTCACGGAAATATGTCGACCTGATAAAGCAAGATGGCAGACAGACTTTCTGCAATATAATGATCTGAATATTCTTTCCAGGAGCAATGACTACATAGCTCTTAGTTTTACTGTATCATCCAAGCCTTGGTTCAGTAAAATATAATAAGCCAATACTGTTTCATGCCATTAACAGCCTGGGTGATGGAGAAGAGTCCACCCTCAGGACTGCACAAAACTGGCAGGACACCAGAGGGCTGTGCCAAAGGGAAGACCCAAGTCCTGTATCTGTGGAGGAATAAGCCCAGGCATCCCTACAGGCTGGGGCTGACTGGCAGGAGAGCAGCTCTACAGAGAAGGACCTGAGGGTCCTAGTGGAAAACAGATTGGATGTGAGCCAGCAGTGAGCCCTTGAGGCAAAGAAAGCCAACAGTATCCTGGGCTGCATTAGGTAGAGGGATGCCAGCAGGTCAGGGAATGTCATCCTTCCACTCTACTTAGCACTGGTGAAGCCACAGCTGGAGGGTTAGGTACATGTCTGAGCTCCCCAGTGTAAGAAAGACATAGACATCCTGGAGCAAGCCCAGAGAAGGTCTACGGAGATGATGAAGGGACTGGAGCATCTCTCATAAGAGCAGAGGCTGAGAGAGCTGGGACTGCTCAGTCTGGAAAAGAGATGACTCAAGGGCAATCTGATCAATGTGCATAAATGCTTGACATGAAATTGGAAATTCCACTTCTTCATCATGAGGGTGGTAGAGCACTGGGCCACACTGCCCAGAGAGGTTGCAGAAATATTCAAAACCTAGCTAGACACAGCCCTGAGCAACTTGCTCTAGGTGGCCCTGCTTTGACCAGTGCAACAGGACAGGGCAATATCTACAGGTGCTTCCCTGCCTCAGCATTTCATGACTTCGTGTGTTAGTGAATGTGTTACATAACTCTTAAACTTGTTTTCTAGAAGGCTAATTGAATCTCTACACTGTAATCTCTTCTTCCATCCTTCCCTCTTCTTTCTCTTTCTAGTGCAGCCCACTGCGCATTAAACCTGTCAGTATGACAGATGATTTTATAGTGCTAATAACAATTTTGGAGCTACCTAACTTACACAGTGCTATATAAGTTTAGATAAGCAATATTGCTGAAAATAATTTTTCCACAGCATCCTCTTCCCACTTTTTATTGGAAAAATTAGTTCTGATTAACTTGCAGTACATTCTCACACTGCTTGTCTTCATTCTTTGTATTTCATTATTTTGATACTACACCCTCAGCAGTCCCTGGTGATGTAAATGCATGCTCCAGCAGGAACTAAGGGACATTTATACGGGTATTACCTTAGCCTCAATAGATTTAGTTGTGAATATTGTAATAGTGGAATTCCTAAACAATGAAATAAATATACAAATATTTTATAAGACATATGTATATAAATATATATGTGTAAAATATATGAGAGTTATGGCAGACTCCAGGAGTGAAAATGTGTATTTTTTCAAATAACATCACATTCTGGGGCTTTTTCCATCTGAATACAGATGGAAATTAACAAGCATCTTATTCAAGAGTTAAGGCTAGGGTTTGGGGCTCTATCTGACAGATGCAGGCAGCCAGGACTGTGGTCTTGAGATCAGGGCTGTTATTTGCAGAAGACAAAAGAGGATAGCTAAAACTTTATCTGACTTGACACTCTGTAATGACTGTCTGGAGGGAAAGAGCAAGCTAAGTAAGCCATGCATGTGGACATGATCCAAGTCTTAGATCATTCTGGATTATCTTGTGCATGTACCTGTTACAATAAATTCAGCTTGTCCAATGTCTGGAAACAGCTGTGGCAAGAGTGGATGTCTTCTGCAACAGGCAGGCAAAATCAAGAAAGGAGAAACCTAGCTATCATGAATGAGGCAAACATACGGACAAGTGAGAAACCCAGGTTAGCCAGCACATGATGATTCCAGCTCCTGTGAAGCTGGTCATAAGTTTACCTGATAGAAAACTGCTCACAGCTTTTCATAAATTCAGAGCTCTGTAGCAGAAATGAAATTAATATGTAGCAGCTTTCTTTATACAGAAGCAAAAACTAATTGACATCGACCACCTGCTGAGAGAACATCAGCACAAATGTAATGAGCTTCAATTTGCAAAGAAGAAAAAAAAAAACTTTGTCGCAGTGATGAACAGATACTACTGTACATTTGACTTAAAGTGTCATGAAGAGCTGGAGACCTTGAAAAGATAATAGAAATAAGATTGTGCTGTGTCTGACAGTTGTTTTTTTTTTTTTAGGGCAAGGCATTCTGGAAGCCACGGGCTCTGTGGCTCTTAGCATGTTATTGTGCCAATGCAGGTGTTTATATACACCCATACATATGCATATGCATAAATATGCATGCATATACATGCACATATTTGTATGCTCACACACAAAATTACATAGTCACAATATATAACCTCCTGAGAAGACATTCTGGAAAGCACAATGAATGATCAGGAAAAATCATCAAAAGAGTTCATAGGTGGTAGAAAACTCTTGAAAAAGATCTAAAATATACCTGAAAAAATAGTATTTTTCAAAATAGACGAATCCAGTTATGTGAAGTTCTACACAATCTCCAAGTGCATAAAAAGAGAAAAAAACAACACTGATGTTTGAGAAACTTCAGATCTGCTCTGTAAAGGAAGAGAGGAAAAATGTATTCTGTATGGTTCCTTGAAATTGCCAAGCAAATGCAAAACTAACAAATCTACAGATCATTCTATGAAAGCCATTGAGAGAAATTTCTCCAGTTCATAAAACGTCTCTAAACTGTTAATAGGTCAGTTATTCCCTCAACCAATGATAATTAGAAGAAAGAGCAAGCTTTCATAAGTGTCTACACAGGGCTACTGGCTGAATTCTTTAAAAATATAAATGACAATAAATCTATGTCAGAAGTACCACCTTTAAACCAAGCAAGAATTTGATCCACTAGTACTGAAAATGTCTCATGATAGGTGAAACTGGAGAATTATACTTCTTTAAATGTCAAAATTTTTGAAAATAGATTATGGGTCTGTGTCTCTAATAGTCTTCTTTAAATGTCAAAATTTTTGAAAACAATAGATTATGGGTCTGTGTCCCTAATAGCATATTGTCATAAACAAAGCCACCCAGCAGTTTTGATAGTGGAGTATAATGCAAGGACTCAGAAGAGTCAGCAGCATTTTGGTAAACTTTTCTAAAAAGATTAGGACTGAAACAGCATGGTAAAAATTTATTTTAACCATCATCACATCACCAGTATTTTTCTTGCTTCATTTGACATGTGTTCCATAGTTGAGCTGTGCTGCTTATTCCGCTCAATGCACTGAGGCAGCATCACAGCAGAGACACCATTTTTACATAAATTTCAGAGACATCCATATTCTTTTGCTGCATACAAGTGAGTGAGAGCAGAATGCAGATGTGTTTTCCATGGAAAAGGACATTTAAACTTTTTTTTGGTATTCTGTACACAGCTTATCAGTTAATAAGAGTTTGAGTCAGTATTTGAGAGTTAGGCTATCCTTTCATACAAAAGATGGACATTTTTTCAAGTTCTCTGCAGTCTATATACCAAGCTTAATGCAGTGATCTGTGTTTTCGGTGGGCTCATAAGAAGATTTGAAAACTAGAAAACATAGACAAAAGGCCAGTGACTGTATGTCACATAAGAATGCATTCTTAAAATAAATAATTAACACTGTGTGTAATCAAAAGTGAGGACAGTCACCCTGAGCATCAGGTGTCTAATGGAAAACAAGAGCAATTTAGAATTACTTGTGCACTGATACTGTGACACTATACAAACGATCAAGGAAGGCCAGTGTTGTTTACAAGAGTCTGGTGCTGTCCTCCACAAGGATACATCTACAAATGTAGGCAAGGATACCTACAGCAGACATATATTCAATATTCTATATATTCCTTACTACTCAATATTCCTTAAAAACATAGCCCTTTCCGATAAAGTTTTCAACATAGATGGGCCTATATCACAAATGATATTCCCTCCTATTCAGGGGTCAAACTGGAATTTTTGGAGTAATGCTATAATCACATCACTCCTTTTGCCTCCTCAAGGTTTGCAGCGTACCTGTTTGAAGTGCTACAGCATCACAGTACATAACAGCACAGTTAAATCATAGTGGTGCAAATTCTCATTCTATATTTGTGTATTTGCTTACATTAAAAAAAAAAAACCCACCAAACAAAAGGCCCCAACTCCATTCCCCGGCCCTAAATTCCTCTAATCCATACCAGTTCCATGGAAAAATGTTGTTTTCTGGTGGCTTAAATTTAGAACTAGAGCCTTTCTGGGAAATGTTTGCTAGCCAAACCACAAGTTATACAGTTATCAGGCAAAATTGATAGGGTTTAGTGAAGAACCAGCTTTACTAGATTTATGGTGGATAGGTAATCAGGTTAAATGATCCAATGGCCTTTTCTGGGCTTCAAATCCGTAAGGCTATGAACACACACACAGAAAAAAAAATAGAAGAAGGGTTAAGGTTGATCCACATCATCCATGCTGCAGCCCTAAACACATATTAGGTATCAATATGTTTGATTTTTCTGGTTGGTCAAAGTCTTGCAAAACATCATAAATAAGAGATTTTGACTAAGAAAGTCATGCTGGATTAGTTCCAATTAGATGGATTGTAGTTGATGGGATTGGGGTACTCTGCCTCCTCAACACACTCTGCCTCCTCAACACCACATAGAACTTTTCCCCAGAACAGAGTAATTCTCAGTACTATAAAGCAATGGAATAGAGAAGAAATTGGAGACAGAAAATTCACTTAAAAAGAAACTGAGATACTGGCCACATTTAATGTCACTAGTAACTACAGCAAAAGTATTACCTGCTATTTATATAGATCTCAAATCTTTCATCAGATGACCCTAAATCATCTGATCATCATCACTAAGGCCCTGATGGGCTTTAGTGTATTTATCACACCTTGTAGGTGAGTCAGATACCACTATCCCCATTTTTCCACTGGCAAGTGGATGATAAATGACTTAGTGGACACAGATCAGTGATTTACCAACCAGAAAGTTGAACCATCCCATTTTTTACTGGTTTATAGAAAGTATTTTGTAGAAAAGACCAATTACTATTTTCAGTTTTAAGACCAGCACTTTTGAAATAAAAGAAAGAGTGATAGCTGAAACACATGCTACAAATATATAAGAAGTTATGGTGGAGCAGACCTCAAGCAATTTTCTTCTCAGTTTAATACACAGACAAGGAAAAATATTAATACTAACAATTTCAAAGCTTTTTGTCTTAACAAATTCATCTCTGAGAATAAATGAAACCCAGAATTTGACTTCCAGAGAAAATGTATTAATGAATATTTGCAAATCTTGCATCAAGGATATGAAATCCAACATTGTATAAAGTATAAAATGAATTACAAGTGCAATCAGTTAGCTTTAACACAAATTTTCAGCTGGAATTAAATTCTCTATGAGAGAGAGAAAATTCTCTGCAAGAGAGAGAGAGAAATTCTCTAAAAAAAGGCAGATTCTCTCTTAAATTCTCTATTAAATGAAACTTTGGATTGGAAATGCTTTACATACACTGGATTATCTGTATTCTTATATGACTTTTTATACTGGAGCAGACCTGTTATTAGTTTAGCACTCTGTCTCTGATACTGGCCAGGACCAAATACTTTAGAAAAAGATACAGCATACCCCTGGTGGTAAGTGATGGAGTAATCTGCCTTCTTAAAACATATCTTTGTACTCTTGTCAGTTAAAGATTGCCTTGTGACCTAAGGAGCGGTGGTTATGACTTGAAGGATGAAGGATCGAAGCTTCTTGTTTCAAGCTGCAAAACATGACAAGTATAAAAAGAAATATGCTCTGGGTTGTTAAGAATATGCCTACCACACTGTTCTCTGAAACATATTATCTTTGACAATATTGAAGAGAAAATACTAGACTAGATGAACTACTAGTCTGGTCTTCTCTGTTTTCTATTTTATTTGAAATATGGAGAATTATGTCCTATTCTTCAGTTACTACACCATAATATTTTATAATTATACAAGGTAGCCAACTGCTCTACTCACCATAATCAGAATTCGCTGATTGCTTCACTGGCAACAAAAACATGCGCTCAGCTGCCAACTTAGAATTAAAACACTGAAAGGAGACTCTTCGGTTTATTTTTTTAATGAAATTATGAAAATTATAGAATCATTAAGGTTGAAAGGGACCTTTAGATATCATCTAGTCCAATCCCACTGCACATGCAGGGCCACCTAGAGCATGTGGCACAGGATTGAGTCCAAGTGGATTTTGAATGTCACCAGAGAAGGAGATTTTGCAATCTCTCTTGGCAACCTGTTCCAGTGCTCTGTCACTCTCCCTGTCAGGAATTTTTTCCTTAAGTTCCTGAGGAACCTTTGGTGCTTCAGTTGGTGGCTGTTTCTTCTTGTCCTGTGGCAGGCCACCACTGAAAAGAGGCCAGCCCCATCCTTCTCCCTCTCTTAAGGCATTTATAGACACTGATAAGGTCCCCTCTCAGCTTTCTCTTCTTCAGGCTGAACATAGAATCACAAAATCATAGAATCATAGAATGCTTAAGGTTGGAAGGGACCTCTAGAGGTCATCTAGTCCAACCTCTCTGCTCAAGCAGGGACACCTAGAGCACGTGGCACAGGACTGCATCCAAGCGGGTTTTGAAGATCTCCAGAGAAGGAGACTCCACAACCTCTCATGGCAGCCTGTTTCAGTGCTCTGTCATCCTCACTGTCAAGAATTTTTTCCTTAAGTTCTGTGGAACTTTTGATGCTTCAGTTCATGACCATTTCCTCTAGTTCTATCGGCAGCCACCAGTGAAAAAAGGCCAGCACCATCCTCCTCACTGCCTCCCTTGAGTACTTATAGACACTGATCAAATCCCCTCGTAGCCTTCTCTTTTCCAGGCTGAACAGGCCCAGCTCCCTCAGCCTCTCCTCATAGTGCAGATGATCCAGGTGCCTGATCATCCTTGTAGCCCTGTGCTGGAATTTCTCCAGTAGATCCACATCCCTCTTGTACTGGGGAGCCCAGAACTGGACACAGTATTCCAGATGTGATCTCACCAGGGCTGAGTAGAGGTGCAGGATCACCTCCTTCAACCTGCTGGAGACACTCTTCTTAACGAATGAATGAAATGAAATTTTCAAACTTTATACCAAAAATAAGAATTGTTATTAAAGAGGTAGTTATCAAGTGCCAAAGGATGCGGAAGAACATGACACAGAGTAATAAATAATAATACTACAGGTAAAGTAATACTAGAAAAAAAATGGAAACAATATAAAATAGTCCTTTTTTATGTAAATATTAAGAATAAGTTATTACTAGCAGTTAATAACTAAACTTACAACTTAGAAAAAGTCATTGCAACTCTAATGAATAAATCTTTGAAAATATTAGCTAAAAAGTACAGTAAAGAGTTAAAAAAAAAGATAAATGTTCAAGAATATTAAGGAAAGGAAAAGAGAAGTGCTCTGGATCTCCATCTTGGAAAGGATAATAATACTAGAAAAGAAGCAAAGAAGGACAAGGATTCTGCATGAGGATGACTTTTGAGCCTTGGGCATATAACAGAAGTCTGTAAAATCCTGAGTGAAATGAAGAGGCTGAATAAGGAATAAAGGTTTTTGTTCATCATCATATAAAAACGGAATTAAAGGACAAAAATCATCACACAAAGTTCCGTATAGGAAGTATGCTATCCCTGTTCATAGTTAAGCTCTGCGCACTAGTAAATTATTACCTCAGTTTACATATCCTCAAAACATTTCTTATAATTCATGGGAGAAAAGATCATTAAAAATGATTATGAAGAAAGATGTAAAAGCTAGCTAAGAAATACACTGAGACTGTACCTGGAAAGCAGAATTATATGCTGGCCCTTGTTCTTGTCTTTTCCCTGCCTGCCACAGACTGCTATCAAAATGAAGATACTGTGCTAGATGTACTTTTTCTCTGACTGTGTATGGCCATGCTTATACAATATAAGCAAATTTCTTTCTTTTTCCAGGATTGTTGGTCTCTATTAATGTACCTTCAAGTTTGTTTTATTTCCTCAAATTTCTGCATTTTGCTCAGCCCTTACAACACTCTCACTTTCATGCACACTGCATAGTTACTATACCAGTAACTGTATATGGTTACTATAGTATTTTGTATACATATATTTAAATACGAATACGGGGAAACATATATGTATATATAGAGAAACAGAGCATGAATATACTACAGTGTGATACATTCTTTAGTATATACATACATACATATATGTATGCATATATATATGTATATAATACTACTCTCACCAATTTTATGTTTGTTTTGGAGAACATATTCCTATCACTTTTGCAAAGAAAGACAGAAGAAATAAAACTAAATTTATAGAGAGAAAAAAATGAAAAGAAAATACTACATTTAAGCTAACTATAATGGCTGTTCATCAGCAGGACATAGTGTGTATAGTAATATTTCCCCTACTACTGAAAGACTTCTATGCTGTTGTGCATATGCCCTGTAGTATCCAAATTATTCAGATGAAACACTAGGGCAAATGGTCATTCAAGAACAAAACCTGTCCTACATTCCTTTTAAAATATACAGGAATCTTGAAAGATAGTCATATCAATGAATCACCACTGCTTCTTTGAACTGTTTTCAATCAATACTGTATATATTTGTTCAGTTCAGAAAAAAAAAAAAAGGTGTAAAAATAAAACTAATATTATAAATTCAATAACAGGGCTGACTGTATTAAGTGAACAACCACTATATATGTTCCACTTCTGCACTAGAACATCTTTATATATATATATATATAAACAACTTATTAATAAACCAGGTGCTTTAATAAGATAGTTATATATTTTAGAGGGTAATAAGGAAGTTGTGTTCTTCCTAAAACAAATACTGAAATTCCAAGTTTCATTTGATTTCATTGCAAAACTTAACACTGACTTGAAACAAAATATTATTGCTTCAAAATAAAACCTATGAATGTCAAGGAGATTCTTCCAGCTTGCTTTAAGTAGATCTAGTCCTAAATTCCCCAAAGAACTGTAGCAAAGACGGTTTATGACTTTCCTGCTTTATGATATGTTGTAGCCAACTACTGAAACTGCAGGATAGTATGCATGCATTTTTCTGGAACAAGAATACTAATTATAATCTGTAGGGAGAATGAAAGAAAAGATACTCCATTGACTTTATACTTCAAAGCAATCAAAAAACTTGTAAAATTTTCTCTTTTCAGCTAGGAGTTATTGGCTTGGCCTATTGTTCTCTTTTTTTTAGTTAGCAACAATGTTCAGATTTAATAATACAATACAAATATTTAGTTTTCCATGCTGTTTCTCTTTTCTGTGTTTTAATATGCACGTAGTACTTACAAAGTTGCTTGATTCATTGCTCTGGAGATTGTATTTGAATAGATGACTATCACATTTGCCATAATCAAACTTCCTTACTGTGTTAACAATTTGAAGAAGCTAGCCTACACATTAATTTTAAAAGCCCTCCATACAATCTTTTTATTGTAAGTAGTGAAATTTTGAATTCTAGAGAATCTTCTCTTTTCTTAATCTTCTCTGTTCAGAGGCTTATTATAGATATGGAGTATATTGCTTGTTTAATTTATATAAACAGACAAATAAATCTGTCTTAGTCACTGGTAAAATATAATGATACCTAAAAATCTGAATCCACCTGAAGTTTTATAGAAACAAACCACACAATATTCTCAGGAAGATGTCTAATATACAAAAGTACAAGCTAGGTTAGGAAGGCCAAACACATATACTTTCATAAATGATGAGCGCAGGAAGTTATATAGAAAAGAATACTCTAATTATGACTCAATTTCAAATATGGAAAACTATGATAAAAAAAATACAAAGAAAGGCTCATTTCTTGAATTCTCTTCTGTTCATACTGAAACAGTGATATATGGGTAAAAAAAAATAGGTTTTGCACAATATATACTAGAAACTTAACTTTAGAATTTCTGCTTGCAACAGAGCAAAATTTGGGATGAATAGCAAATTCATGTAACAAGTTTATTACATACTTAGGCAGCTAGCCTGTGTTCAGCTCCATCTTAGAATCTTTACTATACTACAAACGAAATAATATTTGCTGATACACATCTAGCCAATTGGATCTATATTTCAGTGCATTAAGTACAGCATAGAATTCTTCAGGATGGCAATATTTTTCAGTTCAATTGTCTCATAATTACAGGCAGCTTCCACTTAAAGCAATACAATGATTGAATTCAACTGTCTATATTTGGTTTGGATTTTACATGAGCTACAACTATTTTCAGCTGAGAAGAAAAATGAAAAATCACCTCATCTGCAAGGCTTCCCTTATTCTTCTCTTTCCTTGTCCCCGAATTACACCTTAGAGTATATTAATTAATTCCAGTCAGCAGCTTTTTAGAAATTCTTAAATTTAATTTAGCAGCGAATGATTTTTGACCAGTTTGAAACAATTAGAAATGTACTGTGAATCCTAATTTCCTTTCACCCATTTTTCCTCATGATTGCCTATTGTTTTATTCTAAATAAATATCTTTAACAATTAGGCATCCCTGTGCACTTAATGTGAGTATTTGTTATACTCATGTAGAGTTTTGACTAAGATACCTCACTCTGGAGTTATCCAAGGGAGCAGAGCTGTGTTTCTAGCACGACTGCCTGGAAACAAAAAATGTGATCTGTCAGCCTCTGGTTAATATTTTATGGCCACTTGTGTCATATTCTTCTTCTCCTCTGCCTTGTTGATCTTTCCCAAATCCAGATGTTGGGTTCGGCTGCACTTGGCCATAACCAGAGAGGCTCCTGGGGAGGCGATAGATGGTGCTCTTGTACTGAGCAGTTGTGCTCAGGGCTACCACCTGGAGCGGAGATTAACCCAGCCTTTCCAGGGTGTAGAGAAGTCTCCATGAATCCAGGAGATATCTGGAGGTTTATGCAGCTGGACAAGCTTGAAAGAAGGTTTTCTGACAAAGTTCTCAGCATTTTTTTCATGACTCATTCACTCGCTTTTGTCTTTAAATGCAGATCTTGCGCTACTTCCTTTTAACTGCTTTACAATGACATGGCATAAGTGCTTTCTCTCTCTTTTTCTTTTTTTATCTTAAGAAAATTTAAAGCATAAAATTGAATGTGTTTATAAAAAGCAACCTCCTCTGTCCTCATTAAGAATCTTCAAGAACATATGAGCAATCTGGAGCAAGAGTGTTTCCCTCTGTAGCTATATACATGAAGCAAAAGCAAAAACAAAAAACAAACAAAAATACCAAACAAAAATATTGCATTTATCTTTACAGGATGCCATCTATACTGCTCTTTTGTTTTGTTTTGCTTTGTTCATTTTTTTAAAATGAATATCCTTCTAAAATACAGTTTTGCAATAGTTGTCATCGAAACTTAAGAACATCTATCTAGCTATCTGTACAGTTTCTTCCCAGCCCTGATTCAGCTAAGTATCATTTTCTATGGAAATTCATATGTTTCATTTTATCCTCAATGAGGACTAGCTTAAGACAGCATTTATGCCGTCTCCTCAACCGTGACATCCCAAGAAAATATCCAAGTACCTGCTGCCATCAAAGAAGTCACCACTGCTAATTTGCCAGGTGGCAGACCATAATGTCTACTGCCTTTCAAATCCTTTTACCATGTCTCAGATCAGAAATGTATCTGTAAAAACATCCTTCACTTCTATCAAGCTCCTTTTCTTTAAGAAACATCAATAGTGCATGGTATTAGAGAATAATCACTCACTACAGTAGCTTGTAGGGCCAGTTACACCATTTTCTGGAGCTAGTTTGTACTGGCTGAGTGAACAGTTTAGGGCAGCAGACAGAGGCAATGCACTTTTTCTAGCTCTAATATTTTATTTTAAAACTGTCTGTTGTTTTGCCAATTTGGTGGGTCTACATTTCAATGCACTATAGAGCAAAGGTAAGCATGCCACTGGTGGGCATGGTGGATCTGATAACGCTAATATCCAGCTTCTCTAATAGCCTTTTGCAAGTTTTTTTTCTAGTTCAAAGCCTGAAAGCAATATGTTTGAATTTAAATAGAAGGCATTTGATGTGGTTAGTAAAGGCAGTGTTTTATTCTGAAGTAACTTCTTACAGCAGCATTACTATCTCACAAAGAGCGTGCCCCAAAAAGAATTGAAAATACACTAGCAAAGCAAGGGAAAACAAACTGTAAAGTTCAAAGACATTGACAGAATTGTGATATACCAGATTTACTGAGGGCAAAGGCAGAAGTTAAAAGTATTAATAAACTATGATCCATTCTTCCTCTGTGAACTATGCAGAATGTGGTACATATGCATCCATATCAGCTGTTGTAATCTCTACCAAGATGTTTTACAGTCTAATAAATCTCACCATCTACCAAATTTTATTTTTTATTGGGCTTTACTTAGCTGGATCTTTAGCTGAGCAGTTGAGGACATTGGAATTCCCAAACCTTTCTTCTAAAAGCCTTGGCTGACACAAAGTCAGCTGATGCCACTACCTGTTGACTGCTGCTTGGTGCACCTAGTTCTTTGTGCAGATAGTTTGCATGGCAGTGAAGCAGAAGAGCATAAGCTTTTATGATTGCAAGTCCAATTTTAGGGCTCTCCTGGAAACCAGGTATGCCTTTCATCATCACAATGCTAACAGTGAAAAAAAGGACTTTTAAATTGATAAATGGACTGATTAAATATGAATTTGAAGCTCAGGTTTGAACCTTTTCCGCTCTGTCAGTACGGCAGTTTTGAGTTCAGATGCCTAATGCTTATGAGGTCTAGTAAATCTGCTGTTACCTGATTAGTTACTGAAAAGTTACTGATTAGTGCATCACGAAGGAAAAGATTTAACACCATTTCTGTGCCTCCTCACTTCTAACATAACAACAACAGATTACAGTTTTCACTTCTAAAGTTTAACCTATGGCTCAGAATGAAAACCATGGAAAATCCATTCATATCTATTGTCTATTGAAAGTAATTGTTAGCCTGCCATGTAGTAATGCAGCATTTCACAGCTCACTATGTACTAAACTGTTATTACCATTGTTGTTATTATTATTATTATTATTAATGGCAGCTGAAGAAATATGCAAAGACAAGTATGTATCTTGGCACTAATAAGGAAGAAACTGTAAGTGATGGCATATTTTTGAAACAGCTGGGAAGCTTACTTATTCAAAAACTCAAAAACATAACAAATAAGTGATAATCACTTAACTATGCACTTATGCTAAATGACTTCTGGGAAGTGTGCATGAACAACTTATTTCAAAGGCTCATAATTCTTATTTTCACATTTCACTCTGCAGGTTTTGCTGCTTGAAACAAACACACTCGAGGAGCAGTATATGACTTTCTGCATTGCAAGGTGGCCATTATTCTTTGCACTCTGGTCCTTCGGCTATTCCTTACTTTAAAACCTTGATATCAACACCAAGAGTAATACACAGATGGAAGAAACACAGATTCCTGCAGTTATGCCTCCTCCACAAAAATAACTGGGCTCTGGCAGCTGCAGTTTGTCCTTCAGCTCATGAACCTCTGCCTTTGGCAGTGTGTTGCGCCAGGGCACATGAGCTGGTGGGGAACCAGCCGTGTTGCTGGCTGAGTTCCTTTTTGGCGCAGGGAAACCCCAACAGCCACAGGACAGATCGCAGAGGTGACAGTCACAGCTGATAACAAGCTAAGGGTAGTCAGATGGTAACTAATTAGAAAAGTGGATTACTTGACCAAGAAGCCGCTACAGGATTTGGGAAAATGTAATTAAAAGAGTCCTGTAGAAGTAGAGGCAAGTTCTGGGCTGATAAACTGACAGATTTATTGGAAAGAATGCAGTATTTCTATGCATTAAAAATCATTACAATTCAATAGAATAACTTAAGTGGAAGATAACGTGCTTTAAAAGTGGCCATCACCAACCCACTGAAGCCTAAAATCTCAGAAGTAATTTCAGCTAGGAATGAGACCACATCTAGAGAAGTATGCTCATATGCCCTAGGGCATGTACTAAATTGTTTTACACATTACAGCCACATTTGCTTATTCTTACATACAATAGACATTTTGCTTATACTGAGAAAATATAACACTTGGAAACTGAGATTAAGTGCACTACAATATTCAATACTTTTTTTTCAGCAAGCATTTAAACAAAGGCACTATATCTTTCAGTGTTTTGGTAAATCTGGTCCCAACACATATAAACATGACCCTAAGCTGCTAACTCATGAGATTTAAAATATGCTATTCTGAATTACAAATGTCAGGCAGGCAAGGTGCTTTAAATGAATGATATAAATCTGTTAAATATATATAAATAATATAATATAAATATTATATTATAAATATATTGTTTATAAGTAAATTATAGTATATTATAAAATAAATAATAAAAATATATTATTGATAAATATAGATGCTTCAGAGAAGTATACCTAGACTACTGTTTAGTAACATAAACATTTTTAGTTTTCACTTGGACAAGCAGAATCTTCAGTAAAAGATTATCCAATGTGAACAGCAAAAAAGTAATTTTTGAAAAAAGTGCGGCATACAAGAAATACTATAATGTATACTATAAATGTACCTCAAGTTTATCTATGCATTATAAATTTATTATAAATCTGTTACAACATTTTAGAGACAAATTTTGTGATGTGACATTTAGTTTTAAAAGGTTAATACAAATAGTTTTCCAAGTAATCAGGAAATTTTGTTAACTTATCCTGAAATAACACATTATATCTGAAAATACCTTTTTTCCAATAATGTGGCTTCATTTTAACAGAGATAGAAAAATATTGCTGTAACTACTTATGCTGATTAACTTAAAATACATTAAAATAAATATAAGTAATGCTGATTTTGAGAACATAAGTAATGCCAATTTTGAGATGGATAGGTGAACATTCTAGTGATGATAAAAAATTAAAATAATTGTTATGTATTCTTCTTATGTTAATGTAGAAATACTCTTCTTTGCTAACTCAGGAATACTGAATCATAAATAACTGTAACCCATGGAGATACCATTGTCTTTCAGCATTCAGTATTTAAAGGATATATCTTTAGACTCAAATATTATTTATTTAAAAAAAACCCTACAATTCTTTCATGACTTTAAAGATATAAGTTTTGGAGATATTATTTCTGATTCTTTAGCAAAAGCATCACTCATCTTTAGTGACTTGTCAGTCACTATCAAGAAATTATAAATAAAAAGAAAAAAAAAAAACACATTTAATGCTGGTAGATTTAGGGTTAAAATGGCCAGCCACTTTTTTTCCAAATTTAGTATTACAAAAAGAAACAGTTCTTTTTCTGCTAAGTTCCATGTGCCATTTTCACTAGAAAGTCTTTAAACTTCGTAAAATTTGAAAAAGACTTTTTCAGTTCATTAACTTATTTTTTATCACTGTAGCAAATTGAGGAAATTCAATTTTCCTAAATCTTCTTTTTAGAGCTCTTGAACAACTGAACATTGCCTTCTCACTTAGTAGTGAGAGTTAGGTAGTTCAGACATATTCACAACTTCTTTCTCCAGTATATCAAAAAAAAAAATAGCAATACAGAAGCTATGTTTGGAAGAAAGTATTTCAATTAAGTACTTCAATTTCTAATGCCTTTTTTCCCCGCTTTGGTCCATGTGCAAATAGAAATTCTCCTAATACCAAAAGAAAGATAGCTATCACATTTGGAAAAATACTTATCACAACCTGAGATGCACATAAATTAGTGCAAACTGGGAAGTCGGTCTACAATGGTGCTGGACACTAAATGAAGCATTCACCTCAAGTGCTGCTACCATATTAGCCATTTTAAACCATTTTTCAGAACTGTGGACAGCATCACGAATTTTTCTTCCCTCACTTTCTCTCACATAGTGCCAATAGGATCCGAAGAGGAAGATCTGCCCCAGATCCTCGGGACTGTAATTCAAAAAGAGAAGAGAAATGTTCCCTTCCTACTTTGTTGTTTTTCAGCATTTTGGACCAAGAATAAGGTCCTTCATTTCTCGATTCCTCTTGGGTGTCTCTGCCTGACACTGTTCTGCAAAAGCAGAAGACAAGAGTCATACTGTGGATGACAGGCACATTTGTACTTCATAGTTCTAGCATCACGTCACATCACATCTAAAATATATTGTTTTCTCTAAGAATCTCAGCTTAACCGATATCCCTGCATAACTCACTGTCTTCTCACCATCAACACTGCCAAAGAGTTACAAAAACACCATTTTTTGGAAGGGCTATCGCTATTGATTTTATTGATGTGAAAGCTCAGCAATTTGAGAGTTAGAAGAGGAGAAAGAGTAAACAGGAAACTAAACCAAAAAAGTAGGTATTTCTTCCATCTGTCATCCTTGCTTCCTTTCAAAATTTACAAATTATTGTCCCCTGTCCTTGTGTTCTCTATGCTCCCTGAATTTATCCCTTCTCTTTTTTTTTTTTCATTCCCGCTTATTCTTTATTCTTTGTATTTGTTTCTCTATCATCTTCCCACTCTGCATTTTTTCTTCCTTAGTTTGCAGTTAACTTGTGAAGCCTTTTTTAAGACTCCTGTCTGCTGTGAGTTCCCCCTGTCCTTGCTATCACGCAACAGAGAGAAGAGCAAAGACAGTCACGCAGAACTGTTCATAGTCTAGCACTTGGAAAACAGGATGAGACATTTCCTTATCAAATGGGTAAACCCAAGCAATTTCAAACTACTGAAAAGAGTTCAGAGAAATATTCTTCCTTTGTCAAAAAAAAAAAAAAAAAGAAAAAGAGTTAGAGCTATTTGTCCCAAAGCAAGGATTTTTGTGTGTGCGTTTTTTTATTTGTTTGTTTGCTAAATATGATTTCAATGTGATGGAGCTCTTTTAAACTTAATGTCACCACATATGCTCTAGGCGCACCAGTTTATGCTCAATGTTTTCAAACATGATTATCATTATTATCTAAAGGTTAAATTTATGTGCGTTATCTCCTTACTGTTTCAGCTGACTCATAAATATTGCTCTGTATAACAGATTACTTTTTTCTTTTATGTCTGCGTTCAGAAAAAAGATGGTTTGATCTAAACACATAAATGTTGAAACCTTCGCTCTTACTTTCTGACCTCATTACAAGCATCTTGATGTGAGCTACTTACTCTTCCACTACTGCTCCATCTACTGCTAACCTAGTTTGTACAATCTGGTCTGTGCTAGTGCATTAAGATGGTTGACTGATTGAAAAAATAATTTTATTGGTTTTTTTTTGAATCAAATTACACTGTCAGTACAGGGCAACCAGGACTTTCTGGACCCATTCTGTAAAATATTGTCCACTCTTGTTCTGCTCTAGTATGATGGCACAATTTTTCAGGGTGTAATGTTTCAAAGTTAGCCTTCTTTTTGGCTGTGTATCTATATACATATATACATACACACATATATATATATGACTACACATGCACACACTCCAGTTCTTATAACTGTAAGAGTAGAGACTGTCATGAAATGTGTAGTCATGCCCCAGTTTTATAGCTCCCTTGCTGAAGTCAGCACATCATAGCTCATGCAGTGAAGAATGCTGAGATGCCAACTTGTCAAAGACTAAATCAGGGATTATCTCAGTGATGCTTCTGTTTCTTTGAACAAGACTCTCTTGGTGCTTTGCCAGGTAGTTGTTTTGTTACTTATTTCCATGTCTATCTGTTGGTCTCTGTTAGAACATAATGCATTTCTGAACTTTATGGGATTTTCAGGACTGTGATTCTTGTGTCTTTCTGACATATTAACTTCCATAATTATACCCTTTCATGATGTATGCAGCCTGTGCTCTTTTTTCTTATTTTTGTAGCTATATTACAGAGTAAAACATGAACTCATTATTCCTTTCTACTTTGCAGGACTTTCTACTTTGCACACCAGGAACTATAATTCTGCAATACTTAACAACTCTACTGCAGAGTTTCATCTACACTGCACTTGACATCAATAAATACTGTTAGGAGCAAATCTAATAATATAGGAGTAGAGTCTCCTTGAGCACATGAAGGAATATACTAGCTTGAGCTGTGCCATCATGTAATCCCCACCTTCCTCTGATATCTCACTCCGCTATGTCGCACACAGTTTTGAGACTAATTTCCTTTTGCACATTTTGTTTGTTTTTACAGAAAAAAAAGAGATGTATTTATTTCAAGGAAGTACAATGATTTTTCTAAGCAAGATAGAACCAGTGGTTATTTTCTTTACTTTTGCATAATAGATATTTTTCAAACATATACAAGTATAGCTGACAGTCCTCTATCAAAACCGTAATCATTTGTTATAGTATTCTTTTACCTGAATTATAATGCCTTTTCCAGTGAATCCTATGCTTTAGTAGACAAAATGTCATCCAAGTACATTGGAGAATAAATCATGCCAGCTTACCCTTCTGGACAGTAGATGGAAAGTCAGTGGATTTAACAATACATTGATTAAAATGTCTTTCTGATAGAAAAGGTCTAATATAATATGCCATAAGAACATACCAATTTTTCACATACCCTGACAACTCAGGGAGAGCTCTGCTTCTACCACAGTTTTGCTTGTTTTATATTGTGGGGAAGGGATGCTGGGAAGATCCAGTGCTAAAATCATCTGTAGACTGTATCAATTTCTGTTCACTCTCATTTTGTTTTAATGCTAAGGTGCGAGAACATATGCATTGTACCTAAGGGATAATGCAGAAAGAGAAAAAAAATGGGGGGGGAGGAGGGATCTTGATTTTTCAAACACTATTTACATTTTCAAAACAGCCAAGAAAATGAAGAATGATTTTTATTATTATTAATTTCTGCTTAGTGGTCATAAACTGAAATAGAGGAGGTTCCAAATAGATATATGGTAAAAAATTTCCATATAAGGATAATTGAGCACTGAGTCCAGTTGCTCATAGTGGCTGTGGAATACTCATCCTATTAGATATTGTGTATTTACATATTATATATTATGTGCATATAGAATAAATAATATTATATACAGTTCAAAGACTTGATACGGCATCACCCTGAGCAACCTGGTCTGAATTCAGTGCTAGCATTGTTTTGAACAGGAGCTTGGGCTAGAGACCTGGTCCTTTCTATCTTATGGTCCTATGGTTTGTTCAGTATTTCAAGATGGTTGGATCTTTATTCGTATCATTATACAGGAAGTAGTCAGTAGTTCAGCACAGTATCAGGAATGAGATACTATATTTCAAATAGGGATTGCAAGAAAGCAAATTCTTTTTACATTTTCCTAGTGCTTTGATTCCAGTTCTAACTCCACCAGCAAATTCAGCATGATTTTAAGGTCTTGCACTCTCTGGACCAGCTGATTATTGCTCTATATGCATGTGGCTTTCAAACTCACAGAATTTATACTCAGCTTTTTAGAAATATTGTTTCTGTACTTTTGTATTATTACTTTTTTTTTTTTTTTGTAATGATTTAAAAGAAGTTGGGAAGGTTCCTGAGACGTGAAGGTCATATTTTTGCAGAGATTTAGATGACTGCAACACAGCTAGATACTGGGCTGTTTTCCAAAGTGCCTAATTACTAAGATTTACATAAGAATTATTTGCTCATGCTATTTCAATTCTTTTGTAAAATATCACTATCCACTTACCTTAGTTTTTATGAACGTATGTACATTTGAAATTAGCCATCAAGTAACTGGCGTTCAGTTTAAGGGCTAGAATTTCTCATAATTCCATCTAAAATACTTATTAAAAGATCTAGTTCTCAAAAATCTGCAGCTCGAAAAAGCAAGCCTTCACTTGCATTCACTATTTAAAATGTAACCACTGTTTACCATTGAGAAAAATCATGGCCTTACAGTTTTAAGTCTCCCTGAAATATAAGTGAGTTAAGGCTATTATTTTCCAAGATTTTATTAAGTCTCATGTTAGACATTTGGTAGATATTTCCAGAGGACTTATATGGTGTGTTGAAATCTCACTGAACTGCAATAGGAGCTAAGAGCCCCTTCTTGCTACCTCCCACCAAAAAACTCTTCTTCTCATCTTCTCTGAGCTATGTAACTGTACTTCAAATTGGAATTTGTAGAAGCGGGGGAACAGGAGGGCTGTAAACACTTCCGAAAAATCAAATTCTCATTAGATTCACTTGAAGTGAAAAGCATCCTGTATATATTGTTATCTTATCACAAGAGACAAGGATGAATCATAAGGGTGGGGCTGAGCTGCCTCCACACAGATTAGGCATCGGCCTGATGCTATTTCGACTTCCCAGAGTAGCTGGCACTTGTTTGCAGCTGGCAATCGCAGCAGTAGGGGAAACTCACCTTCTGGATAGGCAGCTGTCTAAAATACCACTAAATGCCTGTGTTGAGACCAAAAAATTGCTGCTTAATAGCCTTTACTCGGGAAAAAACTTCTTTGACTATAATGGGAAATTACTAGAATCTCAGTGGACGGACTTTGTCTGTGATCTCAAAAATGTTTTATTTAAATTACAGAAAAAAATATGACCTTTGATACCATCTGTATTCAGTATAAAACAAATATAATGATACTTGCATAAAATATTTCTCACTGGTTGTAACACCTCATAGAAAAATGAGCATATTAAACAGAAAATACTGTGGCTTTATAAGGAAACTATTTGGAGACCCTCCCATCAAAAATTAGATATTCCTCTGTTCTCTCTTATGGGAGACCTTTCATAATTCAGGGTGGTTTTACAAGTGATTGATTTTTGATGGTCCATTAAAGACTACGTTTATGTCAAAATTCCTGTAATTAGGTGTCATTACATAACAGCCTACAATTGCTCCAAGGAGCTGTTATATTTAATTGTGTCAATTTTATCAGAGATTTCTCTTTTCTATAACATTTTACACAGAAAAAGTTAATCAGCAAATTCAGCCCAAGTGGATTCATGCAATGGATAATATATTGGGTTTCATTGTTTCCCTGCTGAAAGATTTAACAGCGTGCTCTTTTATTAATAATTTCTTCAGTGTTTCTTGAGCTTGTAGCATATGAACAAAAATGGAGGATTTGTTCCTTAATAGCATTTGGAGTCATATCCCACCTGACATCTCCACTGTGAACTATGTACATTCCACATGTGTGTGTGTGCAATACAAAAGACAAAATATCACTTACAAAATCAAAAAAAAAAAAAAAAAAAACATTTTAATGCACACAGAGACATTGAGCGGGACTCATTCCACCTAAAAATTAGCTATTCCTATCTGAGCTTTCCTTTACAGTTAGGAAAGACAATGTGGAAAACCAGTCAGTGATTCTGCAGACCTCTTGTATGTGTGTGTGTATATATATATATGTATATGTATATATATACAGGTATAGGTGCCATTTCTGGGTGACATGAGCTGCCTTCTGGAGGTGTCTGCTTCCCTCCTGACAGTGAGTAGCAGGTGACTACATCATACTCTTAAGTAATTAAATTTCACCAAGTGTATCCTCCTTATGTCCTTCATGCTACAAACCCAACATCATGAAAACCTCTATGAAGGAAACTCCATGGCCAGCCAAACTTGTACCAAACCCTTGACTTCATTGACTTGACTAATGATTAAATTATCGAAAGCTTACACATATTTTATGTCAAATATTAGATTGAGGCAGAAATAAAATATCTGACACAGTAAAAGTGACAGCAAACAGAAGCAGGCTTGAAATAAGAGAGTTCTTGACTTCACCAGCACATACTGGTGATGAATTATTTTTCATTCTCTAATCTAATTAGAAGCATCGATGGTAAGAAAAAAATTATGAAAGAAATTCCAGCCAACTACACATAGGGTGCCCACCATTCACACTCACATTGAGGCACATGTGTGTGCCTGTGAGTTTCTCTAACACCACTTTCATTTCAGAAAAAGAAGTCAGCAATGTCCAGAAAAGTTATTATTAAATCTTTCAGATTATTGAATTATTATCAGAACATTCATCTCCAAATCCATTAATTTGGAGGCTATTATTTCTGACATATAAATATATATATATATATTTATATTGTTTTATATATAGGTATTTCTAGCATGCTAATACATATTTCTAACAAATTGCATGTGTCTTAATTTATTATTTCACACATTACAAAACCCACAAAACCATTTCATACCAATCATACAAATTTCTAAAATCTCTTTTGTGTTTATTGTTACGTAAACCATCAATAAATAATAAATAAAGTTGTCCCAGGAAAAGATGATTTATGCTTTCTACAGGCATGATTAAGATGAATGAAATAATACTGGTTTCAAAAATGAAATTTTAACTAATGTCCTTCTATATTTAAAACATAAATAAACCCTACAAATGAGATCAAGATCTCTCAAGCATTACCAGCCAGAGTCTGAAATCTTTAAATTATTCTTTAAGGAAATATCATTTATTTTAATTACATTGGCTAACAGGTTATCTGTTTTATTATTATTATTATTACTACTAATAATAATTGTCTGTTTCTTACAAGAGTAACATGTCTCTTTTGTAAAATTATGATTCCTACATTAGAAACTGAAAATGAGATGAATAATTTTTTTCTAGCATGCCCTTTTGTATCTTGCTTTGATTTCACTCTGCTTTAAATAAATAAACAGTATTCACTTTAAGCTTAATCTTTTGTACAAATACATCTTACATCATTTATTTATGTGTCAGAGTCTTTTTTAATATTAACATTGAGGTCTGACCTTTAATTTTTTTGTGCTGGAAAAGTTATATATCTATGTTCTTAGAGGAAACTTGTCTCCTTAACAAGAAACTGGCCTTCCTAAATTCCTAAATATCACTATTAATGCTTAGAGAAATTGAGCTTAAATTATTTGGCCACTAGCTTACCCAAAATGAAACTAGTAATCATGAGTTGCTTAAATGTCAGCTTGCGCCTTTGAATTCAAATATTTAAGCTATAAAGAGAACCCCAAAGTAAAACATGAGAAAAAAAAGTGGTAATAAACTATCCAGCCGCAAAATAATTGCATTAGGATAAGGCGCTTTTAATGACTCTAACACAATAGATATGATGTTGCTAATGGATAAGATAAATATCACACCTTTAAATACAAGTGCCATCTATGTAGGTAAAAACCTGTATTTTCAGATATGAGCTATGTATGAATCTACAGCTTTTTAAAAAGAAATAATGAACACTTTTTTCTAATTTTCATAATTTTTTTCCTTTATCTGTTTCTGTTTCTGTAAGTTTCACAGAGAGACCACATTGTCCAGAAACACAGAGAAGACAGGCCAGCAGAGATTCATTTTCCAGATCACTCTGGGTGCAAGAATTAACTATTCTAATGGTGACTAAATACATTAAGGTGCAGATTAAAAGAAACCCATAAAACCCTGGTGCTGTGTCTGGCTGATGTAGGAAGAATTCCACAGGGAGGTATATCCTCCTTATTTAGAGTGACAATCAAATTCTCTTTTCTACAGGAAAAAAAAAAAAAAAAACAGAAAAATATTTTTCTGATGTTATTTACTTTATTGGTCAAACAGAGCTTAACAGAACTAACCAGAAAATAATTTTCCAAACTAAGAGATATATAATATTAGGAATTTGTATTTTCTAGTTCTGAATCACAGGAAGAATGTAAGATTTTGGAATTCATCACAAAATGAAGTCAAAAAGTATATAAAGTCCATTCTACTATTTTGATAAATTTAGCCTTATTTTAAGAAGACATTTTCGGTGATTTCTTATGTTGCAAGTAAGGATGACTGCTAATGTTTACACTCCATATAGGTGTACTCTACATATACTTACATAGCCCAATAACCGAAAAACAAAACAAAGCAAAAGCCCATAATTTATTTACAAAACCCATAGTTTTGTATTGATCTGTATGGTTTTAGGGTGCAAATAGGATTCAAAGCAGGACTCTACTGAGATAATTTCTGTTGCTCAGCATGAATTTCTGCAAGTATCCAGCCCCTGTTCCATCACTGGGAAAGAAGCAGTAAGAATGCTATTAAAGGATATTTTTTTATTTCTAAAATGCTTTGCATAAGCCACTCACACACCAAGTTTTCAAGGTGAATCAATGTTAATAGAAAGAGCAGGAACTCAGAGAAAACATTTTTATGACTACAAACTGGCTCCTGAAGATGTGTCAATGGAGCCTGAGCTGTACCTTTGCACTTAAAATTGCAATGCCGTCCATCGCAGAAGCTGAGCAGAACTTGTAAGTAGCTATGTCCTCTCTCTTAACTGTTTCTTCTGGAAAATGTGTCTTGCTAGACATAATCTAAAAGGAGTTCTAGGTTTTTCACATAAGATAACAAATTAGACATGTTCTACACATATGATCACTCTGCATGTTGATACTTTTCCAGATGGGTAGTTGTTGTTGCAAAGTACCAATTAATCAATAAGTTTTCATTAACTCAGAAAGAAAATGAAAAACAACAGAATGATTATCCCAGTTCCTTCAAAACTGAATAGAATGTGCAGGCATTAACAGAAGATTTTTAGGTTACTTGTGTGTGCCTGTTTAAGGTTTGTAAGGGGTCTGGAGAGTAAGGAAGACTGTGGGAATAGATTGGTAGATCACATTGTATTGCACAGCAGCCTGGCAGTAATAAGACTTTATAAAATCTTATTAAAAAGTTGGAATGAAGGAAATTCTTACGAGGCATATGTTTTCAGTGAAGGAAATTTTGGGAGAGTAAATAGAGATAAATAAAGGGGAGGCAACTCAAGTGATGTAGGCTAGTGGGAGAGTCGAATCTGGGTGGTGGTTGCAGGGCAGAAAGAGAGCAGATGCTCAAAGGAACATTTTTTAGCTTCTGTCACAGCTACTCCTATTTCTTCTTGCAGTTCCACTACCTGCAATGACTTGTCCCTCTGAAAAGAGTCAGCTTTCTCATGAACCAAGACATGCAAATACATGCCTTGATCCTTTGTTTCTGTGGTTGCAAAAAGCAACACACCAAGACTGGGAATGAACCCAGTATGCCTGTAGAGAACTTGTTATAGCTCATTCACGTTACTTTGGGAAAAAAAAAAAAAAAAGGGGGCAAAGTAAAAAGCAGGGGAATTGGACATTTCCAATTAATTATAGAAGAGAGTTAAGTCTATTGCTTAAAAAATAAAACAAATAAATATAATCATGAAGGAAAATTAAATCATAGAAGGGAAAATAACAACTCAAATCCTTCATGGCAAAGAAAAGCAGTGAAATCTCCATAAGTTCTAGAACATCAGGGAATGATCAAGGCCTTCAAATAACTTTCAGTTCACACCATTGTGTCAATAAGGCCCAGAACTTACACTTTAGCCAGACGCTCATGGAAGTGAAGCCCTATGCAAGCTTACAATTCAAAGCTAATGCACATCAGCTGTTGCAAAATTTGACTTAACTTGTCAGTCTTCTGGCTGGGCTAACGTTTCATAAAGGATGAAATGATCTTGAACAACTGTTGTGAAGATATGAAGTCAGACTTTTCTCAGCTTTAACACCACAGATGATCAGGTGAGTAGACATGTAACAGAAAGAAACACAGACTACTAGAGGTAAATTTCCTACTTTTAAGCAGAAGCAAGAAAAGTTATTTTGATCACTTGCATTAATAATATTATTATTACATTTTAAATGTGTCCATGGCAGTGCATATCTCTACTTTTGCCTATGTCTCATTCTCTTCAGGTAGGATACTTAATAGTGTGCTATGCCAGATTTGCTCTGAGGCAGTATCTTTCATTTTCTTAAGAACCTTCTCTACTATCATAAGAAAACCAGTGTGTAGTGACCTGGGGCACATGGAGTTCGTAATCTTCATCTCCTTGTCTGCAAAAGCTGTCAGAACTATTTGCACCAGCATTTCAGCCTGGCTGAAGGTACCAGTAGTGCAGAGCATGGATGTGAGAGCTTCTCATTAATAAGGCGATTCAGAGGCTACCCACATATGCCTTTTCCCAAACAAAGGAAGTGATGCCTGGTGGAAGACAACTGCATCAACTGCAAAAAGTTTTGAAGAGCTCTGTCCAAGGAAAGAAAGAACCTTTTTCTTTATTTTACTGATTAGCACTTTATGCAACATTATTATATCTCAAGATAGCTGTCATTATTTACACAAATTTTCTTAGCTATGCAGCTGAATCTAGAAGTTCACAAGCTCTTCTATAAGGGTTCTAGGACAATGAATATTTTGGATTCTCAGAGGTCCTATGCATTTCTATTCATGCACCTCTTATTTTCTTGAAAATAGTAATGATAGTGAAAATGATAGTGATGCAAGTTGCACTTTTCTAGACATTTTCATTCTTCGAAAATACTTTACTTAAGGAACTTAGCTGATATCAGACTGCGAGATTTGGATCTCACGTCTAAAAATGTTATTCTTTTGTTTCTTGTAAATCCATTCAGACTTAATAAATTTATCATGGTGCAATATGTTTCACATTCATGAATGGAAAAAGCACATGATCATGTAACTAAAGATTACAGTACAATGTAGATATTTAAAAAATAAAGATCTTTCAATAAATGTTTTACCTGTGTTCCTGTTTGTCACTATAATACATATTTTTTCATTCTAAACAACTCTCTATTCCTATATTAGCTCTTACTGACTAGATCGAGGGATGCTTTTCTGATATTGACAGTTGAAAATAGCCTGACTCTCCTTAACAAGGACAAAAGACTGTTCTGTGGTGCTATTCAGTGAAACAGAATAGGAAAAGGAAAGCCTGTAAATGTATTACAGAAGAAAGTCAAAGTCTTACTAGCAAAGGAGCAAAGACTGCATCCTAGAAAGATGGATGTTTGTTTGACAAACAGTTCACTAGGAAAAGAGAACACAGTGCTGAGACTGTAATCTAAATTCTCCTCTTTAGAAGCATGGATTCCATGTTTTTTCCTTTCTTATCTCCAGCTTTGCGGAGGCAGTTAAATAGCAGGCCTTGTAAAAGTGATTATTTCCAACCAGTAATTCTAGTTTGAAATCTCTGTGATAACTGAGATCTTCAGACTCTTTTTCCACCTAACTCACTTATGCTTGTGGGATTGGTGGTATTTCCCATATAAAATTACAGTGGGCTGTGTAGCAGCTGGGAAACCATCTTTTCAGATTTTCTAATAACAGTGTTGAAGAAGTCCCAGCATCCCTGATTGTAGTCAGAAAGTTGAAGGAGAATTTTGTAAACTGTAGTTATAAAAATCAGTATCATTCTAAAAGACCTCACTTTAATCTGTCTGGTGGCAGGCAGAAAACAGTTACTAACAGGCTAGACTTTGTCCATTGCTCATAAGACAGACAGAGATCAAAAGTCTAAAGAAGGATCTCAAGTACAAGTTTTATGCTCTAAGTAGTTAGATAGACCGGAATCTAGGGAAGAGGTATTTGATAAATGGCATGAATTTCCTATCTCCAGACACTCTTGGATGAAAACGACTCCAGTCTTTTTGCTGATATTGGCAGATGTATAACCAAGTTCTGTGGCAGGTCATGTAGGCTAATGATAGGGAAGCATAATTTAAATCTGTAGAAATGTCAGTGCCTATATTTGGCATGTAGTCTAAAAAAGACAATGAACAATTATTTTAACATTTAATGTGCACTGGCAATGATCTGCTGCCTTCAACTATTTTGCTTTTCACATTGAATACGTTCCTAAACCATTAACACCGGAAGAAGATTCAATATAAAAACAGTAGTGCATGATGTATATCAACAGTTTTAGCTCCTTTTAAAATGGATGGAATAGTGATATAATAACAGTAATATAACACTAACACTTTCTTATAGTCAAGCTCAAATGCAAAAAATGTATCATGAAGTGTAGACTGTCCACTGATTCCTTATACAGAACCTATTTCTGAAATGAAGAGTTACAGAAAAGGCAAAGTGAAATTTCTTAATTTTCCTAACATCTTTTCAGTAGCACATTGTGAACAAGGCCTCAACATTCCTAAATCTGAATGCCAAACTGACATATAAAGTGCGGTAAACACAATTCTCATGAATTTTTCAGGTCCTATTTTAAGTTCCAAAATTCATGCTTGTATTTGACTGTATTTGACACACACATACTCCACAAAATAAAACACTCAAGCACTCTTTCACTTCTATCTTGAGAGGTTTTTTTTTTTTTTTTTCTTCAATAATATTTTCTATTTACCTTTGACTAAATCCTGGATACTTCCAATCTTCATGGAAAGATTCTTGTATTTATTTTTTTAGTCACTACTGAAATATGTCACACAACTTCCTTAATATGTATTTCCACCAACTGTAGGAAAAGCTCTTTTATTCTCTCTCCTGAGTTCATCATTTAGCATGGTCTCACCTCAGAGTAACATATCTATAATGCATTTTACACTCAAATTCAAGAAGACGATATTTTCTTTCTATTTCCTTGTATATTTTTTCACATTGCTTTGTAACTTTTTATAACTGGAAAGCATCATTAGCTCATACTATCTCTTAGTAAAGATTGTTGAATTATTAGTACTTATATGTGTTAAACTTAACACTTCCTTACAGAATTGATGTACAAAGAGTGCCTATTGAAGAAATGAACAGTGAGGTTATATGGCCATGAATGTGCAAGAAAGAACATCAGTAATTGCATAATCCTGATGGTGGGGAAAGATGGTAGTCAACATTTACAGTCTGACAGAATAAATCTGTGCATGCTTTAATATTTCATTTTCTGTTTTTCAGATGTTTAAATTTAGTGACTTCTTGTCCTGCAAGGGTGAAAGGCATGACTGAGCATTTTTAACTGTCAGCAGCATTTTAAAGTAATGATCAAAATGACAGGATTTTATTAGGATTTTAATCCACAATGTACTGGACAACTGGGTGGTGAAAAACCTCATGAAATTCAACAAGGTCCTGCAAGGTCCTGCAGTTAAGCAGGAATAACCCCAGACACCAGGACAGGCTGGGGAACGACCTTCTGGAGAGCAGCTCTGCAGAGAGAGACCTGGGCGTCATGGTGGACGACAAATTGACCATGAGGCAGCAGTGTGCCCTCGTGGCCAAGAAGGCCAATGGGATCCTGGGCTGCATTAAGAAGAGCATCTCTAGCAGGTCGAGGGAGGTGATCCTGCCCCTCTACTCAGCCCTGGTGAGGCCGCATCTGGAGTATTGTGTCCAGTTCTGGGCTGCACAGTACAAGAGGGATGTGGAGCTGCTGGAGAGAGTCCAGCGACGGGCTACAAGGATGATCAGGGGCCTGGCACATCTGCCCTATGAGGAGAGGCTGAGGGGGCTGGGCCTGTTCAGCCTGGAGAAGAGAAGGCTGGGAGGGGATCTAATCAGTGTATATAAATACCTCAAGGGAGGGAATGCAGGGGACGGTGATGGTCTCTTTTCAGTGGTGGCCACTGATCGGACTAGAGGAAATGGCCGGAAACTGAAACATCCAAAATTCCATAGGAACTTAAGGAAAAATTTCTTAACAGTGAGGGTGACAGAGCACTGGAACAGGCTGCCCAGAGAGGTTGTGGAGTCTCCTTCTCTGGAGATCTTCAAAACCCGCTTGGATGCAGTCCTGTCCCACGTGCTCTAGGTGACCCTGCGTGTGCAGGGGGTTGGACTAGATGATCTCTAGAGGTCCCTTCCAACCTTAAGCATTCTATGATTCTATGATTCTATGAATGCACTGCTAGTGCACAGTATGGAAGTGATTAAAGTTAGTAAGTTAGTATTGTGCTGTCTTCAGATGATAAGATATTTTTAAAAGTTGTTGCAGAACACTTGATGACATGATCAACATTAAATGATGTTAATACCCTCCCATTTAACTAAGTAAACTACTAAACAAAGATGCTAGATGGATCTGAGAAAATTCTGCAACCGTGATTAGTGGAATGAAGATACTCATTAGTGATAAAAGAGATAATAGTAGGTCAAGATACCCATCACTTAGGAAAAGGACATATAATGTGCTAGCATCCTTTTTCTTCCTAGAAAGAGAAATATTGCCAGAGATATGGGAGAGGAGCTGCTCCCAGACTCTGGCAAAACAGGGAAAGTTGCATGAAAGACCAGTGCCTCTGCAGAATAGTTGGGAATAGAATAGAAGGTAATTTCTAATTTGTCATGTGTAAAAGTAATGCACTTCTGGTGCTTGGAAGTTCTTGAATAGTCTTACTTTCTTTTTCTGTAGGATTTTGAACCGATTTTTAGCTTATATCTTTTTGTAACCTCTGAACAGCCCCAACTGACAAAGTGTCATCATCTAATATTTAAGGGAGAAAAAAAAAAGCATGTTTTGAACTGGATTATTTGAGAGATTTATGTATTAGACGCTATTCTTCAATTCTGCATTCATCCTACTTGGAAAAAAATATAAAAATTGTTAAGCTTTTTCTCATCCTTGCAAATACTTAAGAACCCTTTTACAACCTTGCCCAGCAGTCACAGAGGTGGAGCCACCTCTTTGGGACCACATCTCTGCATTCTAGCAGAAGAGTCAACAGTTATTTTAAACTAGGTAGGCAAAGCACAAATAGAGCATGCCAAGCAGGAGCGGACAAGGTAGGGAATCTATTTTATGCAAAGCTGAGCTGACTTTATGTGTCCTCTGCTTCTTTTCAGTGAAACTAAGGTGCACTGAAATGTGGTTCAGTTTTCCCAGCTTTCACAAACGTATTGCTGAGAGAGATGAATGAGATGCATTCTATTTATCTAGAATAAGATAAACCTTTCCTTTTAAAGAAGTTGTCCTGTCGATAATTTTAAGAATACAAATCTTGGTTGGAGGTTGGAGAGAATGGTATATCATTTCTGATGGAAAGAAAAAAAAAAAAAAAAGGGACTGAAAGGAGAATCTATGGTTCAAAGAGCTACGATAGAAATATAGAACTTTTTACAGTCAATTCCTAGATCTGAATCCAGCTCTGACATTACAAAATGCTACTGTAAGTTTCTATATCTATGCTTCACTAAAATATCAAATTTGAATTTCAGATGAATGGAAAACAGAAATATAAACAATACAAAGGTAGAAGCTGCTAATCTAAAGAGAAAATAAGTGAGAAAAGGCTCAATGGATTCGTACAGGAATAAATGTGCACAACTGAATAGTGGATTTTAAAATTTCTTGAGGCAAAGAACAGAGTACCTGTTTCTGTGAGCAGAGCAAATGCAGGGAAGCATCTCCTGCTACGAAGAGAAACTGCTGCTCTGCAATGTTAGGTCAGCAGACATGGAAGACATGGCAGTACTAACGATGGGATGATAGGGATCAGCCGGTATCCTAAAGAAGTAACAAATGTCTGGAATAACAATTGAAAACACAAAGAAAAGACATTTTTTTTAAAAAAGGAGGTAGCCATCCCAGTTTTTTTAAAACTGCTCACTGAAGACAAGAAGTTCATTCTCTAAAAGAGGTTATCGCTTGAGGATCAAGGCCGAAGGCGAGAATGAGGAAATGTGATTCTGGTGAGGCTGAGAGCAGATGGAAGGCACTGAGCTAGAAAGGTCAGTGGTCAGTAGCAATGACTTTAGCTTTATCGCAGGTGAAGCTGGGGATGGAAAGAAAAATAAGTGCTTTTAATTACCCCAAGTGAGTGCTCCCTTCAGATCACCTATGTGAAATGTCATCAAGCAACTATTTCTCTTTTGCTGTCATTGAGAAACCTGTTGTGTCAATAGACAGGAGAGACCAATCTGCTTGCAAAGTTCCCTAAGGATTATATTAATTTCCTTCTGAAACTGTTAAGGAGTAGGAAAAAAAAAAAAAGTAGTTTAGGAAGAAACAAAGGCTCACATCACTAGAGTAGTTCTTTTAATATCTATCTTAATCTTCCTTACAGATTTCTTTTACATATGACCTGAACAAGACCAGTTATGGTGAGACGTACTTCTGGAAAGCTATTCCAAAAGTACCACGAATTTTAGGAAAGAAGAATTTATTTATCATTGAAAATGCATATATTTTTTAATGTAAAAAGATCAAAATAAGTTATCAATCTCACTGTTTATGAGACCTCTGCTCTAATAGCTAGGTTATAGCTAGCTAGCTAATAATAGCTCTAATAGCTAGCTAGCTACTAGCTTATTTTCTGCACATGAACTCCTACTAATGCAATAACATTTTCACAGAGTTCAGACTCAAAGCTCCAAATCTTCAGGGTTATTCTTCTGAAATCTCCATTGTACTGCTAAACAGTGTTTTGAACTCCAACCGAAGCTGCAGAGATATCTTTTGAACTCTAAAACACCTTGTTTCTTGTCTTTTTTTTTTCCCTCTTGGTACTGATTTGTGCCAGTTTTTATAACTTGCAACTTGTTCTTTAGACAACCTACTGTTCAACAAAGTTTTGCCATAAAATATAGCTCAGGAAAAAAATAATGTATGTTGCAAAGACTAAGGATTTAGCAGACGTGAAAGGTTTGCACTCACTTGTATTTACTTTGAAAGTCTTTACTTTAGGATGTAGATGCTTGGAAAGATGTAAAAAAATACAGAATAATAAAATCACAAACACAGATTTATCAATCACCTTTAAATGCACCTTCTTCCAAAAAATTTCATATAAAACTATTTGTTATAAAATGGTACTTCCAGATTCCAAGCCCAAATTACCAGATTTTTCTTTTAGCACTTTTTTCCAAGCCAGCACTGAAATAATGATCAATGTTGTATAACTATCTTAAAGGCATCTGATAGCAGAGAAGTGTATTTTTAAATCTAGAGTGTCTGAGAGAAGAAAATAAGCCAGCCACTGGAAAGCAAATTAATAACTTGTCTTTTGATTGCACTAATGAAATAATGACAATTTATGCAATGAGAAACACAGTGTGCATTAAAAAAAATGTGGTGTGTGATTTTATTTTGGATTTTTTTTCAATTTGACATTCTGTATTCTTCCTCTGACTTAAGCTTACAAGGATGATTTTTTTTTGTTATGTTTTTACTTCTTCTTGGTGAGTTGGATGCATGATTTCTGCCCTGGTGGATAAGAGTTGCTGACTATATGACTATCAACTGCCAAAAAAGATGTGACATAGTTACGAAGCTAGTTCTAGAATTATGTGAAAGCCCGGGCCTTATGCTGAAGAAATATAACAGTTAAATATTTGTTAATCATTTTTTATTCCTGAAAATTTCTCAAAATCCAAACAATTTTAGGGGAAAGACTGTTACTGAGAGACTGCTATTACTCTTTTCAAAAATAACTCGGAAATAAATTGTTTAAAATCTCCTTAGAATTCTAATATACTAATTTTTTTTTTTTTTTTAACATCAAAAGGGTAAAATCCTGGGCTCAGATTAACATCTAATACATGGATACATCTTGTCTTATTCAAATGTATATTAAACTTAGCATTTTATAAAGCATATGGTTAAAAATTTCCTGATATTTCGTATCTCTTATACTGAAGATACTGAAACCCAACTGAACAGTGTGTCTTTTCATTGTGTTTTTTTTCTACTGTAAAAACAGGTACAGGCGTTTGGGAGGGCATTTCTATTACGGTATTTCTATTGTGGTTCTAGGGGTCACAGAAGAGTGAAGCAGTCTCAGCTCTCTCTCTTTCTCCCCTTCCCAGTGCAGAGCTGAAGAGAGCAGCTACAGAAGCTGCCCAGCAAGGCCCAGCTCAGCTGTTTCAGGAGCGTGGCACCACCGAAAGGGCTCAGCTCACTTATCTGAACATGGCTTTGGGCAGTGACTGTCCTCAGTAGGCAGTAAGATGGCAGAAAACAGACTCTCTAAACTCAGACCTAGCCCTATTTTAGTTTTCAGTCATTTTGATTAAAATCAGCACTTGAGAGTTCTCAGCCCATGGCTATGGGAATGCACATCGTATCACGGAGTGAACGGCACAAGTTCGCTAGCTGCCCTGCAATGCCAATGACAATATGAGGGGAACGAGCCTTTCCCCAGCGGACATCTTGGAACACCTTTTGACTCTTCCTAAGTGCTCCTCTCTTCCTTGGAGCTCTGGTGCCTGCAGTGATTGAGCATTGCCATGCTAGAAACAGTGATTGAATTACCCTGGTGCCCACCCTAATTAGTAAAGATTGATCAGTGTTAAATGTGGAAGTTACATTATTATTAATCTAAATTATTTGGTTCCCTAGCATTTGATCAAATTATACAAAGAACCAGATTCACCAGTAATTAAATTAGGCAAAAATCAAAACTTACTTCACACTTTATAATGAGCTTCTTTACATTCAGCAGAAAAATAAGCTGTAATTGCACTGCTTCTTTGTTTCCATTAGATCTTATTAGAATTAAAAGATCAGATTGTGATTAGATTTCAAGCAAGATAAAAAGATATCACTGATGATAAAACATAAGCATAAACTTATACATGTACTTTGAACAAAGTCCTTAAGCCTGAACTTAAATTTCTCCCTGGTTGTTGGAATACCTAAAAGTGCATTTAACCATTTAAGGAACATAAGAGAGCTATTTACTTAAATGCTGTCCCATTGGAGTTTGCAGAAATAGGAATTAAAAGATTGCTGAATCTCACGCTTTGCCAGGTTAGCCCCATTGTTGAGACAACATGATTACCAGCTTTTAGCTCTGAAGAGAACTCTGTGTTTCTAATCTGGACAGTGCAGCTTACCCAATTTTCATTGCATGCAACCTGCAGTGCCAAATGTGTTTGTTACTAGATTATTGTGTTCATGCCACTTTGCCCTGTTTTAACCCTGTTACATAGCCATGTGGACATACTATTTCTGGTTCTCCCATATTCCCTCTGAATATGTCTTAGCCTTTCTTGCTCTTCGAGTTTGCCCGGAAGCTTAGGAAATGCTGCATTTGACCTTTTCAAAAGGGTAAGACTATAGCTTTGTTTATGCCACAGATATCACAATCTAAGTAAGCATGTCCAACTCTACCTCGATAGAGCTAGAAATAAATAACTTGCAAACTTTATCAACAGTGATCTCACTGCTAGCAATCAAACTTTTAAGACATAAAAAAGTGATTTTTTTTCTCCTCAGTTGCATGGAGAACTATAGTGAAACCTACCAGAACACAGCAATGAGATCAACTTTATTAGCTAAACTGAAGCCCTTCCTTCAATTTTTGCCATTTTTCCTGCTGTAAGAATTTGTTGGCATTGTATTTGCATGAATTCTCTATTTTTGGTTTATATTCATATGAGTTTTGTACCCCGTGCTTCTCATGCTTATCACCACTTGGCCACCTCCTTCTATCTTCCTTTCAGCCAAAGCATTCACTAAATGCAAGCATGTTGTATTAGATGGTTTTCACTGTATCTTCTTCTGTGCTTCATGTGTAGAAGGTGACAGGGCATGATTTGAAAACCTTTCTTATTAAACGGGGCGTCAAATACATTTTTGTGTTTGTGTGTGCAAGTATGTGTGTTTATGGGTGTGTGTGTCAACAGAGGAAATAAAATGCTATGTTTATCTTTGCAGGAGCTGCAGCTAATCAGTATGTACAGTGTTGGAGAAGGTGTCAGATCAGAAACATGTGACCTGTACATCTGGCCAACTGTATAATATTAGAATAAAAGGCATATCTAATCTTGCTGATTAAGAACTAAATTGTGAAGATCATATTCTTTCTTTTGTATTTGTTCTCACACTAAACCTTGTCAAAAATACAAAAAAGAAAAAGTAATTCTCCCACAGAAAGCCATTCCAGTAGGTATTCAAGGATATTAGTCCCCACATTTGGGCTTGGTTATCTAATGAATTATATATTTCTTGTTCACTCTATATGGTATCGTATGACACTGAAGGGCAAAAAAAATCTCCAACAGCTTTTATAATATTTATTACATCTCCTCTGGAATGATGACGGACTAAAATGCACTCACATCATAGCCATGTCAAATCTTTTACTGCAAATTTCACTTCACAGAAGGAAAAGGAACCTGGTATCTAGTATCAAGTATATTTCAAGTATCTAGTACTGAATGTGTCTGTACTTGCTTAGGTGTTAACAGTTCATTTGTATGTCACACAATATCCACCCATGCAAACTAAATATATATATATATAGTTAAGAATAATACAAAGGTAAATAAATAAATAAATAAAAGCCAGATACTAATGAATATGCAGTGTGGTGGAATTATTCTGAAGTTCAACTCGGTAAATCAGGTTTCCTGGTACTTCTATTTTAAAACTTATCAGATCACCTTTCAGTGCAATGGTACAGGACTTTGTAAGTCACACTGAGTACATTCTGTTAACTAAGGAAATGGGGCAATCAATAGGGCTGATTTAGATTAAGTAAAAGACAACCAAAATAGGATTGAAAAACAATGAATGAGGTTAATGATGGCTGTGGGCTGCAAGATACATCTACAAGATAAAGTTCCCTATGCTCAAGCTATTGAACAGGTAACAACCAAAATGAGGATATTCTAAAGAAAAAAGGTTATTATCTCCTACAGCTTCCTAAAATAATATTTTTAAACATATAACACTGCCTTTATATTTAGACGTAGCATAACTTTCAGCAAAGTTTAGGAAATAATCATTTATGACATGCTTAAATTAAAAAAAATCCATGTTCATAGACAATTGACACAATACTATAATTTTTAATCATCAAAGAATTTTCTCAGATATCAAAATAAATCTGACATCTGGGAAAAAAAAAAGCTAAGAGTGATATAGAATAAGACACTGTATTTAGAACAAGAAAAGGGTGGGAAAAAAAAAAAGGATTACAGGCCAATTACCATGATGATCTAGTTACCACAGTAACTAGAGTACATCTGCAGAGGTTTTGGTCAGGAGTGAGAAAGAATATAGGGAGAAGCCTTTTTCTTCCCCAGATCCCTAGGGCTGCTGCAGACTAATTCGTCTTGTAAAACAGAGCAACCACAAAACTGCTTCAAATCATTTTGCTTAGTAATTGTCTCACAGAGGCTGTTACATTGCTCTCCCTTACCAAAGCACTTACGGTATTAGCTATAATACCTCATTTTGGCCTAGAACTTGATTAGCTCTAAGGAATCCTTAAATTCCTTATTTAGGAAAATTTCTGTCTCCATATGCCATCAAGGTTTGATATAATTTTGGCCTTTTTAACATAATTTCTCTTTTAAACCTTCACTTCTTTTCTTTTCGTGAAAATGGAAATGGAACAAGGAAGCAAGATAATCTTTTGACACATATTAAGCATTTAAGCGCTTAACCCTAGACATAGCCCCTAGGCAATTACAGAGGTGATCTTTGATTACCTAGTCCCAGAGTGTGTTTCTTGGTAAAGCACATACTTACACATCATGGGTGTGATTCAGTAGACAGCTGGGCTCAATACCTAAACAGATTATCTTCATACCTAAATGCAGGTTATCTAGAACTGTTTCACATAGACCATAACATCCCACTTTCAGCTGTCTGGCCTCTGGTGCATGTGTCTTCCAATGTGTCTACCAAACAAGCTTGGGCACGAGGGCATGTCTCAAATGGCATTGTGCTACTGAGCTGAATAACCGTTTTACACACTTAGCTCTTACATATGGACACTGTATGTAGACAGGTAGAATTTGGTAGCTCAAACTTCAACGTAATTCTGCTGAAAGAACTGTAGGCAAGATGGACTGCTCAAAGGCCAATCCTTAAACCTGTTGGGTAAGATTCATCTGCAATATCAAGGGCAAGGATCGAAACTCACTTTTAGTATGATAGCCTTAAAACTTATCCAAAAGAGTTGTATGTACCAGAGAGAAGAAGGACTGAGGAAAAGCAGCACTAACTCTTAAATTACTTAAATATGATATTTCAAAATATGAATCCAAATTACAGATTCCAGAAACACAGGAATATTTCCACAGCTGCAAATTCTACACCAAAGACAATTAAAGATAAAAAATAATTCAGATATACCTCTGTATTTGACATTTTCTATTGACTATGTTGGATATTTACCACAGCAACATTTATAAGTATGTTATGACATATAACATTTGTAAGTATGCGAGTAACACTCTCCAGACTTCCTGCAAGAAGGAGTCTAATTAGCCTAACCAGTTCACAGATGTGGATTCCAGTCTCTGAGTCCTTTGGAAACAGCCAGACTCAACATTTCCAGCAGTTGTCTTCTGAAGCAAGGCAGAGTTATTCGAACATTTCACAGCAAGTGCAAGTGCATGGTGCCACAAGTGCCAACCTCCCCTGAGGAACTGCCGGCCCAAACACCTCCACTTCCTTCCCACAGAAATGGGGCAAAGAGAAAAGGAAAAAAAACAAGATCAAATCAAGTCTGTCCTGCTTAGGGGCTTTGTTTTAATACATAAAAACTGCCAACTGCTCCTGTGCTGAAACACAGTCTCAGATAATCAGGTTTTAAGAAAAGGATGCACAAATATGGTCTTATGAATCAAATGAGTCACTAAAATTTCAATACTGGAAATTACAAGGTGAAATGTGAGAATTTAAGCTTGGCTGAACATTTTTCTTATTCAGTTTATACAATAAAAAATTAAAGCAAATTATCTGCATAGTTTTATTTACTGCACAAATTAAAAGCCAGAAGTTGATTTGTATGCTATCTACTACTGTAAAGAAATGAAATGCACTGACAAATTTCTCCTTTGTATCCAAATGATATTTTAGCCCCAAATGTGAGATCACATCTTTCTTCAGGAATGCAAGGGTGACCTGATGCACAGTGAGTAACTTAAAAAATAAAAGAGAGAGAGAGAGAGACTAGCAATACTATGAATATGAAAACAGACTTTAATGATGCCATTTCTACAAATCCTTCTAGACAAAGACAAACTCACTAATTATTAGAAATCTGACCTTTCTCATTGTTCATACTATTGAGTGTTAAACTTCCCACATTCCATTTTACCGTTATTTTTACTCATTAGGTCATCCATTTATAAAGCACATTATCATTCTGTCCAGGAATGAAAATGTTCCTTCTCTCACCTAATCCTTTTTTCCTTTTTTTTTTCCTTCTTTTCCTTCTTCTTCCTTTTTTTTTTTTTCCCAATTTGCATGGGAAAGAAACCCTTGTTATGTGAAATGTCCCTTATTTTTGTCATAAATATATAATCATAGAGAATTAATTTACTGTTTTCATCATTTTACGGCTGTAGATTGTTGCATCAGAGAAGAATAATGAACTTGAGATCAGTAGAAGATATTAAAAAAGAGCAAATTTTCCTTTCATTTCCCTGTAAACTTCCCATGTTATAAGTACTATTACTATGTAGCTTGCTTCCTCAAACAATTATCAGCTGAAAAAGCACTCTGTACAAATTGGTAACAATATTATTCAAGAAAGTAGAAACAGCAATAACAAATTTTTCACAAGTCACTGCATAAATATTAAAGTTTATTTATAGCTAGGAAATACAAGTCTAGTACAGCTTTTCCAACTGTGCTGAAAACATGACTTATTAACTGCACAATGAAAGAATACTTCCAGCAGTAAAAAATAGAAAGAAAATATATATTTTGAAAGAATTTTAAATATATAAAAGACTATATGCATCCTTGCAATCTATTTGGTCCTTATATTACCCTCTCTTTTATCTCCTCTGATTTTCCCCAGCTCATTTTCTCCAACAGAATACTCAGTTGCAGCACAGAAAAGAGATTATTCGTTATTTAATGAACAGTATACATATAACATATTGCTCAAGTTTAATTTTATTTATGTAGTTATTTATTGTGTACAGTACAATCTTGTTTAAAGTTTTCTGCATGGGTCATTATTCATTTTGACTCTGTCAACTAATATACCTAGTAAAGGCCACTTAATGAGATTGATCTGCACACACAACTGATCAATGTTTCCTGAGACACAGTTTGACCCGAAAAGTTCTTTATTCCTAGAGACCATAGTATGTCTGAGATCTTGGAACTCTTTTAATCTGGATCACTTATTTGATTTTAACATTTAATTTGTATATTCTCTGAAACTGAAAAGGCATATAAATAAAGTTTTATTTTATAGATTTTATTGTATTAGTTTGAGATTCTCCCTGCACTCAGCTACACATATGGACACCCATCAAAATCAACCAGAATTAACTTTTCAAATGGATTAGTTAAATATATTAAACTACTGTCTGGACACTCTCATTCGGAGATAAAAAGGCTTTCATTAGGTTTGATTTAATTTAGTTGGGATGTGAATCTGCTAATCTACTTTAATTATGGTGCTTTAAAGTCACAACTTTAGTTAGTTTGGGTTAACTATTGACTGCCCTAATGTAGGCTACTCCTAATGCAATTTCAGACCAAAAGCAGGATTACCTTGTAATGCAACATACTCATTGTTACATCCAGAGTCAAGGTAAATTTCATGAGTTCATAGGCAGATTTCATGGCTATGCATATTTAGAAAGACCAAGATACAATCTAAATTCAGAAGGAAGTCTTCCTGTTGAGTACACTCTGAACAAGTTCATATACATTACGCTGAGGTAAATGCTTATAGTTTGGTGTGATGGACATTTAAACCATCTGGGTCACTAAGTGTTCCTATAACTCTGTTCACAGGATTAAAACCGTTATTCCCCAGATTTCCAAATTAATTACTGTTTGTATTTTAATCTCCCTTGCAATCTAAACTGGATGCAACCTTCTCTGCTTACCAGAGAAAGGAAATTTTGCTATGTGTCCCTAAACAACTGCCATTTTGCATGTCACTGGTGGACGGAGCAAGCTTTATGGACAGTCGAAAGATGTTAAGCACCCTAGGAATTCTTCTGGATAAAAGATTAAATGAAATTATATAAATATTTACAAACAAATATATATTTTTATGGCATATGTAGTTTTTCCTGAACTGAAAATCATTACATATTGATACTGAAGTGCTTAAGCAAATTCAACAGGCATTCTGTAGATTACAGTATATCACTATTCTAGACATGAAAAGAATCTCAAATAGACATTAAGGAAGTTGGTACTGCAGCTGGATTAATTAATACAAAATTTAATTAAAATTGAGATTATATAAGTAATAATGCTTAGCTTTGTTAAATACAAACTTCAAGAATCTTCAGAAATCTAGGCAATATTTTAAAATTACTTCAACCTGAAAAGAACTGATTCTTCTCTAACTACTGACAATGAACATTTTTCCTTCATGTTTCTTTCACGTCTGCCATTGTAACACCATATTTTGATGTTTTATTAGGCTAAGGGCTTAGCTAAAACTCTCTCTGTTACATCTAAGAAGCAGGCGAACTCGTTGCAAAGTAAAAGGTAAATTTGTTTTATAACAATTTGTTTCTTGCATCTAATCACTGGTAATAGCAATAGCAATATAATATAATAATAAACAAAATTGCTACAATATTAACCATATTTGCAGGTAAAGTTATATTTAATTGTTTTATATTACTGTTATAATTACTATTATAATTGTTATTAATGTGATTACTATTTTGTTATACATGAGAGTGTAGTCATCTAAAATGATTAGTATGCTAATTATTACATTAAATATAGAGAAAACATTTCTTTCCCATTTATTTAAAAATAAAAAACTTCAATCTTTTTATCATTGCTTAAATCACAAACATTTTCTGTTGGAAAATTTGATCTACAATTTTAGGAAAACTGTCTTTATGGCTTCTTTTCAAGAAAACTGTAAAAAAGTGTGCACATTTCTGTGACATGTAAGAAAATATTCTTTAGCATACATGTGTTTTATTTATTTATAATTTGGTGTTGTTTTGTAAAAAATTCAAACCACCTCTTGAATAAAGTGTAACTATTCCAGTAGACTTCAATATAGTATGCTGTAATGTTTGCAAAGTCTGCAATAAGCTTTAAGGTAAGCAGGAAGAAATGGTGTACCATGCCAAAAGTTCAGGTATTGCTCTCTGATTGTTTTAATCATGGAACTGTCAAAATATATTTTATTTTTTAAAGACTTAAGAACGCTGTAATGGAGTTTATGCTTGCATATTGCCTATAAAATCAGATGATTGTTTTGATTGTTTTCTTTACATGGAAAACAGCTAAAACTGGCAAGGACACTTATGGCTAATAAAGTTCCTCACTTTTCTCTCTTCCCTCACTTTTTTGCAAGGCTGCAAAAGCTTGTACATATTATTATATTTGAATAGATAGTACTTGAACAGATCGGCTTTGCTAGGGACACAATAAATCCCACGCAGGACAACTAACAAGTTCCTTTGCAAGTGCTCTTGAGGTTTATGAGCCTAGTGCAGGGTTAGGTAGTGTACAGCTTGTCCGCTGCAGAGTCTTACGTCCAGGGTCAATATGCAGGTGTCACTAAAAGGCCAATGAAACATAAGCAAGTTAAGAGATGATATTTTGGGTCTAAACTTGACCGGGCAGATACTGGTCTTGTATTTTTATTTATTTATTTTATTTTTGCATATTCTTATTTCTCTGCAACTTCTTTACTATTTCCTGTAGTTTTTGAAGGGTTTGCAAGCAGGCTCTTTTAACTATTTTATCAAAGTGAGTCTGAATTTCTGAGCTGTGCTGTATCTCTAGGCATTGTTTGGTGCTTGGTTAGTCTTTTGATTTAAATGTCCAGAAGAAGACAAGCTCACCTTATGCACAGCTGGAACTATTAGGCAGTGAAAAGCACTCCTGAGGTGAGATTTCTATGAATAAAATGTGATCCCTATTCATATAGCTCCATGAAGATATATTTTACAGAGATTTTTGGCTTTATATGAAATGTCACTTATTTTTATCACAACTGCATAGGACACTGAATATAACAGGGTACTATGATGGCTTTGGGACTGTAAAACCTTGGGGACAGGGACATTTTTTCCCTCTAGTTTGTTGCAATGCACAACAAGAATGGGGTATCAAGACATCACAGACCCTTTGGATGCTTCCCTATTAGTAGTCCATCTAACCAACTGTAACTACTGCAAGTAGTTAAAGTTCAATAAATAAAAACATTGGCATTGAAAATATTGATGTTTTAAAACTTCCAAAAATGTTAATGACATAAACCTGCTTTAGCAAACCATATATTTATATACTTTGTTAAAAAAATACTTCTGGGAAGTATGTGTGGGAGGTAGAGAATTAATCAACCTGGAAAACCTTTACTGAAAATGTCACTGTATGAGAGCATTTTTTATTTTTAATCTTCACAAATAGAGAATATATATTTTTTCTGGCTGAGCTATCAGCTATGAATATCCAAACAATCCAGTCTTTTTAGAACACACATAACATAAATATTAGATCTCTCGATATGCGTAGATAAAGAGAGATAAAGAGAGAGAGAGAGAGAGGGAAATATTGCATGGTGTGTTACTCTGATTCATGGTGCCAGATAAACTGACCTTTATGCTTTATTTCACCTCTTTCAGGAGCTATTCTTCAAAATAAACACTTATATACAAAATCATTTTTAATCAGAAAAAAAAAACAGGATTTTTTAAGTTATAGCTTTCCAGAAATGAAAATAACTGGTTGCCCTCTGAAAGATATCTGTAAGTGATTTTTGGTTAGTTCAGTGATTTTTGGAGAATTCTACCTAAGAACAGCTAGAACTGTTTTTAAAAGGAAAAACTCCTTTACGTGCAAGGAAAGTATGTTTCTGAACAGTCATATCTTTGTATTGACTGAAAAGTCAATGCATCTGAGATTGTATTGCAAACTCCCATACATCTATGTATAATAATGTCAATCAATCCTTTACAATCTCGAAACAGTGTAGATCACTGTTAAGATAAAACTTCAGCCCCTCAAGATTATTTTTCCATTCACTGAAATTACCAAGAGGCAGGGTGAAGTGAATTTGTTGAGCTATTGTTTGGGATACCTCAGCAATACTTTCAAAGTGTTTAATTCTAGCAAAGTGCCATCTATTATCCTCTAAAGGTCTGTGACTAAAGCCTTCCTAGAGAGTATTTCTCAAGAGAAGTGAAATGTCATATAGCTCTAGTAAGTGCACTTGTCATTAGAGTAGGAAGCAGGAGGGACTGGTTGCTTGGCAATGGTGCAGTGGAAAGAAAAGGATCTGGGTGTTTTGAAGGTATATAGGTTTGCTTGTGTTTGTATGCCTCTGTTGTGCCTCTGTTTGTATGCATAAATATACATAGTCCCTGCTTATATTTTCATGGTATTGACATTTTAAGAGATATGTTTAATGGCAAAAAATATTAATCTAGGTCACACATTATTTGAAACTAATATTCCTAATTAAATAATTGTTATTATCTTCAGAGATAGGTTCATAGGTATTTTTTCCCTTAGATACTTCTGTCATTTAAGTTTGCTGAAAGGTATTTTGGGTTCAAATCTTTTCAAAAGATTTTTGCTATACAAGGATGATTACATGGATTTTGTTCAATCATTTGTCTCTTTGTCCTCAAAAGTCAATGCAAAGTTTTGTTTGCACTGAATCCACTGCTCATGAGGTCAAAATAATAGGTAACTATACTCAATATTTTGATCTAGGCCTTGCAAGATTTTGTAGATACTTTTGATGCTGTTGTTGTTGTTCATAGATTCATAGAATGCTTAAGGTTGGAAGGGACCTCTAGAGTTGTTAAAAAAAAATTCCCCTATGTCATCAGTGAAGTAGTGCTAATCAAATTCACTTAGGACGCTGACCTACAGTAATGCTGAAAGTGAATGAAGTATTTAACAAATCAAAGTATTGTGAAAACACTTTTCTCATTCACAGTGACTGCAGGCAAGACATTTGCACATGTTTGTCTCACAGAATTTAATCAATAGTGAATGTAACAAAGTAATAGACAGTATGGATGACTTTTTGAATGAGTGGTTGTAGAAATCCATATTTACTAACCACTGGCTGTTAAAACTTACCAATGGCATATAATGGTCTTTGTCAGCCACCATATTGCTCTGTACTAGAAAATTCTTAAGATGAACACATTATTTTGACACTGCAAAATACTATTCCTTATTATTATTATTATTATTATTATTTAATTTCAAAACATACGGCTATTCTGGTCAATCCTTTGCCAAATGACTTTACCTCGTCCACATTGTTTTGCAGTTACACATTTGCCTATTTCCTGCAGTCGTTCATTCATTAGTAGTCAATATGGACAGCTAAACATAATGCTGTTGCTTAAGCATCACAAAGGTTTTATAGCAAGCTGCTAAATGTTCAACAGGTTGCTGAAGCTATGTTTCAAGATAGCAGACTTCACAGCTTTCCTACTTAAATTCAGAGCTAACTTTTGGGTGTCATTTTGAGATTAATTCCATAAAGGAGTTTCAGGTGCTTTCCACCTGCCTTTTAATGCGTGCTTTTTTCTTACATAACCATGAGTGAATGACCCTAATACAGCTGTTGAAAACTTTTTTTAAAAAAAAAAAAAACAACAACAAAATATACAAAAAAGAAAGCTACCATTAATTTAATGCTCTATGGCACAGTGATAAAATTATTGCATCCTAACCCAAGTAATCTGTTCCTTTGCCCGAGTTTGTGTGAACAAATATATTGGTTAGCAACCACTACTCTAACTAGCAGAGCTTTCAGCTAACACAGGAAGACTGAGATTTAGAGGACGCTCTAGCAGTACAGCAATTTCTCATGTCATCTCCCATTGGTTTTATCTGGACTTGAAATTACAATATATAAGACAAGGCATTTAGCATCATATTTAGAAAGTGATGTTTGTAGTACGACTGACATACATATAGAGTTCCCAGTATAAAATAGTATTTCAAAGTGTAATGTAGACAGATTCTTGAAACCATTTTTCTAAATCAATACTACTTTATTATGCTAATGAATATAATCATACAGGATATCTTGTTATTTGCAAATATTAATATAAATATTAATAAGTATTACTCGACTATTTTGCTTTTGCTCCTCAATGTCCAGGTAGAATAAACTATATTTATTTGCCCAGAAATTTTCACCAAGTTCTTCTATATGGAATAGGATAAACGAAGTCAAGGCCCATTAATACTTTAATTACTTTATTTTTACTTATTTCCAAGACTGTAATATTCAACCATCTCTGCTCCTTTACCAGTTCCTCTTTCTGAGCTTCAGTGACCAGAAGTACACACAAGTCCATAAATTAGTCCTTATCAATGCCTAAAATCATGATTGACATCCAGAGGAGTACTATATTTGGAGTTTGGTCACTCAGAAGATGAGTTCAACCAGAACTCAACTTTCATGCATTGCCACCTGTAATTGATGTGCCTTCAGTTTTTATTAGTTTTTTTCTCATTATTCCCTGTGCACTCAGTTCTTCTGAGTATTACCAAAGATCCCCACCGGCACATTTCTAGTTCTTTCCATAATATCATTAATCACATACTAATGAGGATGAATGTGAAAAATTTCATTAGCAATTCCTTTCTAGAGAACTATTCTTCTAATGTAAACTCTGTACAGTCCCCTGCTTAGCTAATTCTTTGTCTCCTGTATAGCTCTTTATTGCCATCGACTACATCTTAAGTTATAAATTTGTCCTGGGCATTTAAATTATCTATTAAAAAACTAGATAACTTGGAAATTCAGTATAATATTTGTTTAAGAGTTTAGTTATGTTATTAAACAACCCATTGAGCCAGATCAAAGAAAAGGTATATATTTGCAAATATTTTGTTTGCATTATTCTACCAAATTGAATAGCTTCTATTCACCATTCTATAATAGTCTGAGAGAAACTGGAAATATATATATATATATTTTTACCTTTGCTCTTGTAATGTTCTGTTATATTCCTACATTCTTCTTCGCGAGCATCTTTTAAAAGGAGTTATCAATGGTTGTTAAAAACTTTTATGCCCATGAAACTAATCCAAGATAAAGAAACAGCAGGAAAAAAGTATTAGTAGGTTAGTAGTGTGTCAATTATTAGAAGTGTTATTTCAAGGAATAGACAGCTGTTAAAATAAAAGTTCTTTGAAAGCAGGCTTGTTTCAGTAAGTTTTTTTGAGAGAAGTGACCAATATGGAGTCTCCATTATATTTTTTTAAATATATGCAAGTTTACATTAGTAATGAAAAAATTGAAAATATTTTCCTTTGGGGGGAAGAAGAGAGGTCTATTTGTAGGTTTGTAAGCAGCTCAGAAATAACTCGAGCAATTGCCCATTGAGATAGGTATAGAAATCCAGCCAATATGACTAATCAATATCAACTGAGATATGAATTGAAAACCAGTTCCCAATTCTTCAGCTGCAATTATTGTATCAGTAATATGTCATTTGCAAGTTATAGTTTTCAAAGGGTACAGAGGCTGAGCTGAGGGGTTGCACACTAGCTTACATGAGCAGCAAATTATGTTTTATATATTGTTGCCTTTGTGTAAGACCCACTGATCAAAGTAAATTGAATGTTAAGTAATAAACAATAATTACATATCCAGGGAGCTAATAATAAAGAGTAAAGTAAAACAAACTCTAATCCAATCACAAAGGCAAAGCATGCAAATGAAACAATCAGGTTAAAGATGCTGAATTGGCAATGTTAACAAAGATTTATAGAGAAAGAGCCTCATTTAGAATAACAGGAAAAATCTATTTGCAAATATAATCTCCCTGATGCACTTCCTTTTTGCTACATGTTAAATCTTCTGTTAGCAAACCTCCAATGATTTTGCACTGAATATTCAAAGGAAGTGAATCAATATTAGGGAATCATATTATTCCCTGTCAGTTAGGAATGAATTCATTATAGCTGAATTTATTTAAAAGTTTGAAATAAAAAATTATCAGGACACTGTAAACAAATGATACAGGATCCAAATGCTTCTCCTGGTAACACCTATTTCTTAATTCAGGCCTTATTCTACTTACTCTAAAAGCATCGTGCTTTATTAGTATTGTCTTTTTAAATTTGGATTTCTGTTTGTGTCATTCAAATATTGTACTACAGAGCACAGACAAGCCATCAGTGTACAATAAATTTAGCAATTTAATACATTATAGATTAGACCCAAAAGAAGAGCTGTTATAGTTTCCCTTTGTGATTTTCAAGAGTATCACATTCCACTTCTGTTCGAGAAAATATTACAGTCCCTGAACTACTGGAAAATGGAATTCTGCTTACTAAAAATAAGTAAAATTAAAGCCCTTTATTGGAAAAAAAAAAAGTCTGAAAATTACATCAAGATTTTCTTGATACATAAGTAAGATGAGCTATTATATTTACTTTTGTATTTAAGAAATGAGAAATACAAGAATTCAATATACATAGCAACTAACCAGTTTTAGGCCCTCTGGTAGAAAATATTTTTTCTGTCTACGTGACTATATTGAATAGAATTGATGATCTATGACTAGATTTTGACCCACCGTAGTGAAAACATACCTAAATAAAAGAACCTAGGAAACACTAAGTTTTTTTTGCCAAAAAACCCATTTATTACATTCTAAGAATGGTTACTATAAAGCTAATAGGATGGTTCACGAATACAAGACAAGATACACAGTGTCTGCTTCAAAAATTGTATTCAGTATGAGTTAGTCTAAGAGTCTACTCTGTAAGGTGTTAGCAGCTGAGGTTCAAACTAATAACAGGACTGACTTGTAAGATACGATTTCCTAATATCATTTATGTCATAGTTATGGAGGGAATATGATTTTAGCTTAAATTCAAATGCTTGAATCTGGAAGGCAAGCTGACTTATAGTTGGCACACTTATCTAAGCTTTTAATCTTTCTGAGGGGCCAGAAATTGTATTAGCTTTTTCCATTACATCCAAACTGCCAGCTGCAGACTCAGCATAGGATGGGAACAGTTTGAAATCCACAGAGTCGCTGTTTCCATGGAGTTTTGCCTGCTCCATGTTGAATCCCTGCATGTTCAGTCCTGCCAGGTACTATTCTATAGCAAAACAAATAAAGTGCTTATTTTACAACTTAAAGATTGGGAAAGGGGCAGGTAAGAAGGCATGGACAGCACCGTTGAAGTAGCTGGTTTATAGCTCTAATAAAGCTGGATATATCCATCTACTAATTAAGTTATTTAAAAAATTTCCCTTTGTAACCTTGCTCAGAAAATCACTTAAACATTCCAGATGGAGGCTCTGAAATCTGGGGTGTTATTCAGGCTTTAAAGCTAAGTGCTTTGTTGGACAAGGGTCTTACTACAGATAATAAATTTACATCTTTTATTCCTGTCCAGTAACTCAGAAACTTTCCATGAAGAAAAACTAACTTTTTTTTGCTGAGAAAGTATTTTTACTTCTACCACAAAAGATTATTCAGACTTAGAGTACGGATAGAAAATTTCTGCCTTCACTGAACAGATTAAGGTTTTCATCAGAAAACTGAAAACTGAAACACAAATGCTGTGTTCTTCAGCTGTGAGGTGCATATTTTCTGTAAAATAAAACAAAGAAAAATAGTTTTCAAGAATTCTTTATACCCAGCCAAGATTTAAATTTCATGGGAAGGAAGAATCACAGCTACCTGTTAATGATCTAATTTAATCAATCAGATTGAATCAATTAGAATGGTGGTTTTGTACTTTGAAAAAAATGAAGCTGTTGGAAAAGTTTTGGGAAGATTTTTCATTGGCTTAGTTTTCTCATATATTGACATGTCTCATGCCAATAATCTTAGCTCTTGTAAGGGTCACTGTCATTGTTACCATGGTGCAAGGGAATGAATGTCTGCACGTGTTTTCTTTTCTTTTCTGGTGGACAGTACTGTGCAATGACAGCTCAAGTATTTTACGTCATCCTGAAATCATAAATGGAAACCTAGTGTCCTTAGCAGTGTCAAGAACAGCTCACTTCTCTTAGAATTGCTGTATTTTTAACATCAGAGTGCTGATGCAGAAACAAACAGGCACAGAATCAGAATAAAATGGGCTGATGTGGAAGTCATTTTTCACATCACCGGTGTAGTGAATACATTTATTTCTATGTGGCAGACTTTATTTGTCAAACTCTGTAGACTCGCAGGATTTTTAAAATTACTTAATACTCAAACTTGTAGCAAATTATGCCATTGCAAGTTTCATTCAAAGCATTTTAGAGAGACAAAACAAGGCCTGATTTCCAAAATTTATTATATAGTTATCTGTATAGCCAGATCAAATATGATCAAAATACATGCAACAATGCCTGGTTAGTGGACAAACACATGTATTTTGTGGGCTAGTAAAGTTTTCACAATGCTGTAAGACTTGACCAATGATCAGAAATCAAAAAATTCAGTTCCTGCTGGTACGGAGTTTCATTCATATGCATGCCTATTTCAGTGACTTGAGCTCTCTGCATTTCTTAGATGTATGAACTTCTTTAACAAAATCATAGTTAACTAATGATCTTTGAGGTGTTCTTCCCAGAAGCATTAGCTTTTCTGCAGATATAGCAGACTCTTCTAGAAGGTGTATTTTTACAGTGTGCTCTACATACATACATGCATATTTTACATATTCCACATATTCTACATATTGCCTTACTGCAAAATAACAAAATATTAATCAACAAAGCAGAAATATTTTCCCAGGGCAGAAGAAATAAAATCATAAGTAAAACTGAGTATATTCATTAATAACCTGTTGCAGATAGTTAGGGAACGGCGGCCGGAAGATATCGTGCTGTACGGAAAGATAGGGCCCCTAATAGCCAATAGTGTTTAGTCTATGGTGTAAGCAGACGGATGTGACGTTGTAAACCTAGCTATATAACACCTTGTTACCCATCAATAAACGCCATTTGCCGTCCACCACATTGGTGTCAACTAGCTGATGGCCCGAGTGGTTTGGGGGTGCTCGCCGTGCCGTCCCTGAACCCTGCTCGCTGCAGCCATTTGAACTGCAACAATAACCTAGCCTGCAGCTGACATTAGTTCTTCCATCATTGGGTTCATGTTGAAAGTCTCCCTGGAGTAACCTTCTCAGCAGTAAAATTCTTTTGATCTGATATGCTAATGTGTCTATTGGAACAAATCTTGATGGTGTGCACTTCCTGGACCCATAGTTATCCAAAGATAATAAAGATGCATTTTCATGTATGTTTTAGTAGGCAGCTGTAGAATAACTGTAGGTCAAATATATTTCAAGCCACTTGATTTCAAGGCAACTCAAAGCAAAAAGGAGTAAGCTCCTGACTTTTTGACACAGGGGCACAAACTATGAGCAGAGCACAGTCATATTCTGCCTAGAAAGTGTAACAGCTGTAGCAAGCATATGGAGCTGCCAGGGAAGAAAAGCTGTTCGGTTTGTGAAGTGAGACCCTAATCAAAGTGATTGATGCTGGATATGATGCAGAAATCCAGAAGATAGCCCGTTTGAAGGAAGATACTCTAGAGAGAAATACAAAATGCTCTAATAAACACGACAGGCTAAAACACCTGTAATACCCCTAGGATAAATGTTAAGATCATTTAGAACTGCATTAGTAGTTAATCATTTTCCCTAACACAAAATATAGAAAATATAAAGTAAAAATGAAATACTTGTGCTATATCAAACATAATACCCAGATTACCACTCATTACCTCCAAAAGGAATCTCTGATCTCCTACTGTGCCTGTGTGATTTTTTTACAGAATTGTTTTATCCTCTGGTAAGTGAAACTCTTACATAACATCCCTACTGGAAAATAAAAAAAAAGGTGTAATATAATTTATTTCAACAGCATACAAAAGTAGGACATACTCTGTGAATTTGATATTAAAGGTCACATTCTGGTAAACTTGCTTGCACTGGGCAATACCACCAAAGCATAATTATACTGAAGCCATTGGACTCTTGCCATTGGACATTGGACATTTGCCATTTTCCACTGTTCATGTATATGAAGAGTCAGTATACACTTCTTCTTTCAATAGACAGTGGGATGGGTGATATATTTGTAAAGAGATTGATGAGAGAAAAGCTGAGAAAGGTATTATTAGCACATTATTTTCATGAAGAATTAGTAAACTCAGTTTCTCCTCCCCCCCCATACATAAACTCAAAATATAAAAGTGGAATGAGTAACAGGTACTGATTAATTTTCGTGGCAAAGACAACATCTGCTTGTCTTCTAAAACAGTTCTGTTTGCCTTTCATGCCATTCTTACCTTTTTCCCACATATTTTTCCCCCTTTCGTATGTAAGAAAAAGTAAAAATCCATTCTTAGCAAATATTAATTCAAATTAGTAAAATGCTATTAAAAAAGACATATATTTCAGGCAGCACTATATCTTGGTTTCAAATATTATACAAAATAGTGAAAAACTACTACTATTTAACCCTCATCTATGTAGAAAATGGTACTAGTTCAAATAAATGATTGATTGAACTCTCAAGTGCACTAAAAATATGCTATTTTGCCTGTAATTCGGATTACATGGAAGTAAACAGTGGACCTGGATCCAAGAGGATAATGTTCTATGCATCATCAGACCCTTGGAGAGTGCCAGCTTGCCTATATATCTATTTCTTTTCTAATAATCATAGTCCATACGTGAAGAAAAGATCTTTATAAATGTCCATAAAACTGGCTTAGTATTGCAAGGAATGTGTCTATATGAATGATATGATGTCATAAAACTCCCAAATGAAAAGTATTATATTTAATTAGAGTGGAAAATCTATTTTACATTGTAAGCAAGAAAAAAAGAGTATGTCAACCAGTAAAAGTCAATCCAGCATTATTACAATTCAATGACAAGTCTCCTTAGCAGGAAAGACTAAAAATGAGGTGCTTCTCTGTTGCCTGTATGCCAATCCTTGCTTTGTTGTAATATGCTATGTAAACAAGTCTCTCAAAAAAATTTAAAAAATCTTCCCAATCTTTATTCACATGCATTAGATTATGAATATGCACTGAGCCATAAAATAAAACAAACACATAAATACAAATCCATACTACTAATTGAGGAACCTTTAAAGAATGACTTCTTAATAAAAATGCAGAATATTTATGGATGTTTCAGAGTAAATAATTAAGCAACTGCAAGTCCCAATAGTAAGTACAATCTATAATAGATAAAAGCATATGTCCAGATTCAGCAAATTTATAATAAATCTCCCAGCCAAATTAGTTTCAATTCCTTTCTTATCATTAGCATATTGTACCTCAAGTTTCCATTTAAATAGAGAACTATTTCAGCTTCCACAGATAGGAACAAATTTACAGTAAGCACTAAAGCTTCCTTCAATGTTTCTAATTTGTTTCAGGTTGATTTTTCTTGACTTAGAGTTTCATCTGAACATCCAGTGAAGGAAAAGACCTGTTTTATAAGTTTATCTGATTTTAGTCTGCATCACTGTGGCAAAAAGCTAACAAAAGAAAAATTTTCAGGCCGCTTAGTTCACTGTATCAATATTTAATTATTTTATTAAGCAGTTGTTAACAGTCTAACCTGTTTGTTCAAGCATTACAGCCCTTTAAAGAGAAGAAAAAGACCAGGCAGCTAAAGAGCTGAGGTTTATAAATTATTGAAATAAATTTACCTTTTGACAGCTCTAGACTCCTTTATTGATAATATGTCTGTATAACTAGCTTAGAATAGACAAATAAACCTTTAAGTAACTCAGTTTAGATATTTCCCAGCCATTATATCAAAAATTTTAATTGTCTTTTGGAAGTTTCACATACCAATGAACCTTTTTTTTTTTATATATATATATCCCAGATCATAAAGGCTACAACTTAAAATACACTAGATCTTTTCTTCACGCTGTCTGGCAATTTGCTGTTCTTAAAATTCTGAGTGCATTTACCTTCCACTGAAGCAAATGAAAGCTGACAGTTCTCAGGACCATCAGTGTCAGCTATCACAGGACTCTCTCAAATTATTTCCGTTGACTCCTTTCTTTCATAAGGAAGAACCTTTACCATCTGATCAAAAATATCCATGACAATCCCAATAATCCTGTATTTGGTCAAGCATTTACTTAGGGGAACAAGGCTACAGAAAGGTCTCTATTCACACAGATCATTTTCCTCCACCACAGTCCTCTAACCATAAAGAATCACTTAGTTAAGGACGAGCAATTGTGCATTGCACCTACCCAGCACCCCTGGGCTTCCCCGGGGTTTGGGCAGTTCCATGCTGAGGCAGAGGACGGAGGGAAAAGCTCATTCCTCCTTTTACCCCTTAGCTGTAACGTGAACCTAAATTTATAACTATTGCAGCTGAGTCATATCATTTTTTGTGATACCCTTTCATGAATGGAAAGGATTACTAATACATTCAATCTATTTTTTTCTGATTATTCCTGTTAAGTTAAAAAAAAATAAAACGAAAATCCTCTTGCCCTTAAGGAAGCTCTCCCCAGCTATCTTCTGTGCAGCTTTTCATTTTTGAAAACCCTGGAATACTTATGAATATCTCATTAAAAGTTTGTATTCTATACACTTATTTTAGATATATACTAGAGTAGAGCCAAGCTCTAGGGGCCTGCAGTACCGGCTGCAGGACAGAACCATGTCATGGGAAGGACATCTCTTCTTGGATCAGCAGACTCCAGTCATTCATTAGTAAGAAGGAAACCCATCATTCATAAGACACTTCCTCTGAGTGAGTGTGAGAAAAAAGGAAGTCGCTATTTTTCAGTGGAAGAACCTTTAAGGACCTTTGAGGGCTCAGTAGAATTCAGAATAACCTCAGAAACTAAGCACTGGATCCCCCTAAAGAATATAATAATATCTGCTGGGATCCATAAAAAAAGGAAACAAAATGTCCATTAAAGACATTTTTACAAACAACACAGTATAAAGGCAACAGCTTTAGAATAAATAGAATAAAAAAAGCAACACAGGTCACAGCCTGGGAAAATGAGGGCATTTGGTTTCACTTCCCTTGTTAGTGATCACTTCCTCGTCCAAGGGTTGCTTCATAACTGCTTTCCTCGAAGTTTTATGAAGAAAGTGTTCTTCAAAACCTGTATCACCATGCCCCAGATCTGAATCAATCTAACAGAAATCAAGGACAGGTAACTGGGGCTAATTAGGTATGGCATGCACAGGCTTGTCTGGCTTGATCATATCAAGAATACTAACTTTATGCTAAAATATAAGCATAGAGACACGTATCTTTTGTAACAAAACATGGACTTTTCCAAAGACGAACAAGTTGCAAGATAGCCCACTGCACACTGATGAAGATACTGATAGACATGACTAGCAAAACGTGGATTTGTAAACTCACAAGTAAGCAAGTGCTGGACATGACTATGAAATTAAGAATTTATCCCTACCCGGCAAAGGGAGAGTACATCTTTTTTATTCTACAGTTTAGATTTGAGACAACATGCACCCAAGACTTAAGTTTTTATAGTAGCAGTATTAGCAACAAGAATAGCAGATGACTCATATTCTTTCCACAAAATGTAAGCACTGTTTACATAAATAAATAAATAATAAAGGTAATTATTGTTATTAATCTCCATCTGTCAGTGCTATCTTCTTTTCACTATCTGAATCTTATTTAACAACTACAGTGTCACTCAGAGTGCAATGTTTGTTGTCTAATAATGCAAAAATGTAACAGATTATGGTTTGCTTGTTTTTTGGTTTTATTTGGGGTGGGGGGGGAGAAGGGAAGGGGTTATTTTTATTATTTTTGTTTCATTCTAGGAAATTTAAAGAAAACTACAGTCTTTCAAACTTAGTCAAAGGTCTGTATGAATTAGCCAAGCAAATCTTGATAGACATGACTAGCTAGACAACTGGAAGGAGGGACAGACTGCCTCAGTCTCACATATCTAACTTTATATTAAAAAGTATTGTTTTTTGAGCAATAGATTTGTAATAAGGTGTCATAGACAAGTGAGTTTTTAGGCAGCTGAATCAAATCCGCTGAGGGATGGAGATCACATTTATGAGTTCATCTAAGCCCTAATCCTTTCCAGAATCAATTGCTCCACTTCTGCCTCTGATGTTTTAGCTTCCCATATGAACTCCTAGAGCTTGCACTGGAGTGATTTTCTCAGTTTCCCAGACTTTCAAAGCAGCAACTTCCTCTCCTTATTACTCTCTCTATTTTTTTCATCAACTTCCTTACCAAGGTTCCTATTTTTATGAGACTTTCTACTTCTGTCTATCAGATATTATTTACTCTCCTGAATAAACACAGCCAAAACCTTTCTTCCCTCCCAGGTGATCTCTTCTCACTCCATCTACCCTCTGTGTCTCTCTCCCACAAGTCTGAAGATAGGTAAACCTGCACATACAGAAGTTTAGAATGCTAATTTCAACTAAAAAGTATTATTTTAAATACTTTTACTGATATATATGATATATGTAATTCTCAGATATGCATTTCATTCTCCTAAGTCTTTATATTTGCCTGTTGAGTATTTTATTGAATGGTTAAATGTCAGAAACTGCACCTTGGAGTCAACATATGGTTGCATGTTTTTTTGTCTGTGGTAATAATGTGTTCTTACCATACATATTTTTATGTATATGCTCTATGTATGCTTATTTTGTGCAAACACAAAGATACTTGAGTTCATTGTTTAAGAAAACTATCACAATTACATCTTGTCCTTATTCCAGTAGAAAACAGAAATTATTTTCAGTAAAGTTATCATTAACAGCAAAAGGGAATGTGAAATTCCATACCCAAAAATTGAGTTGAGGAAGTTGATATTAACTTTAGTAGAACTAGAAGTGAATCTAAGATTGATGAACTAGTAAACACCAGATAATATTGTAATGAGGGTTTTTCAAGAATATATAAGTTGAATGTCTTCTTTTGTTTGAACATAGTCACACAAAGACTTAAAACTAGAATTCTGCACGCAAAATTGAGAGGATGATCATTTATTTGAGAATAACAGCTGTATTAACTTGCCCTTAAAGATTTTGTACAAATGAGACTTTGCATTTATAACAGTTTTTGACAATGTGCTATCTGTATTGCAGCACTATACAGATCATTAGTATTCATTTTTAGCCATAAATACAAGTCACACTGCTGAATATCTCAGAACCTGTAAAGCCTATTAATTAGTAACACTGGTGGTTTTCTGATATCTTATTGTCATTCATCAAACAACAGTTTTATTTTGGTTTAAGAATACATAACTAAAGTTTTTTTTCCTCTGTCATTCTCTATTTACAATGTCATACAGAGACCGACCCCCACCAACACAAACCCACACATAATATGGCCTTATTAACAGAAATGTGATGCATTGGAAACAAACAATCTCTGCTCATAAAAAAATATTTTAGCAATTTCTTACAAAACAATAGACAAATTGCTAATCTAGCATTGCAAGATGATGTACATTGTAGAAACAAGTGACTTTAGTTGATGACATTGTAAATCCTTCATTTCTTCTAAAGTAACATTTTCAGGAGCGCTCAATATCTGCACATAAACCCTGGTAATACATTCTGACTGAATGCTTACAGTAATAAAATCAGACATTTCTTTCTGTATCCATTAGAAAAAAAAAAGGTTCCATCTGTTTTATTTACTTGGCATCATGAGTAATTCATCACCTTGCTTTTCGAAATAGAAAACAAAATCAAAGTACAAAATCTTCTAAAGGCAGTTAAGTGACTTGGTAGTTGTACTACCAATGAGGAAAACCGAGACAGGTTGTAATTTCTGTCTCTCAGCTTTAACAGGAAGCCAGGGATATAAAACTATGGAAGCATAAGGATATTAAGGACATAGGGACGTAAGACTTCCAGATGCTATGTTTCTCGTAAGAACTCACAACTAAAGCTACAAGTCTCTTTCACTTAAAGAGGAATAATATTATTTAATCCATATGTAAGTAGCTTGCCTCAAACCAATGGGACTCCAATACTTTACAGGTACCCTTCTACCGCAAAACTGTCACATACATAAATACTAGTAGATACCAATGTTAACCAATGCACTGATAGTCAGGAAACTCTAAATAGCAATCTGATTATCCATTTCTGATAGTGTATTCATCTATTTAAGCATATGCCACAGGAGAGGTGTACCTCCTTCGCTGCAACTGTTGCACTATAAGGAAAACTGGTTCTGTTACACCCACCAGGAGCATGAGGATGTCTCACCTGCCCTGAAACACCTCAGAGGGCAATAGATGCGTGCATGAGAAAACAACCCCTGGGCAATACAGGTAAAGGAGCTTATGCAGACATTCACTTAACTAACCAGCAACTAATCTCTTTTTTGAATGATACCCCAGCCTCAGATAGCTAGGGTCTGGCTATCACACTTGGAATCCTTAGTAAATACTACTATTAGCCAATAAATCTTAAATACTGCAAAGATTAATAGTGAAATATTTACAAAGAGGTTTATAAGAGAAATAACATAAATTTGAATGCCTCTTGATTTTTAGTATGAGTAAGAAAAACAAAGTGAAGGAGCAAAAATAAAAGTATCCAAATGATTTAATGATTTTCGCACGTAAAAAATGCTGAAAATTGCAACTGTATTACTCCAATTTCAAAGGAGTTGGGAAGATTAATCTTTTACAAGGTATAGAAAGAAGTGTAGAAGTATTCTATCTTTTACAAGGTATAGAAAGAAGTGTAGAAGTATTCTATTCCTCTATTTATTTTCAACATTCTTACAAAAAAAATTAAGCATTGCTTAAGAGTTTGAAAATCCAAAAGCGGGTTCCCCAATGCTGTTCTTCCTCATGAAGGAGATGACTGAAGTTGTATCTAGCATTTTAAGTCTAAAGAACCTTTTAATTTTGAAATATCGTATCAGTTTTCTCTTAGAGAAATTTAATTTCAATGCTGTCACCAATACATCTCTAAAATTTCTCAAAGCTGTTGCCTTCAAAAGAAGGCAAAATTCTTTCTTCTAATGAGTAAAGATGCATAAACTATCTATGAGGTTTATATAATACAAATCCAAATTTTGTGTTATTAAACTAATTGAGGTTTTTCACACATTAATCTTACAAATCATTTGATGAGGAAGCATAAGCATCAACAACAGACATGACCACATTGAGACAGAACTTATAAAAACTGTCTCTGGGTGCTGTTAAGAAAAAGAAAAATGTAATGAAACATTTCTGCTAAAAATTAAAGATTTGTGCTTTTCCAGGGGTTGAAATGCTCCAGCAGAAAGAACCTTCTATTATTGCAAAAGCTACAGCAAAAAAAAATCTGCCCCAAGATACTTGTCTACAATGATTTGGATAATAGGTCAGTAACTAACAGATTAATATTCAATGTTTTATCTCATGAAATCTCTCCTTACTCTCAGGTGGCTATTCTATTTTATAGAAGGTAATAAATTAACTAATTAATGTCTCACAAATCTCTATTTGAGCACAGCATGCATAGGCACTGATTTCCTTATGTCCTTTAAAGTGTCTCGGTGCATAGGAACTGAAAACACACTCACTATGACAAGTATTGCCTGTGGGCTCTACTTGCCCTCTACTCTCTGCGTCAGGTTCTTCAGTGTGTGTAATCTTTAATATTTGACTGGGAGGCATCATGGAATAAGACTGAGCGAGTGATCCTGCATGGTGACATTATACTGGCTTATATTCAAAGATAAATATCTTCAATTCTATTTAAAACGAGATGATGCTCCATGGCAATATATATCAGCTTGTCTACTGGACAGGTGGAGGAAAACAAAGGCATCCATCACAAAGAGATCTGACTCCTTAAAGAGATAAAGGGAAAGCACAGATACATGGTGCAGAAGCAGTATCTCTTTTGCCCAAATTACAGATTTCAAATTCAGCTTTTTCCCCAAATGAGAGGATGGTTCTATTAAGGTGTCTAATCATGATCCACCTATCTGTTAACCTTAAGTATCTCACTGACACCAAATACTTGCATTTTCATAGGAATTGTTCTAGCATATTTGTCTTTTTTACTGTTATTTTTGGAAGAGGGGAGAGGAGAGGACAGGCGAAGGAATTTTATTATTCCAAAAGTTAATTTTTTCTTTCAATTTTAATACATTTTAGCCTGTTGGAATTACAAGAAGTAAAAGAAAAACAAAAAAAAAAAAAAAGAAAAGGCAAACTGAATCTGCTTCTGCAACTCTACAAAGGAAAAACCTAGTAAAGAGGAGGTGCAGAGGCACTATGATGATACACCGTAAATCAGGATTGATTTTCTTCACTTGCTGGACATCAGCCTATTTTATAAAAGCTCTGCTTATGTCCTATAGCTACTTAGGGGCTGAAGGAAGAAATGTTTACAGTGTCTTAAACCTTCTTGTAACTGCTGCTGCAGCCACTGCCAACTTGGCTTTGTTAGGATCTTATTGGACTTTCAGTAAGATTTGTAAAACTCAACAAATTGAGAATAAAAATTGTCTCACAGCAAGTACAGGAGATAAGCCTTAGGAAATGAGTATTATGAAAGGCATGGTGCTTAAAACAGTTAAAATTCTCTAGCATTTAGATGTGCCCGAATAGCAACCAACTTACAGTGATCAGAATCTATAAGTTCTTGTGTTTGAAATTCAGTTTTATACCTTTAAATGTCTGAAAAGAAAACAGAAATCTGAAAGATGCAAAATTTTGCAGCAACTGCCAAACACTGAAGAAAAAATAGGTGCCACTTCAAGACTATTAAATACTTATTATTTTAGTAAATTTAAATTAATAGTTATACAATATGTTTAAATTTAACTTTTTTCCTCTTTTCAACAATACTAATTAAATAGGCTATATTGCAATGCACACCATATACCACACCTATAGTTGAAACTGAGTTTACGAATACTGCCAGTGTCCTGCACACACTGTTGAGACCAAGGAAGGTTAAATATTACATCTTGAAGTTCATGAAGAAGTAAAAATTGTGGATAAATTACTGATATTTTTGCTACAGACCTTTATGAGTTTCATTATGAAGAAAGCTGGCATTTCAGGATTCCCTGTAATCTCATGAAAGATGCTGATAATCTTCTTACCCTGTGCTTAGGATTTACAGTTTCCAAGGAACTCAAGAACACAGGAATGGCTGCGCTGAGTCATATCCAAAGTCTACCAAGCCTGTTTTCTTTTTCACAATGTTCCAGACCAGATGCCTAAATAGGAATAAAGCAACCGTAACATGGCACATACTTGCACTCTCCCAGTTTCCAGCTCAGCACTTCTACAGAGACACCTTTGGATAAGGTCACTTAAGAAACGATCTCCAAAGTCGGTGTATGAACTTAAGTGGCTGCGACTTGCAACAAAGGCATTTTTGGCATCCTTTATCATACACCAAGGTGTAATTGAACACAAACAGGTGATAAGAGTAGTGTTGTTTATTAGAAGGAGAAGAGACCAGATAAAAGCTTGATTTTGTGTGTTAGAAGCAGTTTTATGCCCATAGGTTTTCCTTTACTTGCAGAAATGCTGGGTAGGATTCCCAAATTGAGGGGAGCAGAATGCTAAAGGTCATGGAATTGGTAACTGGGAAGATTTTGGTGGCTTTCTGATGAACTCTTAACTTGATACAATGCTCTTGCTAATAATGGACTTAAATCACTGAAAATGGTTGCATATAGTTAGGCTGCTAATTTCCTGGATTCCAGTGAATACTAGGACACAAAGCCTATGCTGTAATTTCAGCTACAAAACTATTATCTTGAAGTAATGCTCCACTTTCCATTCAAACAGTAAAATGCTTTTCTGGAACACTCACCATTCACTCAAATGATTTCAGTTACACTGTATTCAAAGTTCTGTCAGATCATGAAATACTCTTGTGCTCTTGATTCTCCTCACAGCTCTTCATTTTTTTCCTCCTTTCTAGCTATGTTACTACTGTTATGAAAATGAGATAAAACCTTTAGGGATATTGGGACCTGCATTTTGCATAGCTCAGCTGCTGCTTTTACATGTCCTTGTCACTTTGTGTGCTCAAAGTGAAAGCTGTTAATGGCAAGGATTTATCTTGATATGCACCTCTACTGAACCATAGTCAGCAACACAGTTAATATAAAAATTTTAAACAGTGATAGCAAGAAGAAATGAAATTCCTTGATAATAAAATTATCCCCTTCATATGCTCTCTTACTGGCTCTACATATCTTCTGTAAGCTTGATACTCACCCTTCCAAGTAGGAGGTGCAAGATTCACATTTGTAGCAGGTGGGGAGGAGTAAAAAGACAAAAAGGCTTTTCACTCGAACCTGATTAAACAACTGTGGTGATACTGAACAGACCCTGTAAAGTTCCATACATCTAAGATGCCATTAGGTTTTCTAGGATGTAGCAATTCTGTTTATCTTGATGAAATACATATTTGCAGAATATTATAGCCATAAAAATAGAAAGAAGATTCTTAGCTTCTACAGGATTCAAAAAATGGAAGGCATTACTCTATTTATGCCATGCAACTGAACTGTATTTTTTTAAAATGTAAGATTCATACATATATATACACCAAGAAGTGACCACAGAACTGTGAAAATCAATGCGATGTTTATACTCAGGCAAACCTGAAAAAAAAATTACAATAAAACAGTTACTTCAATGTTTCCAGTCCAAGTTTCATATGAAATTTACTCTCGAAAGACTATACTTATATTTTGGAATGTTTGTGTCATCACTTTTTCTAATAACCAATGCTAATTTAAGAATTCATAACTTCCTAAGACCTTGTGGACTTTCAATAATACATCTGGGATTTTCCTTAATAACATCCACCAACTGCAGCAATTTTAGGTACTGCTTTACTGTTTGAATGAGCAGAAAGAGAATTAATGGTAAAAGCACAAATGATACCACTCTTAGCTAATTGCTAATTTCATTCATTAAAAAAAAAAAAAAGTCCAAGCAGCCTTCAAATCACAGACTGCTAGATTCTTAACGCTTCAGCAAATGCACAATATTTAGCATATATATGCATGTGCAATTGAAAATGATGCAGATATTTAAAAAGTTGGTGTTGAGCACTTGGCGTCTATATTAAATGCTTTTTTGAGGGTTCCATTCTGGTCCAACAGACTGAAAATACAAACGTGTAGATAGCACCACATGAGATTTTGGTTTAGTCATCCGATAGGTAGTCAGACTGTTCTCTCCAAGATAGTCCAAAGATGAGAACCAGAGCATAGAGAGTAGGTAGAATATGGAGATTCACTTAAAAAAGGGCCCTCCTAACTTGTCCTAAAATACTAGGGTAGATGCAGCCTATTAAAGTAACAACTCCTATAACCAGTGATCCTTTAGCACTACTGTAACATGAAATGGCCTCATTTAGCTAATTCATTTAATTTTGGTGTGCATTTAACAAATGGGGAGCTATTCCAGCCAATTACAGTTTATAACTTTGATCAAATAATTCTTGGCTATTTATGCCTCTTTGAATTTGATTTCTTACATTAGCAGACCAAAGGCTCAAAGACACAATATCTGAGTAAGCATCATCTACTTCAAGAATAATCAAGTTCCATGCCGTAAAAATCTGAAGGTTTGAAGATCTTAAGGTTTCTAAATTTGGACAGGAAAAAATGCAACAATTTCAAAAGCTATCATTTTGAATTACAACCATTTTGACAAAAATATTAATTTTACATGCAATTCAGATTTCTGCCTGTAAGCATCAGTCATCTGAGCTCAAGAATGAATGAAGCCAGTAAATGAAAAGATTACTTTTTTATGCTAGTTTAAGTCAAAGATTCTTTTATGTTTTTCAGAAAAATCTCTGAAAACTGGCAAAGAATTTGATCATTTATTTAGTATTTACTTTTAAATAAAAATTAAAAATAAATAGAAATCACAATAAAAATCGCACAAATGTCCAGTTCAGTAGGGAGAAAAAAAGAAGAAGAAAAATAAATTCATCTTCAAATATTTGGGGAAGTGAGTCACTTTTACCTTCTCTGCCTCCCATTTATATCAAAGATTGAAAGAAATGATTATGTTTACTTTTTTTTTTCTTTTCTGTTTTCCACAGACACTAGGATATCCTTATTTAAGCAACTTCATCACAAATTCTAAGATCATGTGAATGAGTATGTTTGGGTAAAAGGGGATAATAATATTTTTTTATAACACTAGCACTACAATAAACAGAAAGTTAATACTTGGCAGCATAGCAAGAGTTGAGGCTTTCCACCACTAGTGGTATAGGCACCATAGGGTTTCTGTACCATGTCTGAGATTTTTTTTTGTGCCAAGTAGTTAGAAGACATTTGAGAGTCTTGGAGAACTGAGATCAGTTAATTTTATTTGACTATGAAATATCTTGATTATTTACAAGACAGTACATAATTTGAGATAACTTCTCTAAAGAAAAACTATGACATCAATAACAGCCATTTTTTTGGATGACATGACATTGTGCAACTTAGGAGAGTTATCAATGAAAATGCATCTCACTAAATCCAGAGCTTTACTCAGGATTTTTAAGGTTCCTGAAAGGGAGCCAGATGCTCAGCCAAGCCTCTAGAATTTTAATAATTTTAATATGGCAAATTTTACTGCAACATACTCTGAAGTACACCATATTTGGCTCTCAAGCTCCACACTATGAGCTTGACTTTTTTTTTTATTTTTTCTTTTTTCTTTTTTTTTTCCCTCTACAGAGGGATTAAGACTCAATAGCCAAGATAATGAAGGGTTTGAGCATACATCTGGTCTCCACAGTTTTTGGGAAACCCTTACATGCATTTTCTCTTGGCACTTCAGACTCAACAGTACATCTGAATTTTCCCTATCCTTTTTCTGTTCACTTCAGCTGGGCCAAAAAGCTATTATCAACTATTCCACAACCACCTACTCCTTCCAACATAGGGTTGTTTAGAATATTTAAGTGAAAGAAGAAAAAGTAGCACGATACTAATTCTCAGCAATTAAAGATTGTATTCCTTTTTTCTTATAAAATAACCTAGATCGCATAAATCTTGCTGTCTACACTTCTAGAATATAATGTATTTAAGATCATTATATAAAACATATGGTTTGGTCCTTTCTATTTTTCAGGTGGAAACATTAACAACTGTATGCAACATAAATAATGAACCAGCATAATAGCTCACAGGAAGGGCACACACACAGCAACATTCGTAAGAACCTAGTAGCTACATTTTTCTTGAAATTTAGATGTTCCAGCTCCTAATGATGTATATATCCACAAAAACCATTTCTTCTAGGATATAAATATACCATTTACACAAACACACAAACATGAACACATATAACTATTAGTCATAGTTTTTCATTTATTCAACCAATCTTGGTGGCAGGAGACGTAAACTCAGACACTGTATGCAGTGATAGCAACTGATGTGAAATCTTGTGATCTTGTGCCATTCTAATCAATAGAATTATTATTAGTGACTTTAGCTGGAAGTGGATTGTCCCAAACAACATGCTGTAAAAATGGATTTAAAATGCATTAATGAAACTTTTATAATGTCCTACCCGCACAGGGTCACTAATATAGAAACTTATGAAACATTTCAATCCAGCCATCAATGCTTCTTCTTTTTTTTTTTTTTTTTTTATGATACAGATATTAAAAAACAGAGAGGTAAGTGTTACTGGAGGTGAGTTATACAGAAATCTTACATGCACTCCCCTCTGCTTATGAAATGTACTCTGTTCTAGCACCTAAAGCAAACTGCCTTGAAGATATTAAATGAAGACATTCAATGCTTAAGTTTTTATTTGTGTAGAAAAAAAAATCAGAATTTGATGCTCTATTTCTTTCCATTTGCAAATGCATAAAGCAGTCACTTTAGAAAATGAACCCTGTTAAATTTATAGCTGATGTGTTCTCATTTAGTCTAATCTCTGCTGGCTCAGCGTAACGTGCTGCATTTATATAGTGTCTACTAGTAAACACAGCCCAGTAAATTATATAATGACTAAGGAAGAAATGAAAATCCCCTCTTTTAATGTTACTCCATTTTATACAAATATGATGCTTTAGCACTTACATAGTAAAAATATCATAAGAAATACAATAAATGTAGCGATAAAGTTTGTTTATTTGTTTTTTAATTAGCAATTGAGCACCTGGACACAGCACTGTTTATTTCTTAGAAGATGGATGACAATGTTTACCATTTTGTATTGACCAGACTGTAATGGATTTGGACAAAATCATTAAAGAGGCAGATAGTATTCTGTCAATTTTCTCTTCTTCACATATGAAGTAAATGGAAAACTTACACCAGCTATAATCCTTAGAAACCCTTTCCATTGTTCTATATTGCAATTCTGGAAAATGATCTTAGTGCATTAATTACACTAGCTCTATGCTGGATGCCATGGGTTACTCTGCAAAACCTTTGCTTCCAGCCTCAGAATATGAAGAATAATTATAGTCTAAACGACAATAGTCAGTAGATACTGAACACCTGTGAAGAACTTTCTTATTTTAGGAAATTCTTGCATATTTGTACGCTCACCTTGCCAGCATGCCCATGCCAATAGATTCATCAGGTAGCAAAGACATTTCAAAATAATGTCAGCAGTTGGATCAAAAGCAGATATTAGTATAAATGTCCTTAGTTCCCTGTTGTACAGAGATAAAAAGCTCAGCAAATGTTAAATATGGAATTGGCTTGAACTTCAAAGTATGCTGAGTCTTTTCTGCATGTCTCAGACTGTGCAGCAAACTTCTTATTCCTGCAAATCCCTTTTTCATATAATAAGTTGCTATGAGCATCCTGGACTGTAGCCCTTGTTAAAATTACATACCCTTCTTTAAGCCCCAAGCACACCAAAAAATATTGGACTCTTCCTCATTCATGAATAAAATCTCTAAGGTCTGCTGGGTACAGCACTTTGGCTGTAGATCTCTTATCATAAACTAAAATGTACATCAGAGGAAAATATGACCCTGATTATGAGAACAATCTCTGTTTATTCATTTGAACATTAAGAATATGTTTGAAGTTTTGATGATTCACTTATATGAATCAGGATATGCACTTTAAATTATTCTTTCACTTTTTAATAGAATAGTCCAAAGACTATATTCCTATTTACACAGGTGGGATGAAAGAAAAAATTATCTATTTATCTGTACAAACCATAGCAATAAAAACAATTCCAAAAGGAAAGAGAGAATAAATAAATAAATAAATCCTGCAGAAACTAGAAAATGATGAATCTTTATTCGAGAATATATAACCATATAGTATTTCATATAATATATGTCTATATATCATACATACATCACTCTATTTCTATCTCTGACTATATCTCTATGTCAACAGATTCTTCCTCATGAAGAGATTCATGCACTACTTTTATGCACTACCAAATTTCAACCTTAATAAGAAAATATTCTCAGACATGCTTCCCCCTTCCTTTCCATATTTTTGTACCTAAATTAAACCTACTAAAACATGATTGATTCTTGTATGGATATGGTAGGGGAATTATTTAATATGAGAATATATTAATAATAGAAATGTGGAAAAACAGGAATCTTTCTTCACTTGTATTTCAAATTTGTTAAATCAGCAGACAACGACACAGGCAAAAATTCATTTTAAGGATCAGAGACTCTTTCTCAGGGACAGAAGTTGCCATTGAGGAGTCATGGACAAAATTCCTAAGGATAAATTCCTAAGGATTTTTTTTTCTGTTTTGTGTAGCATTTCCTTGGCCTCTGAACATTTCTTTCACCAAGAAAAAAAAAATAATAATCCCTCCACTGACATGCCTTCCACAATGAATCCTTTATCTATAGACCAAAACCAACTCAAATGTATGAAATGCTAGGTGTTTGCATCACTTTTGCATTCCTTCTAACAAACTTTGTTTCCTTATTAACTAAGTTGAATTTTCAGCTTTGTTAACTACAATATTGAAGTAATTCCTTATAATTTTGGTGATTAATCATGACCACCTCAAGAACATCTCCTTCAATTCACTTTTTCCTCCTCTCAGCTCTGTATTTTTAAAAATCTTTATCAATCAATCAGGCAATGCTTGATTAAAAATACAGTATGTAATAGATGTATTATCACTAGATCTTTGCTCACAATTATTTAAGCTCAAGCAGAATGCATGACAAATGCTAGTTAACTACATATCTTGGAAGAAGCACTGTAAAAGATGCAATGTTTTTCAATAGTGTTTGATAGGTTTAAAGGCAAACGTATATGGCTGCTCTGAAAGGAGACATATATCAACCACAGACTTTTTGCTCCAATGTCTCTCTCCTTCACAGAGTTAGCTAAAACCATTAAAACAAAAACAAACAAAAAATAAACGTTGGGGGGAATAATAAGAGATATTATGATTTCTGTAAGTAGGACGTAATTAAATTCTGTCTCTCTCTCTCTCTTTTTTTTTTTTTTTTAATCATATTATTATTACTTTCTAGGCTGTGCTTTCAAGTACAGGGAACGAAAAGGCAGAAGCTTAAGCCTAAAAGGTGAAAACAGCACATTCACGCACATTCCAGAAAAACCATGAAGAAAGATGCATGTTGAATTGTCTTTGCCATCCCTTTTCTTAACTTGCTTGTCTATTACTGGGAACATAAAGTATACAAGTTCCCCCATGCCTCCAGTACACAAAACTGATGCCTCTGAATTCTGCTATGCTTTATTTAAACTTAAGGATAGAGAGTGAGCTTTACACAGTCTCACAGGATTTATTTATTTATTTATTTATTTATTTATTTATTTATCTAAAGATCCCTAAGGACCAGGTTACCATAGTTAGGAAGAACGCATTTTTTACATTAGAAATATTCTATATTGCTTTTGGTAATGCTTTCAGAGAGCATAATGAGTATCTTCTTAAATGAAAATATCTCAGATTAAAATTTCAGGAAATCCTTTTAACATGAGTAAATGCATAATATGGTGGGCCAGTACCAGGACAGAACTGAATAATATTACAGATCACTTTGAAAAAAAAAAAAAAAAAAAAAAACTTTATAAAATTACAATACATCTACCCACCCAGACCTCAAAGAGATCCATTTGAAGCAATAATAATAGTGGTTACGGGATCATATATTAATATTAAAAGTGTCATACAAAAGCATATAATAATTTTTAAAGTATCATATCATACAAGTACTGTATAAGCCTATGTTAGAGAAGTCCTCATAATCTGTTGGAGATAGCACAAAGTTTTGAAATGTTGAATATAAATATATCAGTTTCAAGGAGTGTTTTCTTTCCATATATATGGTGAACTATACTGCGATAGCTGTATTTTCAATTTGCAAAATTAGACTAAATATTTGACTGTATTTATACTGCCTGACTTTTTTTTTTTTAATCTTCCAAATATGCATCAGGAAGAAAGAAGGAAATAAGGAAAGATGGACAGAATTGAAGAAGCGAGGGAGAGAAAATGTCTCCTTACCTCAATAATCTGTCTCCAAATACAATTCGACTTCTATTTGATGTTTCTGCTATGGTCTGCCTGTCTACCCTAATATATTATGTCTTGTTTTTTTTTTCGCTTGGATACTAATATAACCATTTTATTGTGCATTCAGTATTATTTCCATGCTGTGTGTCCAGTTTTATTTTTCATATCACATTATTTAAATCCAGGGTTAGAATAAACAATTATAAAAATGCTGTTTATCTGTGATAGCAGGCACAGAAAGAAAAAAAAGTTTTTCAGGAGAGTTGTTATTTTCACCTTATTGAGCTATTTGAATCTGAGAAAGTGGGTTTCATAACTCAGTTTTCATACTGATTATAATCTCAACTCAAGTAATGAGATTGGCAACATCATAAATAAGGGTGTCTAACAGTAAAGAAAAGACCATCTTACTTTTTTGGTCAGTACACTTTGGAATGTTATAAATCAAGGAATATTTCTGCCAATGTAAGCAGCTGACCCATCTTAATCTGTCAGAAGAACAGTTTCCCTGTGAATGAAATTTCTTGATTCATAGATCTAGAAGAAGCACCAAAATAAACAACTGCATTAATTTTTACAAAAATAATAATAATAATTAAAAAAAAGCTGTTCTGCTCAGTTTATGTTAAATCCATAGATGGTTTAGGGAAAATGCTTTCTTCTCCATAGTCATTTGTTTCTGTAGCTATCTGGATACAGCTGATAATGATCAACAATCTATACAGCATCGCATCATATTTACTGTAAACAGACAATAATCAAAACTTTCTAATATATTGTTTTAGAACACACATGATTCCTCCAATCTCTTAATACTTCAGCAGTCACATAACAATTAAGAGAACCACATGTTTAAATTTAAATACATGGGCCAGCAACTAAGGCTAATTTGGGCCTTAGTGCTTTTGAGAAACACAGCAGTAGTTTTGGTCCACTTCAAGATATATAGGTATTTGCGCCATATTATTTGCATTGGCAAATATGGTAGCAACCAAAACAAACCTTTACAATTGTATAAAACAAAGAATTCTGTAACTTTATTGACTAGTCTGCATACGTAAGTTATAGATAGTAGCAAATACAGTATGGTCTTACAGAAGCTAATTCTAGGAATAAAATAGTATGTTAATAAAATGCTTCCTATTGGAGTGACAAGTTAATTAATTACTCTTGCCCTTGAAAGCACAAATAACATGTATCCATTTACAACTCCATTTACAACTTTCTAAACTACTACTTTTCATCCTTTGTTTTTCTGTCTTGGGTTAAAGCCTCAGAAGACAAACAGGTCTTCACCTTGAACAGTTCAAGCAGTGACAGAATGACACAACTATTCTATCTCCAGGCTTACTAACAAAATCTGAAATCATAATATCAGATATTTTCCTGACTTTTTTTCTAGATATATAATCCACTTCATGATCCCGTAAGTACCCTCCCAGGACTATGAATATTCATGAGAATAACTATCACTAATGCACAGAAGCAAAGTTTCTCTGGTCAACTTGGAAATGCCTAGAATTATTAACTGTATTTGACTAGAACAAATACATACATATGCATATATGTGTGTGTGTGTATGTGTGTGCATAAATATATATACTATTGTTTAGCAGTCAATCCATTGATATGCTTTGTCATTGCTGCAACAAACTAGACAACTAGACAATTTCTAGTTCTCAGTTACCTAAAGTGCAGAATGACATTACCACTAGCCCAATGAGAGAACAACTATACAATATGGCTGCTTTAATTACAAATAGTGACAACAAAATCAGGATTATTCACTATAAGAAAGTTCTATTAAAATACCTTTTTGTGAGTTTTCTAAATTTTAGAATTTTTGATTCAGGTATTTTTGTTATCCCTGCAATACACGCGCATCTTTTCATTTATTACAATAACTTGTTTTTTCGCTTGAAAGTTTGCAGATAACCTTACAAAGCACCGCGGTTACAGGGAACAGGAAGAAGTGGGCTGAATTTAGGGCATTTACACCTAAGCCTTTTGTAGTTCTGCTCTCTGTCAGCTTCTTTCTTTGGGGACTGGAGTAAAACATGTTAGAAACAGAACTGGATGATTTATGAATGCAGGATGTTATGGCTATTAATGGCTAGAACAGGAATTTTTCCAGTACTGGCATTGCTACAGGGGTCACAGATGATTTACTTGTATCATCACTCATCTTGGAAGAAAATGTTCTCTGTTTTTCTGCAGGAACTTGAGAAATGTATATCACTGGACTCCTTTGAATATGTTGGATGAATATAGGCCCCACAAATAAATGTCTGTATTTTGGGAGGGATTCTGTCAACAGTTTAAGCTAAATAGAAATCAGAGTTGGCATAATGAGATGGGATCTCAACAAATGGAGAATGAATTCAGCATTAAAATAAGCAAATAAAATGTTTGTTTCTATGAAGTGACTTTGTTCTCAAGTCTTATGAAAACAAGATAGCAATATGATTCCTGAAAAACAGGGGTTAGAACATGTGTGATAGGGAAGGAAAAAGATGTCTTTGTATCACCAGGAGGAGTAAAGAGGCACAGCTGAATTTTAATTACTTTGCTTCCCTCTCCATAGAAGATCAGGGCATAGAAGATCAGTGGTATTCTGCAGCAAGCACAAAATAAAAATAAATAAGTAAGTAAATAAATAAATAAATAAGGACAGGAAAGTCCCTTAGGCAAATAGACAATGTAATATAAATATAAAGTATAAGTAGCTGGAACTAGATGAAAAAAGGGTCTGTGTATGGAATCCAGCACTAGAGATCTTAACATGTCATCAGTCTTTAAATGAAGAGATCATGGTAAGATCCTTATTTGAATTTCCAGAAAATCTACTAACTTATAAATTTTGAGAACTTTAAAAACTGAGCATGAATTGGTTAATAGGAACCTCACTGATCTTAAATATTTCTTAATTTAAAGCTGTTTTCCATTTGATTAATAAAAGAAAGTAAATAACACTGATTTCTTATAAGAAGAGGATAAAAGCACAGAGTTCTAGAACATAAAAAGCTATTTAGAAGGGATTCCACAAATACGTTATATGGAGCTGAAATCTGTGTCAGAAAGAAAAATTACAGTATCATAAATACTATTCATTTTTATTAACATAATGTTAATTGCATAGCACATAGTTAGACCTTTTTTAAAGCACTCTAGTCTGCAAAGGTGAAGGTGAGACACAATGAGTGTAAGTGAAAATTGCAGAGAAAATAGTAAAAGGACCTCAACTGGCAGCAGCTTCCCACAATGACCTCTCTTTTTAGGACTGCATATAAAAAGACCCATATGTATGATAAATTAATAAGTAAAATGGGTGGTTACTTGGCCAAAGAAACCCTGTATTATATATATATATATATATATAGCTATAGGAGCTCATTTTCAAAACATTGTTCATTGTTCAATGTGGCAGCTATTACAAGAAGCAGCCCAAACACTTCCTTCTTAGGGTTGTATTAAGTTGTTCAGAATATAGATTATTATTACAGATGTATCATTGAGAATGTACTTAAATGCTTCATAACAGAGAAAAGGATCCTCTCTTCTGAAAAGTTTGCAATGTCTTTGAAAGATGGCATCAAAGAATCACATAAAACACAGAAAGGAGAAGGAAAACAATCCCATGCACTACATATTAACAGTAAACAGAAGAGCTTCTCATCTAAGAGTCTTGTGAAGACTCTCCGATAAGAAATAGAAGACTACTACACAAGAAATGTATATGAACACTATTTGGAATTGTTCTAGAAAGTAAATTCCCACAATGCAAATCTCTGTCACTCCTCTGCCTGATAAAATTTACTCTTTGCTTAGCAGTCTGTTCAGATCACTCGGTCTGAGTGGGTCATCTTTACCGTCACTCCTAAAAGTGGGTCACCATGTTGAAAGTAAATCAGGTTTTAGGGTTCCAAACAGTGGAAAAGCAGAAATTCAGCTTGTTGTTAGGGGTAAATTATTTTTATCCTCACAAATATCTCAGGAGGAGGGAGATATGCGTTCAGATCCTAGTCCATTCAAATAGTTACAAAATAAATGACTGTACATTTGTATAAATAGGTCTATGTCCTTGGAAGTAGGCAGGAGATTTGGTAACTCTAGCAGTCATCTAAATGCCCTTGCCATTGCATTACCGGAGAACAACTGTCTTTCATCGCCTCTTCCAAGAGTAATGGATCTTGACTTCTTTTTCAGTACAGGACAACACCACAGAGGAAGGGCAGAGAACTCCTTCCAAAAAGGTGAGGTAGAAATCCTCCAGGAGGAGTCAGAAATGTAACCTGACTCTCTGGAATGAAAGCTCCAGCTACACAAAGGAGTTGTTTAGATTCTGGGGAAAAACAAATTACAGGAATATTTGCTCTTTTGGGCATTTCTCTGGATAGTTCTAATGAACACACCTATTCTGTGTGATTCTCGGTCAGCCTTTTTGTGATTTAATACACTATTCTAACATGCTAAACATTTCCCATGCAACATAGGACACAGTTGTCTAAATTGGAGCGCTGAAGTAAAAAAAAAAAAAAAAAAAAAGTTGTTGCATGACAGTGTTCCTTATTCCTCAGACATTATAGGAGGAAATACAACAAATACTGAAAAAATCCAGGTGACTTCCATAATCTTCTTATCTCAGACAACCAGAAAATGAATAGGATTTTCCCATACACATATGCTTACAGGTATGTATTCAGGAGAAGATGGTGACTTCCTTTTCCAATCTTAATGTTGTTTTAACACATTTTGGTGCCTGAAGTTAATTCCCAAGTTTACAGTCTGCTGTTAAAAGAATGCTTGGGATAGTGCTTGCTCTGTCTTCCACACTGTAAATCTTAACAGTGCAGAACACTCCATGTTTCACACACAACGCAAAAGATACATCATAGTCATTAACCTTCCCCTCACTTGCTGATAAAGTAAAATAGGCCCATTCTTTACAGTAACAGTAATGCATCTGTTCAGACAAATACTCCTCTTGCTGCAATAAAGTGTAGTATTTTACAGCTGCACACAATCTTTGCAAACTATAAAGTGGCAATTAAAACTGAGTATGATCGGAATACTAAGTGAAGCTCTGAAGGCGAATGGGATGGAAGAGCTTTACCTAAAATTTTCCTCAGCAACATACAGTTCAACATACAAATGAACTGTGTTTGCTTATATGTTTTTGAATCCAGGGCAAAAATATATGATATTAAACAAACTTGTTATTCACTTTCTGAAGGTCATTAATCTGATGTAGTTAAATCTCCAATATTTCTAGGCCTCTTGCTTTTTTGTTGTGTGCAACCTAGTCACATCAGGAAGCTACCACTGAAGGATTAGTATAACTACAAATTTGAATAAGTAATTTATAATTATAGTTACATAATTGCATGTAGTAATATTGATATTTAATGTGCTTATTATAATTTTACAATTAGAAATATTTTTAAGACTAGCAAGAGCCTGGGATTCCAGAGATCTAAATGCTACTATTTAGTTCTGTCGGTACCTCACCCTATAGCACTATGCAGATCACTAACAACCAATTTAACAAAGTTTTCCACATCAAAAAGATGTATTTTTCCTGACTCCAAACCAAGAATCACATGCAGAAGCAGATCAGCAATGACTGTGAGGGCCAGCTCACTACACTCACACACATGAGTTAGTTAGTCGTAAATTTTCATATAAAAGGCACATTCATATATAGCTTGTGATACTGTAATACCTGAGAAGATGACTAGTAATATTGGTAATATTGATGTTCCTGAAAAAAGTCTCCACTTGTGGCTGTCACTATATAATTGTATAGTCACTCACATAAAGTTTCTATAGCGCATGACATGACAACATACACACTAGTTGGGTCCTTCTTGCATGTTTTCCTCACGAGCACAGCACTTCTTTTATTTATTTATTTTAATTAAAAGAGATTTTGGAAACGGATTTTGGAGTCTATTTCAGCCAACCGGAAGACTTTGCAATCACTAATTCACCATAAATTGTCAACAAAGCAAGAAGACCTTTTTATGTCTCTTTCTTGCTATTTATCATATAGGTTATTTTTCATATAGACCTAATAAATAAAGTTAGCCAAAATGAAGGTTAGGGTCTAATAATTCATCTGTTTTTGAAACTAATTAAAGACCTTGCAGCAAGAAATGATTCCAAAACTAATTCTCTCTCTAGGTGTACAAAGATACAAAGATATGTTAGACTAATGAATGTTAGTCTAACATTCATTATGTTAGACTAACAGCAATGAATGCTGTTAGTCTAACATAATCTTGACTTCAAACGTTATAAAATAACTTAAATAATTTGTGCACGTACCCATGTGTTTGCCAAATTTGTAAACATTATTTAATTGCAAAATGCTGCTCTTCCCTCATGCTCTCCGAAAAATAAAACACTAAAGCACAGGAAAAATAATATAAAGAAGTAAAACAAGCTATATACAAGATGGTGTCAAATATTCAAAATAGCAGGAACGAAGAAAACATGTGAAATCTATTCAAATCATAGTGCCCTTATGCTTCTTGTCACAGTACCTGATGAAAGAGAAGCAAGCAATGTAACTTTCCCCTTCCCTGGCCCACTCATCTCTCAATTAAAAAAGGAAATATCATTTGACCATATAATTAATAGCATTATTATGTGATTTAGGCTATATATATATATATGTATATTGGAGTGAAAATGCTGTGGTTTTCCCTTAAATAATGTATATTTACGTTTAGGTGTATAGCAATTAAACATTTAAGTATATATCGAAATGTACTTCAAACTCCACCTCATAAAATCCTCATTATATATTTCTTTGCTTCAGGTTACAACAGAAATTTGCTTTGATACAGTGACTTTTCTTTAACATGTGAGAATGTCATGGGAATAATTTACTTCTTCTTTTATTTTTTTTCTTCATTTCAAAAAGTCACCAACAACAATTATTAGTGAAAGAATCAGGAACCATTTTCAGCTACTGTCCAGCAACTGTCTCCTTGTCTTTTTTAGACCTTAAGCTGCTATTAACTATTCTTAAAATATTGCACTAATACCTGTCTACTAATCATCCCCTAGCAAGGTCACGGAGGCTGATACGTGCAGCTATCAGCTTTTGCGAAGTTCATGGGAAGTTCAAAGTGCCAAGAAGTATTAGAACTGTCATTCAAAATCTCATGTTTTGGTTGTGTTATACAGGTTATTTATACTAATTCCAGATACGAGTGACATTTTATTTGTAGTCAGGCGACTTCAAGAACCTAATTTTTTTTAAGATCATCTGCACTTACACTCTTGAAAGAATGGTAAGACTTGCCTTCTTTCCTTGGGCTGCCAACAGCAGTTATGAACCAACCCACTGAGAGACATGACACAGTACAAAACAAATCAGCATGGCTTAAGATTGACTGCCTAAAACCATTCCCTAGCCCTGATCTTCCCGTTAATTAGGTAGGTTCAAAATGTGAGAGCAGCCAGCGCCTGCAGAGGGGCAGCTCTGCACGGGCAGTTTGTTTCATACAGCATTCAGGGAAGCATTTTTCTTATGGGCTTCTATTGTGGAGTTGACCTGAACAACATCACGTGAATTACTGATTCTTCCTAACTTCAGCCTTAATATGTTTCAATGCCATACAACTATCTCCTCCCTAACTGTATTTTAAAATATTCACCAGCATTTTGTGATGCTAGTGCCACAATTTCTTCCTTAATCTCCCATTTTATTATCTAATAAGAATGCCTTGTACATACTAAAGTAAAAAAAAAAAATCTAAGAATAAAACAAAACTCAGGCATAAGGCCTATGCTGGTTTTCTTTCATGATTTGCAGAAAGGTTTATGTGTTAATCCAGAATATTGAGAAAAAAATTGTGCTTGAAAGAGTTACAGGATATTGCTAATTACAAAATGTTTCTAATGTTTTTATTAAAGCAGCAAAATAAAATATAAGAGCTTTACAAACCAGTAAAATGCTTTAAGGAGTTTTCTTTTTTGTAATTATTGTGGAAGCTCTGGACATCTGATAGAATAAAAAAAAGCAACATTTTATAACGATGTCAGCTGCTACAATGAGAGGAGAAAGAACAAAGGAATTCTGAGCAGTGAAACTGGAAATGAAATAGTCAGTTTTGTGGTTAGTACAACATTTTTGATAAGTGCCACCAGCATATCAATAAGCTTTTTTCTTTTTGAAAATAAGCAATTTACTCAAAGCTCAAGTAAAAGAAAATGTGTGTATGGTAAAGTTAATTCATAGTTCTGCTGTTAATTGATTTTACTTATTATATTCTTCCACATGCACCATAACATAAGTTGGTCTAAGCCAAAACATTCTTTAGATTTTCATTACTAACCATTCAGGACCTAATGCACTGCAGTTATTCTCAACAATACCTTAAAAAGTATCAAAGCAAGACGCTGGTGAAAAAAGGAACAACATGTAGATGAGGCGCTAAGGGGCATAGTGTTGAAGGGCTTATGGTTGGACCTTATGATCCTGAAGATCTTTTCTAGCCATAATGATTCTGATTCTGTGAAATCAGGACCAAGGCCTGCAGGATGCAGTCACCTATCAGCTACCCTTAGCACAGCAAAGTAAAGTATAATTTCTGATGTAAGATTTTGCTTATTGCAACATTTTGCATCCCTGCCACTTCAGAAGTTCACTCTACCACTCCCACCTGCCAATGCTACAATTAACTTTAAGTAATGAAGGTCCAAATATTCTTCTCTGCGTGAAACACAGTTATAACCTGACTTATGCATTTCAGAGGTATACATATCAATCTGCAGTAGTAGGATCTCTAGGCTGGCGGAAACACAAGAAAGATTGCAATTCCTTTTTTTTTTTTTTTTCTTTTAAAGAGGGAACTAATTTACATTTTGATAAAAAACAGATTTTTTTTTTCCAGTAATGATATGGAAAGAATGGAAAGAAATGATAATGAAGAAAATGGTTTCTGGTTCTGTCTGCGATTTCCAGGGAGTGTCTCACTCAAATACCAGTGGATGAGCACCAGAATAAGTTATGTTCAGTTGGCTATGGCCGAGCTAATCCTCTCTCCTTTAAAATTAACTACAAATCTACAGTCACTGCATTTTATTTAACTTGTAGATCACCTGGAAAGGATAAGTTTGATATCCTAGGTGACCCTGTGTGTGCAGGGGGTTGGACTAGATGACCTCTAGAGGTCCCTTCCAACCTTAAGCATTCTATGACATAGAAAAATTGGTGACTCTCAATCAGTGGTATTGCTCTATGTATCCTGAAACACAGTTATGTAAGGAAGGAAAGTCTTATTAAATGGAAACACCTCTCACTTTAAATATTACATACCCATGAACTTTTTGTTTCAAAATGATTTAGAAAATAATTCCAAAACATTTGTAGGCACCTCTCACTTTAAATATTACATACCCATGAACTTTTTGTTTCAAAATGATTTAGAAAATAATTCCAAAACATTTGTAGGCACCTCTCACTTTAAATATTACATACCCATGAACTTTTTGTTTCAAAATGATTTAGAAAATAATTCCAAAACATTTGTAGGCAGTATTCACATAGTGTTTTAGCAGCCGGAACATTTAGCCATTTCTCTCATCTAACAGATGAGAGATCCTTTCCTACACTTCAAAAACAAAACAAAGCAAAACAAAGCCTATAATCCCCTTTTGTTCCTCCTACCAGGGTGTAGCACTATGCTAATTGTCCATTGTAAACTGCGTTCTTAAAGACTTGGCTATTACACAGCAGGAAGGCAGAAATGGGGACTGACCAATTATTGAGCATGGTGAACAATCTGCACCCTGAAAATGTGTTCAAGGAAGGCTGTTTAGCATTCTTACTTGCTGTACCATGTCAAGACTTACAAAGTTCAGCTAATTAAAGATTCTACTTTATTCTCATTTAGGATCACTTTAAGTTATTTGATGGAACAACATTTTTAATCTCATTCTGTCAAAGAATTTAAAGTTGGAGAATAATTTTAAATCTTCCCATGAAAAATATCTTTATAATGCTTTTATTACCAGGTGTGGTTACATCTAGTATCAACCTTATAGATTTCTGCGGATTTGATTTATCTTGCAGAACATTTATGATTCTTATTGTACAAACCACTATAGCACACTTTAAACATCCAAGCGAACAATGCATCATAAACTAGGAATATGCTAAGTGTTATTTTGCAAGTCTTCTTTATTCGTAAAACACTGTTTCTCTTTACAGATCATTATGAGGTCTACTTCTGATAACAAAAGTCTGATTCTTGAAATACTGATCAATACCAATATCTATTAGCTTCAGGTTTTGCTCTTTTCTCCTCTCTTGACTTCTGCTGTTTGAAATATGGGTTTGTTTGCCAAAGTTTGCTCTCTCAGCGGGACTATAAAAATCTGTCGCTATAGCTGTTAGCTTACTTTGTTGTCTGAGATAAAGAACAGCTTAACTGTTCCAAGAGTTTCCATTTTGAAGGGAAGAAAATCTTTAGCCCAGATTGATTGTCAGCCTAGCATTTGCTAAGAAAGCAAACAAATTACCAAAATACCAGTAGTACATACCACAACACAAAGCTAAAGGGACAAGGATAATGGGATATCATGAAGTATGAGGCATGGGAGTATGCTGTAAATGAACTCTTTTACAAAGCCCTGTGATGGCAACAAGTCATTCTTCAAAGAGAAACTCTAATGCCAAAGAAATAGCAGTCTAAATACCTTTTTTTTTTTTTTAAAGGAAAACAAATATAAACACGCATTCCAAAGACATTTAGGGTAGGTAGAAAATGGTAAAGATTTTGTAGGAAAAAAAATCAAATAATCTAAAAAACCGAAGTCTTTCCAAACACAAGTTTATAAATCAAATCTGAAGTACCTGCAGGGAAGGCTTCATTTCATGTTTAATGTTGGAGAACTGTAATTTACATAGTGTTCTGAGAAACTTATAATTGGGGTCATACAATCAAGAACAGTAGATAAGAGGATACCTTAAGCATCTCATGTTCCTAATTCAAAGGAGTAACTGGTCAAAGTGATGCACTACCCATTAAGAGATAAAAAGGGATGAAAGTCACACTTAGCAATTTGTAACCCACAAGTAAAATAAATTTGCTCAGCATTGGGAATAATGTGCATACGGTATCGCTCTGAATTGTTAGAATGATTTCATTTCAGTTTTATTAGAAGCATAAAATGGTATATTGATTAGAAAAACACATACAGAGATTGAAAAAGAAAAAAAAAACAGAAATTTGAATTTTATCACACACAGAAAGCATAAAGTATTTCAAGGAACAACTTCCTACTTGATTTGTGAGTAATGGGAACATTTGCATTAAATTTATTGTTATTGTATGCCTTTATCACTTTTATTGTTGTGCTGCAGTATAGCCCTTTGAAGGTCTGCCAAACCACTGCGGCTTGCTCAAATGCAGGGCTGAATTTTAATTAAGCTTAGCAAAATATTCATTGAATTTGCTGAGCTTGATTAGGCCAGTCATCCTGATATACGTACAGAGGACATCTTGCTTACTTGTTTTAATAACTGACAAAGGCAATTAACACATTTTTATAAAATAGTTAAACATGAAAAATACAGGCTGTCATCCCCTCTTTCTACTCAGAATCTTAGTTTTTTTTGTTTGTTTTTCTATTTAACATGGCTACAAAAGGTTTATTTGGAAGAGAATTACTAAGTACTCAAGAGTAATTTATATTTAGATTTGCAAAGAGTAACTCTAAAAGATATGCATTGTCTTTCACAAAAATGCTTCTCATCATAATGTAATCATAGTCCAGCAAAGTGGGGTTTGCCTGGTCTCTGTAGAATAACATTAAATATACATGCAAGTGAATGGTTTTATTTCCTTACTGGCTTCTTTTTACTTTTTTCACAGAAGTGATAGTTGGGCCTCATTCAAGCCCTATCTCTAAGCAAAGCAAAGGGTTTCCTTTGAATAAACATTCCAGAATTGGCCAAAACCAAACAAATTAAGAATAATTAAAAAAAAAATCTTTTAATCCTTCACTTAATCTACTAATAGAGAAAGGTGATATGACAAAGGCTTGTGTGAATTCTACAGAAAACTTCCAGAATTAATAGCTGGCAGAAAAATTTGCTCTGAGTAGAAGTATTTAAATTTATTTCCTGCAATTTCATTAGCACATTAAAGTGGAAGAGAACACTTACATGTACTGTCATTGTCATGTTCACTGCGGCTATCTTTAGCATCTTCGCTTTGTCACACTTACAAGGGTCAGCCATATCCCCAGGGTAGTGTTTTAATTGGGGTAAAGTGTTTATTGTTCAAAGGACTGATGAAGTGTAGAAAATAATTAGCATATTCCAAACTCCTACTTTACTGTGTTGTTTACAGGAATTTTCCTTTGAGAGCTATATCAATGAAATGTAAATTCACTTCCATTTCATTGCCTAGCTTCACTGATATCAATCCAAATTTAAAAATTAAAACCCACCATTATTGTTTTTTATCAAGATACATAAGCTTCATTGAGCTTAATGCAGCTCATTATTTCAATTTTGCATCTTATATCTCCTTGCCACAGTGATATTTTGTAATTTTTTTTAAAAAACTACATAGTTTACATAAATATTACATTATTTTATTCATTAGAAAGATCAAGGTCATACGATGAGGAAAATAGAAATAACATTTACCTTCTGAAGAAGTTTCATATAGATAATAATTGATTAAGTTAATGCTGTTTTGGTTTGAAGATTGCCAGCATTGCTGGTCTATGTTAAGAAGAGTGATGGACACCTACAGGAATCATTTATCTACAAATTCTTTTGATACCTATAGATGCCCTTACAAATAGTAACACTCTAGGTAATGCTTTTGTTTTTCCACAAATAAATGTTTTTTTGTTTGTTTTCAAGAGATGTTGCAAAAAAAAAAAAAAAAGGATCTTATTTAACATCCTAACTGCATCCTAACATTTACTGTCTATGTAGAAATATTGTGAAATCAAAATTGTTTTTGTTACCCTCAGGAAAGACAATTTTTACATCTGACTGACTCCCTTTTGCATTTGTAATTTGAATTTCACATTTCGCATCCTTTCACAATTGGAAGCATGGCTGGGCATACTGATTTCAAACAACTAAACTGTCTTTGCTAGGCAGCTACCCTCTACTTGTTCACAAAAGGTCCCTTCCCATCACCATCACTATAATTTTAGGCAAGCTTCCAAGACAGATACCCTCCATCTCTTACTGCTTCATAGAAATTGTACCTTGAGGCCCAATTGACCTAAGACCTCTTAAACTCTCCAGCAATTTAATAACTTTTTTTTTTCCTGGTCAAGTGGACTATAAATATTTTATGCAAACAACTCAGTTTCAACATTCTACAGACCATCCATGCAATATTCCCAAAGTCTGGGTTTTTCAGGACTTCCAGTCAAGCTAAGACTATTCTTAGTGTCCCAGTATCAGGAAGCCCCACACGAGAAAGATCTCAGGTTTTCCTAGAACCCTGAAATATTAATTGAAATGCTGGAAAGCTTGAGACAGTCACGATCAGGACTGTGGTCTGTGAGAGAAGCTGGAAGTACTGAGGACAGACTTGGCTAGAGTCTTAGGGCTTGTGGCATCTCTTTTTTACAGCTAGAAGATTGGAGATTGCCTTTGACAAGAAAGAAATGTTGTTATTTTTCAGACCACACATTCTATGGGACTACAGAAAATCAAAAATTTCAGTAAACAGACATAAAAATTTTTGCTACCATAAGCACAAATAGTTCACGAGTGTGATGAGATGGTCCACCTCCCAGTATTCACCTGAGCATCATCAAAACTAGCATTCATTCAAAGATACAAATTGCAATGGATAATACTCAGAACCTTAGGTCATGACACTGTAGAAAAACACTCTATTGTTGTAGCAAGAAAAGTATGTATGGCTTCTGCATGCATGATAAGACTTTTTTTTTTTTTTTTGGTCATCATTTGTTTTGCATTTATAAGAACCAGAGTATCTATTGCTGAATGTGTATTGCCCAATTCCTTTCATTTTCAGAGAAATCATCATGTCACAGATTTACCTAGAAAAATCTAAAAACTAATGCTTTGATTTAGGAGGTCCCCGTGTTAAATTTATGACTTGTGGACAAAGCCAAATTGTTTGGTTGTGTCAGCAGAATTTGTCAAAGACTATGTCCTGACTTGTCTGTTGACCTAATGAACTTTAAACTTCCAATTACACTGGAGCAACAAACTAGGAAAAGAACAGGAGTAAGAAAGGTTGATTGTTTCAATCTTGTCATTTCTTTGCTCAACACTGCAGGCCCAGCAAACTTATTAGATAACGCAGTGAGTATAAAAGGAAAAGAGGGGAAGGAAAACATGAAAAAGAGAGGAAGAGGAAATTCAGAGTCTATAGTTTAGCATATCTGTTTTGTTTCTGAGAGTATCTCATGTAACCTAGTTCCAAACATATTAATGAGAAGCGGGCACTGATACCCTGATACAGGTAACGGAATCAGACTTCTTGGCAAACTAACAAAGAGAATTTGCATTTTTTTAAGGGCAGCAAGAAACCTCAGAGAAAGACATTCACACATACACACACAAATTATCTGCAATTAGAAGCCACATTAACGGAATATTTGTTTTGCAAAACAAATTTTAATTTACAGCTTTCCACATGGGTACACCGTTGGCATTTTTTCTGAAAGTGGAAGTGATTAAGTTATAAAATCAACATTTTGTTAAAATCACTCTTCTTCTTCAGTCACACTGAAAGTTAAAATCATTTTTGACAAACAGTTCTAAGGTAGATTTCTCAGGAAAAGGTTAAGAAGACTTTCAGTAACTTCATAAGCACTTAACTCAATCTGACCAGACTGCTGTAAATTTTTGTAAATCCTTAACATGCTCAGACTCAGAGGACACATTATGCTTACATAATTGCTATACAGTAGGCTGAAGTTAATTACAGTTAAATTGTTTCCTCCCCATACCTACTAATTTCAAATCATTAAATAAAATGCATGTGTCTGTGTGGGTGTGAGTATCTGTGTGACTGTTTTGATACTTATATAAAGAGAAATATGCCACAGCAGAAGCTTGCTCTGTGAAGAGATATAGAAAATCATCATTTAGATTGCAACAGCCATGTAAGAACTCCTCAATGTGACATAAATAGAAGGCAGTATCTACTTCTCTAAGAATGATTTTTTTTTTTCGACATACTAAGGGAAAACATTCTCATTTTAAAAGTGACAGAGTAAAAAAAGCCATGATTTTATTTTCAAACATTTGAAGGAGTTTTACAAGAGTTTCCTCCTAGCAGATCAAAGTCCTTTTACTTCTGCTCTTGTATGCCCTGTTAATCTGGCAAACATATCACAAATACATTCTGAGATGAAACACTGTCCCCACAGAAATCAGCTGAAAAATGTTATGTGACTACAACATATACTCAGATTTCAGAACAGGACCCTTTTCCAGGAATGGACATGAAGATAATGCTCAAAGGAATACAGAATGCACATCCTTTTGCTGGCCATGCAGAGCAGTTATAGCATATCTTGTTGTCTTAGAGAAGTGCCATGAAGAAGATAAACTCATTGCCTGGAGAAGGGAAATCAACTTACAGGACAGAAAGCATTTCTATAGTGGATGACAGAAACCTGCATCAGTCTCTGGATAAGCCTGAACGAAGTACAGCAAAGCTCCTTTCATGTCATCTTCAGAGAGCTAAGCATACCTACAAGACAGAATGAAGTAATTCTGTCATATTGGAAAGCCTTCAGCGAATACCCTGATACTTGTTATTAACCTGAAAAACAAGCAAATAAAATAAAATAAAATAAAGAGAGAAAAAAAACTTCTATATTCTCAAGATACCAGTAGAGAAACACCTACATTTCTTTTTCTTTTTTTCCTCTGAGCTACCACAATTACTGTCCATTTATACAGACAGTGAAACAGGTATGTGTTTGAGGCCTTTCAAAATAAGGGCTCTATTTTGTTCCCACTGTAATCAGATATCAGCGTTTCATCTGACACTAAAATGAACAGCATCAGTTCCTTAGGAAAAAAGCAGCCTGGAGTCACTTAAGATATTAAGGTATCACGATAGCCTTACTCTATTCTACTCCTTATCCTTTCCTCAGCATAATTTAAACTATGCAATTGTTTACATAAAACATAAACTAAACACAAGGGAATCATGCTCATAATCAAATTGTATGAATAATGCTGTTTGACTTTAAATAGATGTTTTTTTTTTTTTTTTTTTTTTTTTACTCCTCTATCTCCCCTTTCCCTCCTTGGCGTAAAAGTTAGTTTCAGGACAATTCAGTTATTATTCTTCAAGTAACTTAAGAAAGAGTTTTGTTTTCATAAAAATATCAAAGATGAAAATGGGAGAAAAAAAATTATCAAGGTGTTTTGGCACATCCTTGGGTTATAGTAAGGCAAAGAGATCTTCAGAAGTTCCCCAACATAACTATTAGTAAGAGATTATACTCAAACCAATTTATAGATTTTAGCTGAGTCTTACTGACAAAAACCACGTGAGAGGAGAGGTTAGTGGCTGCTACAAGTGTGGGGCTAAGGGGATGAAGTTCTCTTGAAGAAGAAAAGCACAAAAGCTATATTGCCCCTTTGGGGTCATTTTCTAGAACCTCAGTGATAACAAAGACTAAAGGGATTGAGACAAAAGGGATCTCATACATTGTGGGAATGATTTCAAGGAACTGTGAGGCTGCAATATCATTCACCTTTCAATACCTGTGATTAAGTGGGATCCTGGAAGAATATAGATGAGCTGCAGGATACCTCTGAGAACTTGCCGCTAGGCAAGGAATTTACACCTGGCTTTTAACAGCTGTGATACTGAGCTCCTGGGTCTACACTGCAGTCCTACTTGCTAGCTGGGGCTTGCTCATCTTACATTGCTGGGGGCTACACAGGAGATGCCTGTGAGGGATGTGATACTGCCTCTCTCACAGCTCTGCACTTTAGAAAACTGAAGGCCCAAGAAAAAGGTAGTGCACCAGGAAACATGTCGGACACTTTTACAGAGAGAAAAGGGCAAAATTGCTAAGGGCAAAATTGATGGAAAGATAACTCTTGAGTTGTGGGATCTGTATAAGCAGCTAAAAGGGAAAAATAAAATATTGAAGGCTGTATAGAGTGTGTGTGTATGTGTGATTGTGTGCTCATGCAAGAGCTTTCATTCCAGCTGTGCCTCCAGAGTTGGACTCACATGACGCAGCTCTTGAAAAATCAGCTTACCTGACATGGTGTCAGCAACTCCCTGGAAAGACCAACATGTAGGACTAACTGGTGAGTCAACAAAGAGATGAGTTCTGTGAGGAGGTAGCTGGGGCAATGATTGACCAGGCATGCCTTAGAGTTGGAGGGGGAAAAAGCAACAATGAATTATTGCTCTTCGGTACTGCAGCAGAGGTGGGATCCAATGATCACCCTAAATTTAAATTGTGAAGGAGACGAGCAGCTCTTGTATAAACAGTAAGGATATCTGTCCTGACAGTGACCACTATAGAGACCATATTTAAACCACTACTCGGAGTTAGAATATCAGATACAGTCACTGAAAAGTTCAAGTTTACCACGAGATAACGCAGAAATATCAATTATGCATGAAAATCAGCAAATTATTGAAATCACTAGAATAGTGTGTGATGAAACAATGGCATCTTAGTGGGACATATTTGGGGGACTAAGCCCTGTGGCTAACATTTATCATGTTATAACTCACCTGAATGTAATCTTATTATTAGCAACTACCTATTGGCAGTTTTAACTGTATGTTTGTATAGAAAAACTGATGCATTCTTAAATGAGTTGCAATAATAAAAAGCAAATGAGTGTACCAGTAGGTAAATACCTATGGATCAAAGGGTGGAGTGACTGCTGATTCACTGCTGGTGATCAACAACATTGCTTGTGTTATGATACCACATAAAATCACCTAATGGATCCTAAGCCTGGCAAACCTTACCACGGATGGGATCTGCATAGCATGGCATGCCCTGATTGAAAACTTTGTCCAACACCTTTGGGTGTCCGGATGTAACATTTAATTGCTAAACTTCCATTCTGCTCCTGTCTTGGAATATTTTGATGAAATCCTGTCTTGTACTTAAGGTTTTTAGTGGACATTCATTCTTATGGCAATCTGGAAAAAAACAGCACCTACACAGTGTACAACCACTTGCTATTGATTTTCAAAACAAGAAGCTCAACAGCATGTCACTAAACTGAATTCTAACTGTATTTATATTTCCATTGATCTTTCCTTTGTGATTACCACTTCCTAACTTCCTACAATCTTCCAACAACCCTGCAGTTATAAGCTACAGCAGAGCTTTCCTAATAATTTAAATGATAGAATATCTGAAATACTACTGCTATTTTTCATTCTACATATTGAAAAATACAGCAGTATTGCAAGTTCAGTGCCAGAGGAATTGATAGCAAAGGCTGACATTTTAATAGCAGCTCCCAAATCAGGTGAGATTAAGACCAGAATGGATGAGCTACTACTTCTGCTCCCTAGCTATAAATGGCATTCTTATGATATATGAGTATATTTAATGCCTTTCTTCTTTACTGTCTTCTACAAATAAGGGGCAAAAAGGTGAAATAGGAAACAAATCAAAATTCACAAGGCCCAATGCCTTCAAAATGTATAAAGCTAAAATTCTCTCGTATTCTTTGACAGAAGAATATAAAGTAAGATTAAACAAATTGATTTTTGTTCCAGTACAAAATAATGACTGCCTGACAACTTGTTCACGATATTTAAAGGGGAAAAATTTCTCTGATTTTTTTTTTTTTTTTTTAGAAATAAAACTTAAAGAATGTATTGCATTAACTATTCAGTACCTGGAGCACTCCTATCTGTCCAGTTAAAATGAAACAACATCCTTAAGATATCCCTCAGGAAAATGCAAATGAAGAAGTTGTTATATCTAATGTCATAGCAGCCTTTGATACAGCATACTGACTTGTTGTCCTAGCGTTTGCATGAATGCACAGTCAATTTATGGCTGTGGTTGCACACAGTAAGGACTGCTTTTTTCTCCTCCCTACACTATTATTTTTTCCCTGTCAAGGAGTTTTGACACATTAATAAGAGTATAGATAGGATAGTTTAGTCCCCTTTCCTACCAAACTGTACTTACATGGTAGACAAATCAACTCAAAGACAAAAACTAAATCCACCATCTTCTCCGGATAGAGGACAATTTGGTGAAGAATTGTCTGATAGCAGTGGAACATGGGGTCTCCCAATGCAAGCATTTTGTTAGATCTTCTATTTCAAAATTTTTGAGCAATTGTTCTATCCAATAGTGAAATATAGCATAAGGCATAAATTGTAACAAACACTTAGAAAAAAAACAGCAAACAAAAGCGAACAGTTTTCAGTCTTGTAGATATTTGGGATGGGAAAATTGGGAAAGTAGTAGGAATAAAAAAGGAAGGGAAAATTTTAAAAGGGAAAAGAATTTGCCTTAGATCAATCTTTACAAAGCTGTAATTTATCTCATAAAAAAAGCCTTATCTGAATTCCATTTATATAAATAGAAGGATTTTTACTGACTTACTGGCATGTAATTCAAGACTGTGATTTCTAAGCGAAAGGAAATTAATGGATCATATGAGGACAGAATTCTCAGGTGAAAAGATAAGAAAGAGAAAGAAAGTCAATTCAATCAGATATTTCAAAATAACAATTTATGATATTAGACTATGACTAATATTTTGAATTCAAGGGGGAGAAGAACATTTTTTTTCTCTAATATCTCTTAATTAATCAACCAGCACACTGATACCGTTAGTAAGTATGCTTCCAAATATCAGCACTGTTTTGAGGTTCTTAACTTTGTTACGAATAATGGAAAAAAAAGTCAACGTATGCATTAATATGCCCTTAAAACATGCATAAATAGCTTTTTTTCCTCCAAATTCAATAAATTTCAAGCACTTCAGTCCACACATTAGCACTATTTGCATTTTTAAAACAAAGACTAATTAATGAAATGTCACTGCTAAAGGCTTTTGAAAAATATAGCTGTTTTAAACTGAATAAAAATAAATACCTTAAACATTTCAAGAAGTGTTTCTTAATAAGTTAACTTAATACACTCCATAGCTGCTGGTTTTATCAACCATTACCAGCCTTCGAAAGAAAAAAAAAAAAGGGTGAATTTCCTGTAGTAAGATGTCGAACACTGTTTGACTACTATGTATAAGCAAACTGCCTCCACTGAAAGATTGGAGCATGTCAGAGTGTAATGAGAACTCTCTTGGGTATTCGATAACTAGATCCAGATTTAACAGGGGACTCACTCAACCAGTTCATGACTTCTCTCTGGAAGGAATTATAGTGTGTTTTTAAATGCTTTGCTTAAAAAGACTGCAACAATATTGGTGTTTGCATGTCTGCATGACTGGCTATTTTTAGTTTCCTTGCTATTACGATGATTTTACCTGTTTACTTCTGGTCTGATACTATGATTAGTATCATTATATCTGAATACTTGCTACCTCCCATGCTGAAGCATGAGCCCTTATAAATTCCTCTGTTTTTCATCTTCTAAGTAACTATTAAAGTAAATGAACAAATGAATATAATATCATTCGTTAAGTATTAATCAACATTAAAGGAGGAAAAAAAAAGTTTATTTTTTTTTTTTTCTTGTCTGTTTTCTCATCTTTAAGACCTTCATGTCACTTTGATCCCAGGATCACAGGTCTTCCTACAACTGGAAGAAGTTGGACATGTTGGACATGTTGGATATGTCCAACAAGTTTAAGGACATGTTGGAATTAAATTTTATTAGGTGTTGGATTCTGTTGGGAGAGGGAGTTTCATTGATTTGGATTTAGCAAAAATAAGACTCCAAATATAAAAGACAGAGAATTATGCAAGAGAATAGAAACATTCCAGGAATATTTTATTCTGGAAAGTGAAGACATGAGAATCTGATCAAAAGACAAAAAAAAAATCATTTAAGTTAGAAAAACTAATTTTAATAGCAAAATCTGTTAGTTTTATTCATTTGTTGTCCTTGTGGAGGTACTCTTTTATGAAGGGGAATCTTTCCTCTTACTACTATAATGTGTGTGTGTGTGTATATAAATATACACTTGACCCTCCAGAACCAGGCTTGAAATGTGTGTACATCAATGTATATCAAGCTACTTGTAAATGATAAAATAATACACGTGCAAGGACTAATTGTTGAACATTCACTGTATGGTTCGGATTTTAAATATATTGGTATACTCCCCTTCAATGATTTTAACTTCCTGCATGTTTTAAAATATTGGTTATTCATAAAAAAATAAAAAACAACAACAACAACAAAAAACACTCTCCTCATCGACATTCTAAAAAGAATAGCTAGACATGCTTCTTTCCTGGTTAGAAATTATTAACAATAAAAATACTAATTCCACCAGAAAGATAGCATCCCAAGTTGTAGCCTTGTTCATTTAAAATAGAAAATGTGCAATACCTGTCTTTGTGTTCTTACATTCTAAATGCACTAAGAAAAAAGAATCACTTAGGGTGAAATATCAGTACTAGACAAGCACCGTGTTTTGATATCAGTGGGACCACGATTTATAAGTAAGGTATTAGCAGTTCCTTCTGCTATAAATGTGTCTGTATAAATGTGTCCTTCTGCTATAAATGTGTATACACTATAAATTGTATAAATGTGTATGTAAAAGTGTATATATGTGTATATTTGTGTGTATATATATATATATTCATTATGCTCATACCAGTCTTAACAGACTTCTGATAGAATTGCTTAGAATAGTTGTGCTTTGCAAAACAGAAATCTGCTTCTCCTCTTCCGAATACAAGCCATGAATAAAATTGTATTTAGTAACTATAAAACAAGTCTTCTAAAGGAACTCTTACTATATTGCAAAACTAACTCAGTTGTGAGCATACAACCTCCCTGTCCATGCACATGTTTTATAGACAAGGTTATAGACATACTATTTTTCCATTGAATTCCTTCCTCATTTACTCATATCACGGGTGGTGCTTGTTTAATGAGAAATTACTCAACATCCTCTTTCTTCCTCATACTTAGATCCTTCAAACCATTTTCTGAACACAAATTACAGTGTCTCATCAGGTTCTTTTACCCTTCCTAGCTATCAATAAATTAATTTCCACACCATTAAGAGACAAGAGTGCACTATTATCTCATTTTATAGAAGAGCAATATAAGCACAGAAAAAAAAAATCGTAAGTATCCTCCAATTTCAGGTGTCTACATTTACATAAAGTACTTGATATTTTCAGTGATGTGTTCCCTCTGGTTGCTAATCAAACTTCAAGATCTCAAGTTCCAAACTTGCAAATACTGAACCACTCATTATTACATAGCAAGGAAGCTGTTCTAAGAGACTATACACATAGGTATTCTTTAAATCACTCCACTATTTTTCCCTTGTAGTGCTTTTTGGATAATAATCACCAGGACCCAAAGACCTGAAACTACCTCTGTAGTCTCTTGGATGAAGGTGCCTCTTATTTTCTGCCTTGGTTACTGAGATATTCTTACTTCAACAAGCATTACAGTGATAAGCATACAAACTACCTCCTTCATGTACCTTTCATTTTGCTTCTGCATTCTGATTCAGCCCAAATTGGTCTATAGAGCCCACGCAGTTCTGTATAGCCTTAGTGTTTTTCAGACTGATTCATAATGTATATGGAAAAGCAGCAGAATGGAAATGTAAACTTCCTATATGACTAAAAGAATAATTTTTAAAAATTTAGAAAAAAAAATCACAGAATCACAGAATGGCTGAGGTTGGAAGGGACCTCTAGAGGTCATCTAGTCCAACCCGCCCTGCTCCAGCAGGGACACCTAGAGCACGTGGCACAGGGTGGCATGACTAAAAATAGATTATTCACAGATCTTTCAGCCAGAGTTAACTGATAGCAGTAGCAAGTTATTATCTACGAACCAGGACCAGAAACAATGAGACACTGTCTAAAGCGTCTGATTGAAAGACACTGTGTCAGATACTGACTGAAAAAAATGTCTATTTCCTAATATCAGAGGACTAGACAAACTTGAAGTCTAGAAGCACCTGTTTTTAAATAAATATATACTGTTCTACTGCATTTTCTCTGGCCATGTCTTTAACACACAACCATTTCACTCCAACCTGAGCTTTTCCTCAGTTCAGGCATTTCCTCTTACATGCTTTATCCAAGCACTCCTTCACTATATCACACTCTTCAGATTCACCAGTTTCCCCTTCATTTCTTATATAGTCATTTTCCCATTTCTATCTCAATCCAATTTTAATTGCCCAGATGTCCCATTCCTTGGTCTGTTTTCTCAAAACTGGCTCCTGCTCACATCTCCCCTCCCAGGCATGAGCTGTGCCCATCCACTACCATCAGTCTTAATCTCTTCAGTCTCTTCACCTCTCCAAGGCACTCACTCTTCCACATACCCTCTTCCCTCCCCTTTCTCTTCCCTTTCCCTTTTCCTGCTTTTCCTTCTCCTCCTCTCCTTTCTCTGACCTTCCTCCACTTACTCAACTTTCCCACTTTGCCTTCAAGGATCCCATCTCATCCCAGCAGACCTCCTTCCTGCTCCCTCAGCCGCTGTCCCAGTTTGCAAATCTATCTGTCAAAAGAGATTTTTTCTTTTCATTTGGTGCCTAGAGTCAGGGGAACTTCAAGGACCACTCTCTCTTCTCCTTGTTCCACCTCTCCTCCCATTAACAGAGCCAAGAATTCTCCTTGAGTTTTTCAGTCCTCTTAAGAGTTGCCTATTTCCCCACACCACTCCCGAGTGCCTTAACATGAGTTCTTCCCCTCAGTCTTTGTCCTGGGATTCAGAGATCCCTGCTTCTGGTCATCCTTTAATGGGAAGGATCACTGGCAGAGGGAGTAGTCCTACAGTCCTTCCTCGATGTAGAAGGGAAGGGTCCAGGTAGCTTCACAGAGATGGGGTGTGTAGCTGCAGGGAACAGTGGGGCTGACCAGCAAAAATAGAGAAGCTGAAATCAGGCCAAACCAGGTACAGAGAGAGACATATAGGAATACAATCAATGCTATTGCATTATTGCATTTTTAATAGTGTCAATATCTTATACTTCAGATGTCAGCAGTATTATGTTTAGGGAGACCGAGGACAGGAATGGATTATCTGTATAATGCTGCTCATTCCTGATGGTAGAAAGGTCTTATTGACAGCTCAGAGGAGATGATTGTCTCTTTTTGCCCTGAACCTAGACTCAGCATGACATACAGCAACCTGAGCCCGCAATTTTAAGCAGTCTGCTTTAGCCTTGGTCCAAGCCACGTTCAACCACCACACCTCATTGAACCAGGACAAATGGCACCTTGTGCAAAGCTCAACTTAATCAGAGCAGGGCGCAAGGTCCTGAGGAAGATCAAGAGCAGAACCCTTCTACAAAATCCTGGTAATGTCCAAGTCTGTAATGCACTGTCTAATGAGTGCCAGAGCTTTTCAAATAATTGGTTGCCAGAACTATTATATTTAAAAGGGTAAATCTGTGTATTTGTCCATGTTTATAGCCTTGAAATATGCTCACCAGTTTGGACTGAAATCAGCCAAAAGTGCCTTGAGGCAGATTAGCAGTTCGAGCACTAATTCTTTTGCCAGACATTCTGGAAATTGAGTGAGAAGACAAGGGGAAAATCTTCTATCTTCTATTGCATAGCCAGTTTCATTTTCCTTGACTATTTCCTTGACTATTTACTCCACATCCACCTTTCTATGCATGGAGCAGAATCAATCAATTTAACTTGCACACCTACATTAACTATTTATTTACTGGATTCAATAACAAATAATGTAGGAGGCCCAAGAGGTTTGATTAACATCAGCTTTACATAAAGGTACAACATTAAGTTTTACTTTATCATTTTCACTTAGGTCCCCAAGTTCAAGGTTTGCATGATACATGCCTGAAATTAATGTTTTTATTCTTTTTTATAGCGATGTTTGTATTATTCAACAGAGTAAGGGAAATGCCATGGATTTTACTTTCACTGCTGAATTTAAAAAAAGATACAAAAGCACCACCCTAGCAAATTTACGATGGTCCTCATAGCTAATAAGATATGTACAAATATGTGGGAAACAGCATCGGCATTTTTAGCTCTCCCCACATTCCTTGTTTGCATTGTTTTTTGGCTATTGAGTGCATGCAATTTACCAAAGTACATATTTTCCAAATCATTGCACCGAGTTTTGATATATGTTCCTCAGCCCCAAAATTTCACTTTACCTCCTATAATCACCCTGATAAAGGTATTTTGCTTTGCCTAAATGCTCATGAGAAACTAAATTAGATCTTTCCAGAGATTTCTACTGTTGTCAGTAAATTACAGATTGCCCTGGAAAAAAAGTACCATTTTTTTCTCTATATATCCACTATTACCTTAAAATAAGAACATCTCAGGATTTTTTTTAATTCAGTATTTGCAAGAAGAATAATGTAAAGCAGGCATGTCCTATGATTCACTAATTATTAACAAGTCAGAAAGCAGTAGTTAAAATTCTGCAAATTCCACTGCAAATTCCATTATGTATCACTGTATTCCATTATGTTTCATTTTCTTCAGCTGGGAAAACTGTAGTTTTGATTCTCACTTCATTTTGAGCTTGAGGAATAAAAAATAGTGTGTGTGTGTATATAGATATATTTATTCATATATATATATATATTCACATATATATATACATATACACACACACACACATATGATTGGAATTTCTGCACTTATAACTCTCTGGCTGGAATGTAAATGATCAAGATTTTGACTTCAGACTTTCTAAAGCTCTGATCATCCTGCCTATCACTAAGAATTACAAGGACACTGGCGATCTTCATGGAAGTTGGCATTAGATTTCAAGTCTTACTGGTAAGCATGTTCTATGCTGTTGTAGGTTCTGTGTTTTATTTCATTTGTCCCAATTTGTGTCATTGTTTGATGCTCTATGTTAGTTTTCTCAACAGGAACAAACTGAAGAGCAGCCCTCGTGCTTTGTCATTATATTTTCATACAGAAGCCAAACTGTTGGTTCCATACACTAAGAATAGTATGATCAAAAAATGCTGACAGCAGATTCTGATTGTTTTTAGGCTTAAACACAAATGCTTTTAGGAACATTCATATAAACATTTTTATGTGCATGATTATTTTGAGAGAAACTCTGACTGCACGGAAATACTTGTGCACGCACTAAAATGTTTTCCAGAATTTAGCTTTATTAAATTCACAAAAATCTCAGTCTCCAATTTCAGTAGCATAAGCACCACCACTTGTTGAGAGGGTCATGTTTTTATCTTAACTATTTGATAACAAACAGCTGCACTGAAGACTAAAGAAAATGGAGAAAAAAACAATTCTCAGAGTATCTGGTCACTATATAAAGTACTTAGCACTGGCACAAGATGTGCAGAGAAATACAAATAAACGGCAAAAGTAACAGAAACACACTGAAAAAATAAAAACGCACGGGGAAACTTGGGAGCTCTCTTACTATATTATTAAAATGCAGAAATATTTCTGAATTAGCACATTTCTCCACATTAAATATTGGTAAGATATAAGTAACAGATCAGCTGTAGAATTAAATGGAAGTATGAAGTACCTCAGCCATATTTGTCATTTGTCAAAATTTAACTTAGTTGGAGCACTGTATAACTGTGCTCATTATAGGAAGAATCATGAAGAATCTCCTTCATCAATCTACAATCTCATTTCATGAATCTTTAATATTATTTCTGCTATCAATTCTGATATGTATGATCAAAATCTGTGCAGACTAATGAATAAGAAAGGGATATATTAAACTTTAGGATGGAAGTGCAGATTTTTTTTTTTTAAAAAAAAAGGAAACATATAATATTGATATTTTTACAATCAGAGAATAGTTTGAAGAAAATATATCTCCAGTATGCGATTTCAGTGTGAATCAAATATCAAATTTACAACATGAATACAGATCTCTTTTCTGAATAAGTCTTTGTATAGTGTTATTTAAACTCCAATGCATACACAGAGCAAAACACACACACAAAAAAAACATTTTGTGTGTTAGCCTTTAAGCTATCTGGAAAAAGTCCTGTTCACTTTGTAAATTTATTTTTCAGTACTACCCTGATTCTCTTACTCTGCTGTTTGACTTGATCAGATATTTGTCATTTTATTAAGGAAAATAAAGTAAAAAGGGTTTATTTCCATATTTGTTGGAAAATTGGTGCAATATAGTATCTGAGAAGACAGATGCAAAACAGTGAAACCTGAAAAGTTTTGCATTAGTTTAGCAAACACACACATGATCCATTTATCCACAGTCAAAATGTGCCAGTTTTTTACATTTTCAGACATAAATACTAGGAAAGAGAAAGTAATAATAAAGATAAATATTGGTAGTAGTTTTACAAATATACAGATTAAAATTTTTGTTTCTCCCTAACACTGAGAATGATTCAGTGAAGGCAGGAGAGTATTCCCAATTTACATAAATCAATGCTCTGTGAAAAATAACACTTGTGTCGCTTCTATCGTATCTAAAACATATCATTGGAGAATTTCATAATTATTATAATGTCCTACAATCATTTTAATAATTACTACAAGGTATCATATATGAGATACAGTATTGCCAAATGTTCATGAAGAACTCAATTGTTCTTCATGCAAATGCAGTCAACAAATCCCGTAAGAGACTTCTCGGTAGCTATAATCAGTCCTGAATGTTCATTAACAGCTCCTGACCTCCTGTTATAGGAAAGAACTGTTCAAAGTGACAACTTCTTATGCATAGGCACTTGTTTTGAAATGCTGGTGAAATAAACATTCACCTTATAGATGCATTCTATTTTTTTCTATAAATGATTGTAGATTTTTCAAAAATTGTGAAAGAAAATAGAATTACTTGACTGTATTAGAAAGAAGATATCCAAACGGTATATTCTCTTGGTACTTGGATTAACCCAGTTGTTAAAAGTAAGACTTGCTAAAACCATAGTACATATAGTGAAGAATGAGTCCAGCTGTCATATATCAACTATATCAGTGAACCTCTTCACAGAAAAGGATTTTTTTGATACTCGTATCATGATAGCAACAACATTTTCTATTCTGTATTTTTCAGCATAGACACCACCATTATTCAAATGACTACATTATTTTCCTGCATAAGAATAAATATCCAAATCTGAGTAATCTCACTGAGCATTCTGAACTGTATCATTATCTAGTTATAAATAGACACGCTCTCACTGTAATATTAATCTAGATATACTGCTGAAAGAGACATTTTTAGCTCTGCTGTATATTTAGCTGGTATATATTTGCATACTGTGAAAATGTTGCTGAATATAAAAAATATTCAGGTTTTTTACTGGCACATGATTTAATATCTCCTTACTAAAACTAGAAAAAAAATGAAAGATGTAGCAAAAAGTGTTCACCCTATTTTATGGCAATACATGTGTGTGTGGTGATGATTGTATCTCTTCCTGGGAAAGGCACCTGCCAGCTATCACCTAATAGGGTAGAACTTACCTCACTCTTCTGTTCTCCTAAATGTTCTCATTAAAATGTAGCACAAGCACTTGAAAAAGCATTGCAGTTTGTTTCCTAAGTTTCTGGATTGTTTTTTGATTAAGTTTACATAAAAGCTAGATGTTGAAAATGTGTGCATCAATTGGTTATGCATCAATCAATGCATATTATTAATGGTTATGCATTAAAATTTAACTGACGATTGGCATTCATATTAACGCTGAGTCTCTTTAAGCTCCAAATGTAAATGTCGTCAACAGACTTAATCCTACATGGGCAAAACAACCTTCAAACCACTACAGCTCCACCTGGGACCAAGACATCTTGGGAAAGGTGCTTTACAGCTGCACCAGTAGTTACTCACTTCTCTCATTAATCAAATCAGAGAAAAAGAAACAAAAAATCAAAACAAATATAATATGAATTATCAAAATGTATAATACTACATGACCCTTTTCAGAGTCATATGAAAGTACTTCACTGTAATTAAACTGTTTCATCTTTTGGACGCCAAAGCACAATTGATATAACAACAGAACACTACTGTTACCTGAATTTTACACTCCCAAAGATTTTGGAAGATAAATACATTTTCCAAAGACTCTTTAAAGACTAAATATTTAATTATACTCCTGAGTCCCTATCTCCTCCTCTCATTCTTGCATATTTATAATGTTGTGTTTCAACAAAGGAGACACACGAAATGTGGCATTGAAGAGTGCATACTCATTTATCATGACGTCTCTATTTATATATTGAGATCTATATAGAAATGAAATAGAAAATAAATAAGCAAGCGAATAAATGTCTGTCTTCTGTGGAGCTAAACATTCCTGAGGTGATATCTCTAAAAACAGGTCAGTCCTGAAATGTGATTCTACAAAACCCCAACTGTGCATATTTATCTTTTTATAGTTCCTCTTCAGTTCTGTGCTGAATTTTCTTGTTTGTTAACGGAAAACATACTGAGCTTCTCACAGCTTTAAATAATATGTCTAGCAACAAAGAACCTATGGGTACTTCTCTTTACTAGAAATATAGTTTTAACTTTACAAATCATACCTCTTATGATATTTGTGCAATCCTACTATATCAGGGCAACTCACCAAGACAATCTTTCTGAATATCCTAAAAAATAGACCAGCTCTTAAATCCCAAGTGGCTAGTAGAACTGGAAAATATGGACAAAGATAAACTCTAAAACTGTTATTGAGAGTCACTTAAAAAAAACACAGAAAAAAACTAAATACTCATAATTCCTTGTCTACAGGATCATTTGTCAAACTATAGTCTCATTTTGATTTAATTAATAATTCTGAAAACTACAGAAAGATATGGAAAACCTCACTAACAACTCCTTGATTAGATTTGGTTAGAGTAATACTGCCAAGAAAGGAATTAAAGTAGTTTAAAGGAAATTCTGGTGAATATTCAGAAATTGTCTTCAAGTCAGTTTACAGCTGATTGACAGTTATCTGCCAAGAAGCAGAGAAAAACTAGATTACAGTCTCGATACAATCTGCCTTACTAAATGACAGCCCACAGTTAAAACTCTGCAGACAGCATATCAGAGAATGAACCAGGGGGAACACTGAGAGCCCTATCTTCACGTGCATCTACGCCCGCATCACTATCAATTCAGATAAATGTATTTATTATGTAAAGTCTAGGCACCCAGCTGCTGCTCACTCTGTTGAATACTAAACTACAACCTTAAAAAGTCACTTTAATTTTAATTCTGAGTGAGATAGTTCACAGGTGTTTCAATATGCCTAAATTTATGTATGTTCACATCACATCTTGAGTGTTCAAGATCATTTTAATTAAGCATATTGACTTTACCTATGAAGTTGATTCATCTGATCTCCCTGAAGCTCAGTCCAAGTCAGACCAAGCAGGAAGGTGTGTTTATATTTATGCTCTTCACGAGAGAATAAGTGCTAAAATGGTTAATCCCATAATTACCATAACAGGTAATGAATAAGATATAGCAGACTTTGAAGTCTGGATCTTAAGAACAGTCATGGCATTGAGTTTAAAACAGTATCAACAGAAATACATTTATGAAAATAAGAGAACACAATTTTCAAAACAATTGATCAGGTACACACCTCTGCAAGAAAAAAAAATTATGCCTCAAAAATCTTGTTAATCAGGAAAGATGTTTCCTTGCAAGTTTTTTTTTGTTTTTTTGTTTGTTTTTTGAATAAATTGTTTATTGCAATTATTCAAACTGCAGTTACTACATGTGTCAGATATATTGAGGGAAACAGAAAAACAATTGGCCTAGAGATTAAACTAATACAATTTGCTATTACATCGGTCATATAGTATTCTGAAAATAACACAAACTAAGAACTTCTCTCTTTGTTGATTTTCATGATGAAATTATGCATTTGATAGCCAAGCAACAGAAGAGACCTCAGTTCTGTCCCAAATTCCTCCGACAATATAAGCAATGTCCAACCGGCTCTTACAAGAGAAGAAGTAAAGAGAATTCAATGTAGATGTGCTCTGCCATATTTTCTTTTGAAAGTATGAGTGAGGATTATCCCTAAAGTCACAAGCATCTTGGAAAAAAATATATCTTTATTTTCCAAAAATCAGTGCAGGGCTAGTAGAAAGAACTCAATTTCATGGATAGTATGAGGTTTCCAAATATGTTGGCATTGTAAAAACAGTATGGAAAAAAAAAAAAAAAAAAGACGACGACGACTAAGGACTCGCCTCCTGAGAACATCTTGCTATACACTGCACTGCATCGAATGATTACTGTGCTCTGTGATTCTCGATATTGTTCCTATTCTATGCCTTTCTTTACATTTAAAGTACAAATTTCCATCTTGGACCTAAGAAGTGTTCCTAGCATCCAAGCAAATGCAGTTATATAAAATAGCCTAAATTTAATAAAATGAAGGTTTGGAGAATTCTTTGCTTTATTCCTTGCTTAATTCTTAGGTTTGCAATTCTGCTTTCAACTCAAAAATAAAGCAGGGCTCCATATAGCAATGTATAAGTAAAGTCAAAACAAAAGATGGTTCCTCTCTCAAGCAGTTTATAGTCTAATTATTTATATATGCTGTAGGATTTGTGTGTGTTCTGTTTTCATAGCAGCTAATAGGATTGCACGACTGTCTGCCAACTCCACAGAAAGAACAGGATGTGAGAGCCAAATATTAAGAAGTTCTGAAAAAAATAAAAATAAAGGAACCAGTCAATGCTTCTATCCTTTTGTTTCATTTGGAAAAATAGTGGATTTAAAGGCTACTCTCAAGTTAGTCCGCAGACCTCCATGATTTTCATTACTTGTTTTTCATCAATGCCTCTAAATGATATATCTGAAAGAAAGAAAGCAGAGATAGTACTTGGTAGTTTGTTAATTGCAACAAATAATTGTTATTATGTATCATTTCTGTCTAAATTTTGTTTTGGGGTAGGGACAATGAATAACTTTAATGCTATGTCCAGTTCTAATGGTTGAAATATCTACAGTTTGAATATTGATGTCTGTATGATCCACTGAATAAGATTTATTCTAAAAGATTTGCAAGGAAGATTAGAATGATAGGAACAATACTCTGTATGAACAGCATTTTGTATGAAACAGCATGTTGGCAATAAATATGGCATAAAGAATATGCCAATTGACCTTTTGTTTAATACCAATATTAGCGTAAAATATGTTTTTGTATATTATTTGTTGGCATTTTGGTAAGTTTATTAAATATCAATATTGTTGATTTTTTATATAAAGAAATGAAAATATTACGTTAGGCATAAATATACTAATTCTATAACACATGTTGAACTGCAGTTCTTTTAGCTGTATACATTATTCTGCTTCTTTATAATCTGCAAAGTGGTTAGCCATGAGCACTAGGAACAAGGAACAACTCATTTCACAGTTGCATACCTAAGGCAAGGCTGTCCAGAGAGGTTGTGGAGTCTCCTTCTCTGGAGATCTCCCAAACCCGCCTGTGCCACGTGCTCTAGGTGCTCCTGCTGGAGCAGCGGGGTTTGACTAGATGATCTTCAGAGGTCCCTCCCAACCTGAACCATTCTGTAATTCTGTGATACCAGGCATGCTACAGATATGCCCCAATGTTTTGTGTTCCTTGCAAATCTTGTCCTTGATTGTATTCCTAAGAGTAATTACATAATTACAGGAATTAGTCTACTCCGTGTGCCATGTTTTATTTCAAAAATGAAACTTTCTGAATTTAGTTTCAACTATTTGGAACTAGAACAATTCTATGCAGTTTCTTCCAAAATGCCATCACTGTATTTTAATAGTTTAATTTAACCAAACTGATGCATTCCGAAAATTGATGGGTAACTATGAAAAAGAGTTTTAAACAAGTGTAAATTCAGTCACAACCTGATTATAGAATCTCACTTTCTGAGGAGAAAAATTACTTTTTTTTTTCCCCATTTATATTTTTAAAAGCACGCTCTGACTTCCTCTGGTTAAATTCCCAGGCACACTGTTTACTGGTGTCCACAGTTTAAAAAATGCATTACTCCATCCCCAAAGGAACCAAAGTCTAAAAGAATGAACATTTGGGGAACTCTTAGTAGCTACTCTCAGTTCTGCTACTGATCTATTCTCTGGTCTTAGGCAAGTAAAACATATATGCCTTGGAATTCCCCATACATAAACTTCATTACAAGCAATCACAGCAGTCTAGTTTTGATGTTTACAATTTAAACATGAGAGGTTCACTTCTGTAGCTCTTTTTCTTTTGCACTGCACATGGTGGACTAGCGTGTAAGCAGCTCTAATTAGAATGTCAGTAGTTATGTCTTTCTAGGTCTTTCAAAAATATTATAATTTTTTTTAACTAAGCAAGAGATGATACAAACTTAAATCCTATAGCATATGATTAAAGTAATAAAAGAGGATTCACAACAAAGTTGTATTTGCTAGTACTTTCACTTTTCAAGCCAGATCAATATAGAAACAAATGTGTTTCATACAAAACACCTTTGCGGAAACAAAAGGTTTCTTCAAAGAAATGTTTAGGCCCCCACAGATAGAAAGCAGCTAGAGCCAGAAACATTGTAATCACAGTCACAAAGTCAATAGAAAGCAAGAAGGGAAATTGGGTACAATCAGTTTGAGTGGATGATTTCATACCTGTCCTTTTGGAATTTGGCTTTTCTTTCTAACTCTGATGAATGGAAAAAGTTATTTTGACTGAATGAAAAAAAAAAGATTTTTGATTCATATTCTGTTATAAATTATGGGTTACCACAGCTGCAATTACTATATGATCTTTCATTGGCTTTCACAATATGACTGTAATTTTAGGGCAGTTTTATTATATTTGCATTTTTGACTATTACTTATGACAATTAATAATAATTCTTAAATACATTTTCAAGATAATTTACATGACTACTTGCAAGCTATACCAAACCACTCATAAGACAGGGTCAAGGAGTACATGCAAAATAGTTGCCATCACCAAGTTCTACAGAGAACTTGACAGAGAAGCGCCAAACATTGCTATTTCTTATTTGTTTGCAGAGTAGGTGGGATCTATAAAAAGGCAGCTTGCATTGGCAAAACCCTAAAGAAAACAAGAATATACATGCTTGACAGTTTCATAGGAAATGGCTATCCTTAAATAAGACATATTCCCACTGGCTTTTTTTTTTTAAATGTACTGTGATTCAAGCATTGTAGAGGTAAACTGAATCAGAAATTATGCAGCAACTAGTATTATCAGTTTCTACCCTGATTCTTAGCTCAGTATGTAAATATTACCAGAAAGAATTTTTACCTATGTCTGTTCCTTATTTTCTTATTTAGGTCACCTGGCTATTATATTATATTATAT
>NW_010576434.1:159305-253969 GCF_000705375.1 Tinamus guttatus | reverse complement strand
AAGGCATAGTCAGGCTCTCTCTTTCTTTAAAATTTCAGAAGTTCATATTTCATGACAAACATTAAAAAATAGAATTTACATCTATCCGGATTAAATATCATTTGTTATTTAAACCCTTATGAAATGTCTACTGAGTTAAGAAAACTGAGTGCATTTTAAAGTCATTTTACTGCATGTATAATGGACACAGAATATCCTCATAAAGGAAAAGAAATAATGAGGTTTTCTTAGAGGCTTTGAAATGAAACAGTAGCTCGAAGGGTACGTTTGTTTGCTAAAAGCTTTTTTTTATATTGTTTTCTTCCTAGTGACAAGTAAATACACTAACAATTTATGAAAAGGACAATAATATACTTTAATACATTATTTTTCCCTCTTTTTTAATTTTAAACTTCATGGTTTAAGGTTTTTTTTTTTTTTTTTTTTTTTTTTTTTTTTTTTATTTTCCTAGCTACATAGTATAAGGCAGTAGCCATGTGTCCTCATAGTTGTTCTTTAGGAAGCTTCTGAAGTGCCTAAGGGCTCTGAGCTTACTTGCAGTTCGACCTCATGCCCAATTTGCTAATTGGCTTTCCTTCAGGGGCTTTCATCTGCCTTTTTTCTAGTTTATCCTAAACTAATTGAAATGTAAATTACATCAAGGATATGAAGTCAGGACAAAAAAATGACTGACTGACTTAGTAATACATGCACATGCAAAGGCTAATGTGAGTGCAGCAAAAATCGTGGAAAAAAGGTATTTTTCTCATTTTCTCAGTCCTGTAAAAAACTTCACTTGAAACAGCTCCTAGAAAGACCAATCTGGAAAGGTTAGAAGAAGTATAAATATAAATTATATAAAATATAATTATTTCTATCTATAACTAACTCACTCTGAATCACTGGCTACTGAGATTACATTGTAGGAGGTAACAAATTCTGTATATGTGCATATATAAAAATAAAGACACAGGATATTCTGAAACAGAGAATACTCAGAAAGAAGGAACAGAGAACACTTTACAACACACACAAATTACAAAAAAAAACATTTATTTCAATTTTAAATTCTGTTTTTGAAAAAAAAACCAGCATGATAGTTGAATTTAGAAAAAAACAAATCTCAGGAAGAGATTAAAGGATGATCTGCAATAAACACACGATTTATTTATATTTTTTTTTATATCTGATTTTTTCAAGCAAAATATTTCAGAACTTCTAGAGCAGAACTCATGGAGCATTTTTGCTGACTTTTAGAATTTAAAGCTCCTCAGTATGTGAGGTTTTAAGGTAGAGTCCACGAAAAAATAAAAAAGCAGCTCATGGAGTTGACCGTGATGTACCAAGTAACATAAACAAATGCTCTGTGTTTTGAAAATCCTGCAAAAGCTACACGGGATTAAATTGCCCTACAATGGATTTGCAGGCTTCAGCAAATTCTGTGCAGCACTGGTAAAGAGGATGACAGCAACATTTCTAGGTTAAACCTCTTGGCAAAGAAAGAACGGGCAGTGCTTCAGCAAAAGTGAGGAAACTGTAGAGCTAATACACTTCACCAGAGAATAGGTTACACATGCAGAATAGTTCCAGTGATAATAGTAAGAGTACTCTGTAAAAATAAATAAATAAATAAATAATAACTGAATAAATCATGTATAGAGGTGTCAGTTAGGGCAAACAATTTGGGAAACTGCAAATTACAAGCATAACATGATCATACCCAAATTACTGAGAAAACAAATGTGTCTACTTTACATGTCACTAAAAGGATGCTTTCTCTTAGATATGTGTTTGTAAAATGCATGAGATATGAGGAGGTATTTCCACACATCAAATCAGGTGAGGAAATTTCAGCAGAGTATTATGCAGATTTGGAAACGTCCACCTTTCCTGAAGTCAGAGAACGAAAATTTGTTTTCAAACAACACCAAAACTGCATATTTTTCTTCTAGTAATTAAGTAATAATAAGTAAGAGACTGAGCACCACAAACTATCAAAAATGACTACAGCACTATTACCAGAAAAGGTGCCCAGCAAGCCTGCTCTAAGACTAGACACAATATTTTATTTTGAACTATAAATGCACACTTTGCAGCTCAAGAGTGTACTCTGGAGAGATATGGCAGGTGTAAGCAATCTCACAAAAGTGCAGGAGAGCAAATTGAAGAGCTAGATTTTGGGCACCCCCAACACAAAGGGAAAAATAAAATCTCTTTGGTTAGACTGTTACTGCCTATAGTACCAGTTAGGATGAAACTCTAAAGAAAGCAATTAGGGATAGCAGTAAATAATGTCTGGGACGCTGCATTGTCAACACTTTTATCAATTTAATGGAGAGAGAACAAAATACAAAATGGAATTTTCTTTAAAGGCCTCATGTTATTGATTCTGCAAGTGCTACAGAAAAATATGTTCAAAATTCAAGAAAGTCACTTGGAGTCCGAGAAATACAGTAGATAATGTTTCACATTGGCCTCTGAAAGAATATTTTTTAAGAAAGACACTGATGCCAGGACTCAGTCCAGGCTAAGCAAAGGAATCCTTGCTACTGTCTGCAAAGCTCCCTAAATGACCCAGGAAAAGTGCTGAAATTTAGCATTTTTCTTCTTTCTGGTCATAATCTTTTACTAAAAAGTTGTCTCCCCATAAACAAAAAATTTTGCCAATATGCTGAACATATGATTCTGAAGGTTTATCAGAGTTTTTAAAGTCTCCAAATTGTATCAGTTTCCTATTTTTTAAATATTGCTAAGTATGAGGTAATAATTTAAAAAAATACAAATAGCAGTTAAGCTGAAAGCTTCAGTGGAAGTCAGGGAATTGCAATTTATGATTCTGAAACATCCCCAGATCCTATTTTGACTGGGTCTGATTACTTAAAATGCATGCTCTAGAAGTACTTAATTTCCCACATCAGAAACTGTTCCCATTAGAGCAGCTAGTATAAAAATGTTGAAATGACAATCTCTATCCCAAATAGATTCTAATCTACTAATGAATACTGCAGGACTCAAAATTGATATTTTACAATAAACAGATTTTTTACAATTTTTTACTTGTAATTTTTTAATTTTTTATAAATTTATATATAAAAATATTACATTTTTTATTTATTACAAATATTTACAAAAAATATTTACAATAAACAAGTATGGTGAAGGGCTGGAACAGCAAGAGAAAAAGGTAGAGGAGGTTTGAGATAACAGTCAGAAGTGTGTAATGATTTACTAACGGCACAGGGACATGTTGTGAAAAATAAATGGATTGCAGGCTTTCAAAGCAAACTGACAAGAAAAAGCCCAGCCTATATGGTCCTTACCAAGAGCAATGTAGGATCCTTTGATTAGCCTATGACTTATACAAAGCTCTGATTAGCCTTATCCTTAGCCATAGACATAAGGTGGAGATACATGTACAGACACTGTACAGGAACTGGTGGGACTGCCACGTTCAGATGCACAATGAAAGAAACTCAAACAAGATTCACATTAAGATACACAAGATTTGAATATTGAAAAACAGTCTTCTCCATCCCTCTTAGGTGCACTAAGACTATTTTGGCCATACAATAAGATTATTTATGTATGATTATGCCTGTTTATGTCTTTTGCTTATGACTAATCTCCATTGAAACTTCCACAATGCTTATGTATGGAAGGAAGAGATATAGCCTGTTTGGACAGTCTTGGCTGAGGCTAAATTGAAGGTTATTTTGTTGAAATGACAAAACAAAACAAAAAATCAAGCTTTACCATGCCAACAAGGCATCGTTTCACACTCAGATTAATGCAAAGCACAAGTTTTTTAGCCCTAGCAATGAGAAGCAATTGGTCTCTGCCTTGTACGTTAGGTCTTGCTCCCTTGTGAACACCAAATAAATACACTAAATTCACCCCTAAAAAAACCAGCGAATCTCTGGTGCCCTCTCCATAAATGTATTTCTTGCCTCAGTTCTGGAGTACTATGTGTGCAGACAGGATGTGGTTGGCAGTTTTTGAGGCAACAAAGTACGCCGAGCTGCAGCACCTGAAAAACTGCAGATAAGATCATGAAAGGATGGGCGCAGCCAGCAGAGCTCCCCATCTCCATCAGCAGCCCAGAGTTCCCCAGCTCCAACAGTGGCCAGCAGCACAGGACCATGAAACTGTACAAGAACAGTCATCTACCAGCATGCCCCAGCAACCCCTGACCCTGAGCAGACTGACCCTCCATGCACTAATCTTTGAGAATGGCGGTGCCTGTCCTACAGAAATCCAAAACCGTTTTATCCTTCTAGGTATCAGATCACAACCTTTACAGAAGTACAAAAGCTGAATTTCTTACTGTAAGAAAACAGTGTGAAACACATTGAAACTCAGTGAGGACTTTGGCATCCCATTCAGTCATTATGGAGTGGTGAAATTTTAATAGTACTATTTCAGTTTGTTACAGGTACACAGTATATAGTGCTGGAGCTAAGTAGAAAGTAATTGTGATGTAGGAAAGCATTATATGGAATTAAAGACGTGAGAAAGATTGCATCCATCAGTGTTAGCTATCTCACTTTCGGAACAAACATTAGTGGCTGGATGATTTGTGTACCTTCCATTGCAACTTGTTGCTCTAGAAACAGTCAGAATTTCACTCAGTCTTCTTCTAGGGTCTGTAGCTTGTAGCCATTTGCATATGGCAGAGTTGCTCACAGCAATGTATTTCTTGCCTGCAACAATTTGTATGTGTTTTCCAGCTTGGTATTAACCACTGGTAGGAAAGCACATGAAAATCACTTTACCTATAGAGAAATAATGAGAAGGTAGTGATCACCTAAGAAAAAAGCAATGGAGCAAACGAAGGAGAATACGTTTTGGCACATAGAGTCCAGACAGCAGTGAAACCTTATCTCTGCAACTCCTCTCAGATGCCTCAAGATGTGTACTGAAGCTCTGCTTCCCCACACAGCTCACAAGGGCCTACAGACATTGGAGCACAGATGCAGCAATACTCAAGTATCAGAAAAAAATCACAATTTGTGGATGTTAACATCTCCTTCGTTCCCAAAGTGTATCCTCTTGCACTAAGAATCTGCTCTGCTCAAAGTAATCCCACTCAAAACATACTGGTCTAATAATGACTCTTTGACTAGAATAATATTAAATTCTTGACTACTCTCCTCTGAGTTATGAATTTCACACAGCACATTAATCTAAAACACTAAAAGGCAAGTTTACATTTACATCTACATACAAACAAAGTAGAATAGTTAAAGAAGTGTGGAGGTTTTGTTTCTTCCATTTTGATTTGATTTTGCTCACTTTTTTAACGTTGCTTTTTTAACAACAGGAAGGACAGCAGCAAAGTACCACAGGACTGCAACTGACCAGCATAGCAGTTTTAGCTAATATCTGACATTAGTATTGAAACATTAAAGCATCATTCTTGCAAAGTGAATGGACAGAGCCTGCCTTTCTCTCTAGTTTTGACCAGAAATTCTACCTAGAAAATCTGAGAAGTTTCACTATGAAATCTTGATTTTTTTCATACAAAATTTTGATAAAATTAATTATCTGAGGAAAGGTCTTAACATAAAAAAGAAGGAAACAACAACAACAACAAACTAAAGCCAAGATTTCCAGCAAACTCTCTACTCAGCAAACTCTCTACTGAAAATGATGTGTTGATAGTTGGGAAACTCAAGTCTTTCTCTATCTTCTTAGTTCAAACTATGGCTTAAAAGTATATGTGGAGAGGGCCTTGTGCAGGCCATTTCAAAAGACAATTTTGGTCTAATACATTTCAATTGACCAATAATAATTTTTGCTCATGAACAATGAAATATGGCCTATATTACATTTTAATTACCTCTTAGGCTTAGATTAATTATCTTGTTATGTAAAGTGTTACACAATTAAGTTGTTTTTGATATACATTTGTAGATCATTAGCCAATTATATCAATGTAAAACATAGTAATTAAATTTTCATTAATGACAGTTAATTTGATGTTATTTAAAAAGTGATGATTTTATTCTACTTAATTTTAATGCAGGGATGAAGTGCACTATAGCTTAATTACGGCTACATAAATAATTTAAATGTAGCAAAAAGTCAGGAGAAGTGCTCAAATAATAGCATCATCTCCCTTTTTAAAGTCATATTTGTTCATTTTAGCTTTTCTTAGTCTGAAATTGAATAACTTGCATTAGAGTTTCTTAATTAACAAGTAAATCAAGAAATCATAAAGCAAAGAGCACTGAAAACATTGGAGATAAACTGTTCTGGTAAAATGTATTACATTAAGCATTCTCTTATACTAGGCGACACAAATGTTCTCCCTAGGATATATCAATTCTAATATCATTTATTTGGAAATGAGCTTTTCAAGCAACTCTTCACCTTGTAGATTAATAAATACATAATAAATGCATAACACATGGTACTGAGTGCTTAAGACTTTCTTTGGCATCCATTGTCATTGCTTTTTACATAAATAGTTGTTGGCATGGCATTTATTTATTTATTTATTTATCTGTTTATAGTCTTATTCAGAACTCTACTGAGCATAATACATTGATCCTCCTCTTAGCTTTCTGACTTCTAAATTAATTCTCTCTTAAACTGAATTTATTAATAAACTTGCATCTATATGAAACAAAAACCTAGGACATATTCTTTCCCCACATTTCTAAGGCCATGGCGTTATAGAACTGCAAAGACACCAGTACAAAATCTCTAGAATCAATGAGTCCAGCTGTGTAGATGCGTGTTCCAAATCTTAATCCTCTTTGAAAAACTGGAGATTAAAATAACATAGTAGATGAGCAAAATGAGTAAAAATTATTATGCTTGCTTATTATATGCAGACATAACATTTATTGTTAAATCTAATTACTGGGAATTCATCCATGAGGAATCTATTAAAAAAAGTTCTGATAGAAAAAATTGACATTTCATATTTATATTCAGTGCATGGCTACTTAGATCTATCAAGGTGACCTTTGCAATACTAACAGTTTTATGATGAAAGAGCCACATGAATAATGAAATCTAGCTACATCTCATCAGTTAGTTAAGTAAAATATGCACGCATAGAAAAAATAATAAGACATATGATTCGCATTCTAGAGTCATCTAATCCTGCTCTTGAAGCAGGACTTAACAATGTAATTAATTCTTGTTTAGTAATCATGGATGAATGTTCAATAACCAGATTAAAACAAACACCTTTTTCCATGATGCATAATCAAGCAGCCATGTGTGACTTCTCATCTCTTTAAAAGGCATCTCGCTGATTTTTCTTATTTATAACTTCAATTCACCCATCCAAAGAGTTTTAGTGTTTTCAGAAACACTCTTCATCTGCAAGGATTTAGTTGCATGACTATCTTTCAGATGAAGGAAAAAATATTAGGAAAAAATAGACTTTATGAGATTTGTGACAGACTGAAAAGCTTTTCCTTTCTACATGAGTGCTGTAGTTCAAAATCTTATTTTAATCTCTAATTAATCAAGATGTATCTACAGTAAAACAAAAGTGTTTCCCTGAGAAATGTTTTAATCCAAGACTTTGGTGAGAGAGTTGAAAATTGCTATTAATGCCATAGAGCAGAAACTTTTGGTCCACATTTCTACTGTAAATGACTAAGAATAAAAGCTGTGGGATTTTTGTTTGTTTGTTTATTGAGTTTTTTGTTTGTTTTTCACTTCAAATAGGCACAAAACTACAAGAACTCAAATATGTGCTGCAGTTCAAACATTCTTATCTAAATTTTCAACAATAAGGGAAAATAAAAGTTAAGCATCAAGATCTCTCAATAAGTATTTAACAAAAGTATGCCTGTAACTTTATAAATGAGGGAAAACCTCTATCTTTACACATTGCAAGTAACTAGGGCTTTCCTTTTTTAAAATATATATATATATATATGGAAGTCACTTAGCAATTACAAACATTTCAGTGCTTAATATTAAAGAAAATATTTGATTTGGTAACACTGATTTTTTTTTTCCTATTTCTTAAATTACCATTGAATGTTTTCAGATAACACAGGTCAGTACTAAGAAGAAATTAATAGGTATAATAGGGATGGGTGGGTGGGTGGATGGGTGGGTGAATGAATGGATGTTCAGAGCACTGGAACAGGCTGCCCAGAGAGGTTGCGGAGTCTCCTTCTCTGGAGATCTTCAATACCCGCCTGGCTGCCACCCTGTGCCACCTGCTCTAGGTGTCCCTGCTGGAGCAGGGGGGTTGGACTAGATGATCTCTAGAGGTCGCTTCCAACCTCAACGATTCTGTGAGTCTGTGATTCTGTGAAATAAACACTCAGTAATGCAGTTCTCATTCCAAACCAAAATGGTGATGTTGGTGGCTGAAAGAAAGGGCACTTTTCTCTCTGAATCAGTGACAGAAGTTATTTTTGCAGTTCTTCATATTTTCATTTCTCAGGATCAGTGGACTGAAGTTTTTCTTTCATAATGCAACTCTAATACCTAATTATTTTCAACCTGACAGCTTGAGACTATGAAGTGTACTTAAGTGTACTTAAGCATGGTGAACAGCAGCACTGAAAACTTATCAACGGAAGTGTGAAGAGACCCTCCATTTAAAGCCCTTGGTCATTATGACAGCAGTTACTGCAGACTAAAACTAAACTTTTTACCTGTACTATTTTGAAATATTTCATAAATTAGAGCCAAACCCAGTATCTTGAAACTAAATGGACAGAGTAATTGTGCTTAGTTAATTTTTCAACTGTATTAACTGAAGGCTCCAATCCACTGTAACGGCAACATTTTCAAACACAGAGGGGACTGATCAAACAGAAATGTGCATATTGGCATATGCATTCAACATAGCAGAATAGCATCTTCTACAGACCTAATAGCTTCAAGTTTTCTTTGGGTCTTAAGAAAGCTTTCATTCAGAATATCAAGTTAGATCATTTGAGGTTACAGCATATAACACAAAATAAATCCTAGACTAGCAATATTGCAGTTATTATTTATTTTCAACATTTTGGTAAAACAATTTCACTAATCAGATTTATGGGAGCTTTTTTTTTTTTTTTTTGGAAAGCATATTAATAATGTGGCAAGTAAAGAAGAAAAGAAAATTGAAGGGACCTACACTTCTTTACTTATTTCTCAATTCACTGAGTCAAAGATAACTTGGCCAGATTCTCATGCACTTTAAAAGAACATACAATCTGTCATCTGGGAAATTTGTACCCAGAAGATGAAGAGACGGGACTGTGCAATACTGGGAAGATATGACCTGCAGCCCTGCAAAAAGACTATGGAAATGGCAGGGTGCTTGATAGGGCTTATGTTCCCTTCTTATGAAAGGAGCTACAGGATCAGCTTTAAATTCTGCAGTGTTCTTATTCCACTTTTCTCTGCATTTATGAAGAAGTCAATATATTTTTTTCGTATAATCTTGGAGACAAGTTTAGAGTATGCCCAAGTACAGAAATGTAAGAGTATACATTACACCACTGAAATACTTGACTATCTTATTAGTCTTTACTTTTTTGTAGATAGTCTCACTTTTGTGTCAAAATATTATAAAAATACAAATACATATTTATATGCCATATGTTATCATAATATGAACACTAGATTTGACATGGTTAGTTTAATAGTTTTGAAGTTAAACATTCATGAAAACACCACTGAAGGTCTGCTGAAAGATAAGCTCATGAGTGTTTAAGCAACTTCTTTATCTTCAGTTTACATGCTATAACTTTTTTGTCCTTTCACTGTTATTCCCCTAAAAGAATCATGTACCTCTGCAAGAAATACTTGTGGCTTTATTTCATCTCCATATATATCAACATACACTTTCTTCTTCACTCATCTCACCGCAACTACTTTTTTATTAGATAGATCCTGGAGGAACAAGGGCAAGACTGGAAACGATATTTAAGCACTTAATGATGCAGTTCAGCATTTGCCAGGATATTGAAGGTATAAAAGTTGGATTCCTCAGGTAGGCAACTGTAGGTAATTGTCCCTAAAAGGCAACAGTATTTTACTATTTTTTTATGCCACTGTTTGAGTGTCTAGATACTCCTGAAAATTTCTGATATATCAACTAATTGTAATACTTAAGTGCTTGAGATTTTCTTCTTGTTCCTACAAAATATCAATTAGCATCACTGCATCAGAAGAAACGCACCACGTCAAGTATAGATTCCTACTCCTGTTTCTTATCTCTTCTGCTTGTTTCCATTTGAAGTAAGGGGAAATCTAATGTCGTGTAGTGGCAGCACAAAATTGAATCAATACAAAGGATTACTTCAATATGAGACTTTAAACTAAATATAAAACTTCTACAGGACAGTTGAAATAGTTGATTAAAGTTACAATTGTTGATAGAAATGAAAAGAAACAGTTCAGAACTACTTGTAAGTAGAAAACCTGCTCTGATATATAGATACTTTGCATTGACCTGTAATGGCCTAACTAACAGAGCAAATGAAACACCAAGTTCGATGAAAAAGAAAAAAAAAAAAAAAAAAACTCAAGTTTTTGGTTTATGCTGAATGCACTGGGGTGTAATAGTACTCAAACACTCATGAGGTTTCATAAATGGCAATCTGAATTTGGCCACATGAACACCCAACATCACGGATGTATTTTCTACTTCCTCCAGCCTTAAAACTAAGCATAAAGCTAGTGCAATTTTCAAATCCTCAAGAGGTTGCATTTACACTGATATTCTTTAAATACTTTTTCAACCATAGATGTATAATTAAAAATTCACTAATAATAAAAATCTTAAAAAGTGAATGAAGGATGAAAATGGGGAGAAAAAAGAGAGAGAAAGAGGGAGAGAGAGAAGTAAGATCTACATTCTGGTAAACACTATATCTTTTTGTCTCTGCAGTGTATGTGTACACCTGAGCAAGATACGTTCTTAATTAAATCCAGGTGCCTCTACTGAAGCCAGGTACACTTACAGAAAACACAAAGTAATTTTCATAAACACTATAAACTTCAGAAACCCTACAGGAATATTGTGTTGACCCTTTCATTAGTAGGAATTAAGAGAAATTTAAATATTTCTCATCTTTTCAGTACCATATCTATGAGGAGAGGATGCATGAAGCAGATAGTTTTCATTATACTGAATTGTACTGCTGGAGATATCTGCTCCTTATGACCTGTGAAAACTCATACAATGAAACATGTGAACCAAAGCTTTTATTAAACTGACCAACTTGTTAGAAGAGTTTTTACAGATCAGCAGCACAAAGTCTTCTTAATCTTATTTCAGTAGGTTTGATACAACAGAAAGAAATGTTGAACATGTAGAGGAAGAAGATGAAGTTTTCATTCAGAAGCTCATCTCAAAGTCATTTTGCAGAAATTCTGTGCAATATCTTCTTTTGGTTTGCTGATTCAGAAATAAATGATGGAACCATTGGGGAAAATGAAGAAACAGCAAATAGAGTGAAATAAAATAACATTGGAAATGGTTGATTGTATATAACACACACCTTGGATGCCATAGGTAAATTAGTATGTTACTGATTTTCATATTAAAGATAATCTGGGAAACAGAATTTACCCCAGGAACACCAACGAACTTTATAACATTGTGAAGTAACTGCAAAATAACAAGAAATAGTAAAATTGGTTGGCCAGGTAGATTATTCTTTGCTTCACAAGTTACTCTGACGGTGTAGTAGGTTAATTGCTCTTGATCACTTCCAGCAATTTACAGGCACACTTTGTAACTGTCCTAATAAGAGTGGTCATTGAGGGGACTGGAGTACTTGACCTTTTAAAGATCTGGCATATGTGCTTGTGTTTATATGTATATGTGTGTATACATAAAATGAACATATAAATGTATATTTATATATGTATGTATATATGTGTGTATATATATACATATATAAAACAATAAAAATATGGATAAATTTATTCACCTATCTGGACTTCATGCACACAAATGAAGATCAGAAACTACAACAATGAAATGATAGGGACTATACTTGTATTTGGTGAATAGAAGTGTTTCAGGATTTCTTTTCCATGCTCTTTAAGTTTAATCAGTTTTTGTGTTTGCTATCATTTGAGTATGACATTTCAGAAAATACATTTATTGCTTTCTATGAATGAATCATAGCAAGTCCCTTGATAATTAAAACTGTCACCAAATTTTATCTACATTCCACAACTCTACTTCCTTTTCTGACTTTTTTTTAAGTCTCATTACTATTTTTATTAGTAAAAGGCCTGTAGGGGAAGGCCTCACCTGTGCATTGGCTGTAAGAATACATGAGGAAAGATAGCTAACATACCAAGGATTTTGCAGTCTAACTGCTGTTCTAAATTCTAAACCACAGTTCTGATATTACAGTAAGATTATGACTAGCTCTCAAGGGTCTAAAAAAGCATTAAATAATATATATATATATAGAAACTATGTACATTATGCATTTTATACCTTCCCCTGTGTTATCAGTTCTGGATGCAACTGCAATGTGAACATCATCTTTTGTGAACAGTTGTAATGAAGAAGGTTTGATTCCTCATTTATTTATCTACCTAAAATACATGAAAGGTAAACAATAAGTATTTCTGCAGTTCATACCACTCCATTTGACAGAAATATTCATGAATTTATGGATTTGTTGTCTGGACTGCAGTTATTACTGAGAGACAAAATGTATTGCATTATGTTGTGCTAGAACCTCTGAGACGATTCACGAGCATTTTGTTGGTTATCATATTGCAAGATTATTCTTCTGTGGAAGGAGCTTCAGTCTCCCCTTAGGCACCTGATTTTTTTCCTCAAAATTTAATGTGTCTTTTAGAAATCCTGAAGAGGAGAATTAAGACTTTTCTATGCTGAATATCCTCAAGCTGCCCACAGAACACAGATCACTTCTCATTCACTCAACAGAGATTCTAATGCGTTCATTCATGTACCAGTAATCCACATTCTATAGTTTTTACCTACATTTCATTCTGATTGGGTGAAATGTTGGCTATAGGGACTGCATAACGCAGTCATGCTCATCTGTCAGCCAACTTCTCTCTGATTTGTGCAGCTAGCAGGAATAAATTACATTCTTCCCAAATTTGTTCATCTTTTGCAGGTGAATCTGCAAGACAGATGGCACTTTCGCATTTCCATAATATGACAGATTTTTTTTCTCCTTTGTAATAAGCAGACCTTTTCAAGAGATGTAAAAATGAAAAGAACATAGAGGGACTCTTCAAGTTATTGTTCTTTGAGATACTAAAAAATGACACGTCAGCAAGGCTGCATCCAGTGACAGTCCTTGGCCCTGACAGTAGGATTTAATCGGTCTATCTAATTTATTGATCAATTTAGATGTAAAAATCTCTAAGAGCTAAAATTAGCCTTTCAGTTGCACTGAATTAGAAAGTAGAATTTATTATATAACTTCCACAAGAGGAAAATTAAGAAAAATCATCATCAACCTTTTAAAAGGTGCTGCCTTGGCCGGTATATTTGTTCCTAAAAGCTATACTGGACTCTTAAACATACAGTAGTTTCTATATCGTGCTGACTTTTAATGTATTAGCAAAAAAAAATCCTAAACTAATTTATTTTTGATTTTTTTTCTAAATGGTTATATATGGGAACATCAGCATTATCTGTATTTTCCAATCAGAAAATTAAACAACAGCTCATAGATTACAAAAAAACATAAATTATCTAAATTTCTATACTCACAATAACAGAAAAGTTTACGTACTCTCTCTGATACACAAGTAAGTCTCTAGAGAAACAACTGGTCCAACACACCTTGATACTAAAAATAGATGAGTTTGTAGTTAAAAGTCCCGGTCCCAACAGCATCATATAGAGAAGAGTCAAATTCACTGCCCTTTTTTGGTTCTTCAGCAAAAATAAGGCTTTTTCAAAGATGTCTTTTATAGAGGACACATACTTGTGTAAGTAGTCTTTCTTAATATATATGAAGATGAAATGAAATGTATACATATCACAGGCACATGAGCATGCACACCTACACTTAAATGCTAGATGGACAGAATGACAGAAAGGTAGATTTTTTTTTTTAATACATACAGCATTCAGTATTTTGATTTAATTCATAAAATTATTTCATCCCACACAAGGTATTAGTCCCCAACCCTCCTCATACATTCATAGAAACACCTAAATCTAACTGTACTTTGTCTTAGGTTTCTTTACATCTTCCTGTGTTGAATAACATAACAGGAGTCACATTTCTTACTTCCCTTAGAGGTATTCTCTAAAAGATACTTAAATTTGGATGAACTTACCCTTTTTCAAGACTGACTCAAGCACTTGTAATGACTCAAAAATTATTTAAAATAATGCTTATATATTTTCCACACCCAACACAGAATAGGATTTAAAGCACTGTGACATTTCCATAAAGTCATTATTTTAGAAATGAAGAATTTTATTTGATATTTGATATGAGACATCACTGGAATTTCTTTTATACTAACAAACAATTCAATCTAAAGAAAACTGGTGGAACTACATCACAGTATATAAAAAAAATAAACTCTTCAGATGTTTCTTTAATTACTCTACTTCATTCTTCTGTTTAAAGATCCAAAAACAAAAGAGAATTTGATGTTTTGCATATTTGAAAATTTGACGACAAATATTGTTGTAAAGTTAAGGGCTGTGTGGTAGGACAGCACCTTGTAACAATGAAGAACACCTAATTCAGTAAAGTTTCTGAATAAACAAGAAATAGAGGATGAATGTATGAAAGCATATGTGTACAACTTGGCCTTTTGGAGCTTGAAAGAACCCATCAAAACTGTCTGCAGCATTCAAGCTTTACATGAAATGATGTAGATTTATGGTGAGGTTACCTGAAATAACATACCAGAGAATTGTATTCAGATTTTTTTCCAAGGCGCTAGCTTTAAAATAGCCTAGATAGATATTCTTCCAGCACAATCCCACTTTATATCCCTATAAGCCCCTTAGACTACAAAAGATGACAATCAAGAAAGACTATCAATTACGCCATCCACACAATAGCCTAATTTCTTTGATTTCAAACCATTAGTCTAGCCCTTTTTTTATATTCTTTAGGATGCCATTTTTGCTTCCTTAAAGAGACTGGAGAAAGGGAAGGTGCTGTTCGCTAGATGGAATAACAATAATTGGAGAAAATTTTGCATGCAAACTGAGCACAAACTTGATCTTTTTATATGTATATAGCAGATTTCCTTTATAGCCTGAGGATATCAAACTGGACTAAATTCTGCCTTATTTGCTGAAGCTACAGTACATCTCCTTTTGACAGGGGTCCTGCAAAGGAAAGAGGTTAATCATCCTAATAGGGAAGCAGGAAGGAGCTGTATCTTCTAAAAGCATCTACTTCACACACAGTGGGGGCAATGTCTGCACAGCTCTGTGCAGCCAGACGTCAGCCTCCACCAAACAAGGCTGCCTGGATCCACATTTGCCTCCAGTCCAACACTGGCATCTCGTTACTATCATAGCACTATCCTTCTCAGTTACAAACTCCTTGATATGTTGGTAAGTGAGTAATCTGCTATTTACTGACTGTTTTAACCCTCCTGTTGAGGCTGTGGAGAAGAAGGAAATGCACACAGACCATCGGAGAGGGGCTCAGTGTTTAAAAAGCATGGCAAACATGGATTTACATCTGAAACCTTGCTATCCCAGCTGAAGGTCCTAAGTGCTCACCTTCTTAACTGACTGTGTCTTTCCCTTTTTTATATTGTGATTTTCCCTTTCTAGCTTTCAGCCTCCAAATCTTGCCAAGTATTTGCTCAAAATATCTGCATTTTTATATAAAATGTCAGGGAAAGCCGACCTTGTCCACAGACGTCAGTCAATAAAGGACATACTAGGTCAATTAATGAAAGTAAATAAGATCAATATTCGAGTATACTTGCACAGCCCCAATAAAATCATTTAACTATTTAAGCTATTCTGAAATCCTCTGAAGACAGAGCAAACCGTTATAGCCCCTTTTTATAACAGATAGAGATTACCTCAGCCTTTCAAAGCTGATTCTGGACTCCATGGTAAAGGATGGGGAGACAGGGACAAAATTCTCAATCTCACCATATTTTTTATAGAAAATCACTGAATATTGCAAGCCCCCAATGGATTTACTGCACTATTTATTAATCATTATGTTAAGACATGCAAGAAATAGTAGACTAAGTTAAACTTTAGAATCAATATGCAAAAGACAAAAAAAAAAAAAAAAAAGGGTTGTATTAAGGAACTGGCAGTACCTTTATAAAAACTATAAAGAATGCAAAATATTTAAATAGAATATAGATAGATAGATAGATACTTTTATAAATATACTGAGAGAAGAATGAAGTAATCTAAGAGATAGTTCATAAAAAGTTCTAGACAAGTTCTCCTAATTTTAAATGACTGCCAAAAAAAGGCAAGGAGGAAGTAAATTTATAAGGAAGTCAATAAATAGGTAATCCAGTACTTTATCACGGTATAATTACAGTTCTGTCACAAGTATATAGACATAGGATAAGATTAACTTTTTTAACAAATTAAAAAGAAATTACAATATTTTATGTCTGTTTTGGGACAGTAGTTTTAAAGAGAATTCTTGTGGACTACGCAGCAGCTCTGTGAGTATTAACCTGAGCCAGTTACCACTCCACGGAAAATAGAGTCAAGAGAATTCTGAATATAAATAAATACATCCTTTTATGATGGCAGACGTCCACCTCCATCTACACATCAAGATTAAAACAGTCCCTTAAAGCTGCTGAAATGACAGTAATCAAGAACTGTGTAAAGGTGGTAAGACTTCTGTGCATACACAGAAACTTAAGAGAAGAAAAGAATGAGGTGATGAAAAAAATTATTTTTTTTCCTCTTTTTTTCATGTGTTTTTTAATTAGCAAGATGGGATCCTCTTCAATAGGAGATATTGTCACACACATACAGAAAAAATGTATATATATTTCTATGCATAAATGTGTGTGTGTCTGTGTATATAATACATGTTACATCTTTATTTATACGTCATGCATTGTACATATAATATACATATACGTGTATATATATAACACCAGTATACATATAGCACATACATATATAGTATATGCGTATACACACTTTTATCTCTGTACTGATTTACTGCCCTTATATTTGTTTCTAAATTCTAAGGTCACTTTATGATTAGGCGCAAGTTTTCATGTTAGTAAAAAAACAAAAAAGTCATACTCTTTTGAAGTAAGAAAATGTAAAGTTCATCACCAACCTGTATACACGAAAGAGAAAAAAAATCAAGATAACATTATAATTGCTTCCTATTTAGACAAGACAAAACCATAATTTCCACTTTGATGTTTTGTGTTAAAAGAAATAAATAAAACACACAGAATAAGAAAAGCATATATAATGGACACATAAAAAGCCTTGGAAAGATCAAGAAAAGTACCATAAAAGAAGCAAGCCATCTCTACATAATGTCATTCTTAAAAAAAAAAAAAAAAAAAAACTGTTTTCCTTTGTCATATGAAATGTCTTATTTTATGAAATGTCTTATTATTGTCAGGTAAATATTGAATGAAAGCTCTAGTCCCACCACTACCAACAGATAGATTGCATTGAAATGTTTACTCTTGCTCCGCTTGGCATTTTCAAACCTTAGTTCTAGAGTCTAAGCCACCTTTTAACGTATTTGGAATAAAATGATATTCTAATCTAAAGGAAGAAAGTTATGATGCACCTTCTGCAGAGGTATCTCATCAAACAGGTTTCTGAAGCACTGCTGTCATTGCAGGAGTCTGTCAAAAACCATCACCCCTAACATTTTGGGAAAGGCTTCTGTTGACTATGTATAAAGCAAAATGGATACCGGAACTAAAAGTGGTAGTGTAAAAGTTCACTCTCAGCAGAAGGGAGAGGCATTCTGGTCATATATTTTAGCACTTATTACCAACACACAACTTAAAAGGAGAGAAAATGATTCATAAATAACTTAGAAGTATCCTCAAGATGCTCCTGAGTTACTTATTTCTTCCTAACATTATTAATGACTAAATAAAACAAGATGTCAAGTCTATCAGCTAACCTGCTGCAAAATTGAGATGGTTATAATCAAACATATCACTATGAACTAGCATACTGTAAGAAATAATTAGTGTTTCATAGAAACGCTCCCTGGAGTGTAGCTTACATCAGATACACCTTTGACAGTGTGCTTGAATCCATAACTGCCTGAATGTAAATCAGTATCTCGTGATGTATCACTATGAATGAACCACAGAGTTCTGATATCAAAAGTCATATTACTGCTTGTCCTTAGCTAACTTTATAGAAGAGAACCCTACATCCAGGCACCATAATGAATTCCCATTCTCTTAATAATCTCTCTCTCTCTCTCCAGGCATTGTTTTCCAAAATCAAGAGGATTTACTTCCCTGAAGATTATTTCCCTTTTCAGAGTTGCATAAACAAAGCAATAGGTAACATTTTTGCTCTTTAAGTATAAAGAATGCTGCACAATTAAGTTGTTACATTTGATTAGGACAGCACTGAAGAAGCTTTTTTTTTTTTTCCCTATTTCTTTCATAAGAGTGCAGATATAAGATTGAAGCAAAGCTGTGTGTTTCATTAAAAATCTCAGAGTTTTTATTCTTTTTTCAAAAAATAAATTGCTGTTTGACTAACAATCACATCATTTTTCTCCAATATTACTTTCTCTTAGTCAGAATGCTTTTAATAACTGAGGAAAAGCAACTATTAATATCTTCTTTTGAAAAAAATGTTAAATGTTTTTCGGTATGACCACGAAAAATCTATGCAATCACTAGGACAATGATAGATCAGGCTTGCACCATGCATATTTAAGAGTGAAAATTATGTATCAATCAGAACTCAGCTGTTGCACATTTCTAGTTTTCAAGATTTCAGTGCTATGAAAAGCATAGGTAAACTGCTCTCTCAAAATCTCTTAGATATCCCTCATCCTCTCAGCTGAATTTCCTTCACCAATGTCTTCATTAGAATGAAGGCAGAGTGAACACAAACAGAATTGATGGACCTAATGGTATACCAGAAAACAAACAGAAGACAGGCTTCCTAATTTTCACTTTTTGTATTACTAAAGTGACTACAGGCTTCCATTAAAATGGGGTGCAAGAGGATAATGGAAATATATTCTCTGCTTCAAATAATATATAGAATTCTTTAATTAAGAAACATTAAACATTTCAAGTAATGGAAAAGCCTAAATGCACATCAAATTTAGAGCTATCTATTGAGAAAACTAACAATAGTTGTGCAAAAGGGCTTTCATATACAAACAAAAAAGAGTTTGTATAAAACACAGAATGTCCTAACACTGAAAGAGCATGAGCAGGAACAGAGGCTTTTTTGTCTAGTAGCCTGTTTTTTGTTTAGGACATCTGTGTCTAGCATAATAAGCTGTATTGAAGAGTCTCTCCTTATCGTAACAGAAATTTTATAGATAATAATGAAATCCCAGGCCTGTGTGTTATGTATGTACTTGTACAAAGTAGTAATCCACGACCAGCCCACACACATACATCGCACAGAAGCTTGTCACCAAGATGATGAATAACGGAGAGCTCCTATTAGCATTGCACAGCCAACTTTTTCCGACTCACGTTGGCAGGTGTGCCTGCTTTGCTGCAGGCAATTCTGATAAGGACAGAGAGAGCTGGAAGGAGCCACTGAAACAGCCAGCTTTGGGAAAGAAATCGGAGACCTGCAATCAGTTGTTATCATTTCAGATACAAAGGAAAATAAACCCAAGGATATGGGCTTGAACTTTTGCACCAGTCAGAGGTTTTATCTTTATCAGAATATCCAGAGATCGGTATTTCCATGAGCTTTCATACACAGGCATCTTGATGCTTTGTTATTGCCCGGGATAGTACAATAAATGTGGGGCTCCATGCGGCTCTGCCCCACAGACTGCTCTCAAAATCTCCACTGCCTCAGCTCCCAGCCATCGAGACTGCCTCTGGCACTCAGAAAGGCTCAGCAGCACTAGCGATATCATGACTCTTTGCCACCCTGATGAGATCAACTCTTCAGACACATGCAGAACGGAAAGAATAAAATCTGTTTTCTTTAGCATTCTCCTTATGTCTCACTTTACCCGCTATGCACCTAAGCAGGAACTGCCAAAAACAGTCCTGCATGAGCATTTCACAGAAAAAAAATAGAAAAAAAAATAGGAAAAAAAAAAAACAGAAAAAAAAATAACTTTCAACATACAGAATGAAATAATCTTAACTAACATATTATCTACTGATAAGCCACTACCTATAAACCTTTCATACTCTTACTTTTATAAACACATAGAAAAGAGTCTTCTGCTGAACACAGAGGGAGATTACCTGTTTGAATCATTCAAACTGGACTTTTAAATGGTGAGCTCATACAGAGGGGCCCTAGACGAATACAGGAAACTATCACCTGGCTACCAGGAAGACCAACCACATGGACAACAGCTGGAACTGACATGGGACGTTAATCCTGCAAGCAGGAACAGATCCCATTTTGTTGGTTTTCCTGAGCGATGCAACAGACTGTTGGCACAGTAGACAACGACGGACACACTTTTCTCACATGTTCAAGCTGTGCTTCACAAGCCATATTGCCACTTCCCAATGAAAAATAAACTGGCATTATACAGAGTGCTGTGTAACCAAAGGCATTATTTATTGTTATTCTCTAACTCCCTGAATTATAAGTTTTATACAGGAATATTCAGTGATTGAAGTTTGCATTTGCTTACATATCTGGGGCAGTGTCACGGTAGCTTTAGAAAAGCTAGCAGTTTAAATGTGCAAATCCAATTAGTAAACTCCAAATGTCAGAGCACTAGAAGAAGGCTGTGAAAGTCTAGTATATATAAACACCGAGCAGTCTGAGTTCATGCACACAAAAAAAGATCAATCAAGTTCAAGTGCAAAGAGGTGACGAGTTAGAAAGGCTCCCAATTAACAGACATGACTGCTATACCATGACAGCCTCATAATAAAAGAACCATTTGACTGCTCAGAATGACTTTAGGATTTAAAGTGCGCACTATGCTCAATAGCAACTATTTTTACACCTCCACAAAAGTGCTGCAAGCATATCAGTATTTGAATGTTTCACTGTTATGAAAGATTTTTCAATAAAAAATAGCTATTGGCATTTAAAATGAGTATTAATTATAGCCTAGGCAAAATATTTAGATAGATTTTTTCTTTAATTTTTTGAATCATTCTTTTTGTCATATACAGAAAGGTGGCAGTGCAAACTTTTTTTTTTTTTTTTTTTTTAATGTCCTTGTCCAAAGACAAAGAAATGATCAGGAGCACTAGATGGAGAGACTTACATTTACAAGCATCAAATAAAAACTACTCACAGTTGCTTGCAGGCATGAAAGACACCTTTGGGACTAACACTTTGTAAAATTCCTTTGGCTTAATAGACAAATGGCTGTTTATATATAATATATATGTTCCATCTCCTCAGACACTTAGATATTCCTACTCAGAGAAAGGTACATGTTTTGTGATTACATCTCCATAGACAAATAGCCACATAGAGAAACTAAGGCTTGATTTCAGGCCAATTTCCCCAAATTTGGGGTAGAGATTTGACCCAGAATATCTATTTGTTTTAAACAAAAAAGCTCACAAACTTTAATCGTAAGAGTTATTATGTGCACATATTGGGAATAAAAAAAATCAGCTGTGGACTGTTGAAAAATAAAGGATTGAATAATTTCTGCAAAACTTCTATTAATGGCAGAATTAAAAATGTCCAACTATTCCTCAATTTACAAGCACTAACGTTCATCCTCAAAATTCCTTCAAACACAACATGTTGATCTCTTGAAAAAAAAATCAAATAAACAAAACAAACAAACAACAACAACAACAACAACAAAAAAAAACTAGCCTAAATCCAACTACTCTAAGCCCCTGGTTTAAGTCTAACTATGCATTTAGTCACTTGCATTTGGAAATATGGGGGAATATAGGAGAGGAAGGAAAGGGAAAAAAAAAAAAAAAAAAAAAAGGAAGATGAAACATAACCAGCCAACAGTTCAAAAGCATAAATTGGCAGACTTTAAACTTTAGGCAAACTTTAAATTATTGCCTATTAAAATAGGCAAACTTTAAATTATCAATGGTCTATTTCATCAGCTCTACACTTTTATGCATGTTTGATTGAGTAGACAACAGCAATGCTATATTAATTCTATCTTTTCTTAAATTAACATATTAAAAAATTAATCTGGATTGGAGATTAAATTACCTTGGAAGAGATGTATGCACATGGTTTTCCATTACTTCTGAGCACCATCTTCTGCATTTGAAAAACTGTAAAACTGTTCAAGTGTGTTACCTGTCACATGAGGAAAGACTAAGTGAGCTGGGCCTCTTTAGTCTGGAGAAAAGAAGCCTGAAAGAAGATTTGATTAACATGTTCAAGTGTATGAGGGGTGATTGTATGGAGGATGGGGCCACGGTCTTCTCTGTGGTGGCCGGTGACAGGACGAGGGGTAACGGGTGTAAGTTGAAACACAGGAACTTTAACCTCCAGATGAGGAAGAACTTCTTTATTGTGAGGGTGACAGAGCACACCTAGAGCACGTGGCACAGGGTGGCATCCAGGTGGGTTTGGAAGATCTCCAGGGAAGGAGACTCCACTGCCTCTCTGGGCAGCCTGGAGCCCTGTTCCAGGGCTCTGTCACCCTTACAGCAACGAAGTTCTTCCTCATCTGGAGGTGGAACTTCCTGTGTTTCAACTTCCACCTGTTACACCTCGTCCTGTCAACGGCCGCTACAGAAGAAGAGCCTGGCCCCATCCTCCCTACAATCACCTCTTGAACATGCTGATCAAATCTCCTCTCAGCTTTCTTTTCTCCAGACCAAACAGGCCCAGCTTGCTTAATCTTTCCTCATACAACAAATGCTCCAGTCCCTTAATCGTCTTCATGGCTCTCTGCTGGACTCTCTCTGGAAGCTCAATGTTCTTCTTGTACTGGGGAGCTCAGAACTGCACAATTCCAACCCTAAGCATTCTGTGATTCTGTGATTGTGTTTGACTAATTAACAATTCATTAACTCTGAAATAAGAAAGGATCATTTATATGGCACCATGGACATAAATATAGCTACATATATAGATAAAGTTTTGAAATTATTCTTCTTAGAGCTGGTAAATATTTTTCTAAGGAAAAAAACCCTGCTCCTTTAAAAACAATATCCCATCATAGCTATTCTTCTAGTGGTTCAAATAATATTTTACTTTTAAACACTATTTTTACTCTTAAAATGTCTGCCTTACATATAATCTGGTTTTCTAGTTTCAGCTTCAACAGCCATGTTGGAACAATCAGTATTCATGATTTTTACAGCTACATCATGGATATTTTTATTAATAAATGTCAGGGAATATTAGAAAGAATGGTACTTTTAAGCATTCATTTTCATAAATTCATTTGGTATTCACTGCAATAACAGCAGTCGGAAGACATTTATTTTGTAGTAATGTGGATGTCATATCTATTTTCAAAAAAACTTTGTTCTAATCTGACATTATTACACTATTAAAATTAGGTGCCACAGGACACTTCAATAAAGATTTATGATGTAGATGCTCAATGCAAGCAAATTATTGCCTGATTATTAGCTGGAAATGAAAATGTAGAAGCTCTGTGGACCATCTCAAAAACTTTACTTTGAGGAGGGTTATCTGATTAGATTTCCATATCCTTACCATTTCCATATCCATTAAATTTCCATTCTTCCTGGAATAATTTTCAGAAAGAAAGGAACATCAGAGACAATCTGCAGTACTGAAAATGCCATTCTTGACTGTTCAACTTGTGCCTAGCCAGATCTGTGCACCCATGATATACTCATGTAGAATTATTGGTCTGTCAGCCTGAAAATGCTAAGAAGTCAACTGAACATCTGCTCTTTCTTCTGAGGCTACAGTGACTCTAAGGATCCTTCCTCTCAATGATTGCATATGCAATGACACACAGACCCCTTTCATTAACAAAAAGTTAATGAAAGAGAAGAAATAAGGATCATTCGATTTCCTGCTTTAAGTACCTCTAGACAAGTGATGACAGATCTCAAAAAAGTATTTTTGGAGAGTCTTCCATTCTTGTAATTTCTCCCAGTACTTCAACGACTTTTTTTTCAAATTCTGTCACTTCTTCCTCAAAGAAAAAAAAGTGATTAAATACTTGCAGATATAAAGTTTTTGTTTTGTTTTTAATTGCCAGCACTTCAGAATGATTTAAATGTCAGTACCACACTTGTTTAAGCTAAATCTTACACTATCATGCCAGTAGAGTAGAAATCAGAGTTGTAAAATAAATGAGGAAAAAAACATCTTTTTCAGTGATTCACTGATTAAAGTTTTTTTTAAAAAAAAAATAAAAAGAGCAAACCACCATTTCATGACAGATTGCTCAGGTTAACTTGTTTCTCTCAAGAGTCAGAGTATAGTCTGTGTGAAATTAGTGAAATTGTTTAGGAGAGGAAGTTTGTTAGGTCTAAATAAATAAATAAAAACCTCAGGAAGTGGCAATAATTACATGAAAAGATCAACTGTGTTTGCATGTTCAAAAAACTAACAGTACAACATGCCAAATCATAGTATACTTTTAACAACCTGAATGATTATGCAGATTTGGAAGGAAAGAAGGCACAGAACAACAGCAAAATGTTGCTACTGTTCAAAACAGTGGAAGAACTTACTTGCTTTTTGGTGATGTCATGTTTCATGGGAGATTTTCAAAGACATTGACATAGCCCTTGAATAGGAAAGCTACTAAAACAGCCCAGAAACATGGTCCAACAGCCACCAGGACCTCTTACTATGTCCTGTTGTGGAAATTTTTGGCTATGGTAGCTCATTGCAGTCATATATGTGCACCTGATACAATGATATAACCTGGCTTTTCTCATATAGGATGTTTGGGAAGAGGTTATTCTAAGCCAGCAACCTGACTGTGTCTCAGAAAGACCTGTCTGTTTCTTCTGAAACTTACGAACATCCTGTGCAAGTACAGAATGTTTTATAAAGTCATTTGAATTATATTTAATATGTTTTTTGTGTCTGGAAATTTAATTAAGTAATGAACTTCAAAATACCTAAAGAATACATAAAATGCATAGAATACATAAAAATACATAGAGAATCTAGACAGGAGACACCCCAAAGACATTAAGGGAAAAAAAACAAGTCACTTTAGTTCTTCCTCAGTAAAATGGTTAGTACACGAAAAAGTGGCGATAAACAACAAAAAATACATTTTGAAGAAATACCTACAAAAATGCAATAAAAATGAAAACTTTAAACTCATATTTTCACTATTTTAATATGAAATAAATTTAAATATTCATATTTAAAATACTGTGCTTAAATTATTTTAACATTCTATCCTTTGTTCTCAACTGTGTGTACTAGTATTGAAAACTCAACAATATATTTACTGTATCATGCAAATTGTGTATAATGAAAAGTATAAGCAGTTACAGTACTTCCAGATCAATTCAAAATATTGAGAAGGCTACTTTAAGATTACTAATAGGCAAGATATTAAACAAAACCTATAATCGGGCTGAGAGCCCTCATGTGTTAGATCTATCAGAACTCTGCATGTTGTCTGAATGATAAATACAGAATATAAGTCATATTACATCTAATGAAGTGCTGTCTTATTGCACTATATTTTTATGTGAAGGGGATCTATTTGACATGTTCCCACATTTCAGACCTTAAGTGAATCTCCAAATGGTATTTCGGTTGAATCTAGGGAATCATGACAGGCAAGGAAGAAAGAAACCAGAATATAAAGTATCAGCTGCTCATTTGGATCACAGTCCCTTGTCATTTCTGAAAGAAGGATCCAGGCGCCATATATAATTCTCTCCCACGTAAAATTAATTCACTCCTAAAACATGGTCAGAATCCACTTTCTCTTTTTGAATGTAATCTCGCACTCAAGCATTACAATAAAAAAAATGGTACAATAAAAAGATGTTGCCTCGCTTTCTTTAGAAAAAAGGACTGTTTCAGAAAAGTGACAGACTGACAGAACATGAGAAGGGAGAACAGACCACAGCTATACTTATCTGATCACCGCAGATACTTACCTGAATATAGAATCATTAAGAATAAATCTATGCAGATTTTTCTTTCTCCTTTTATTTTTAATCAGATGGGAAACATAATAATTTCCATGACACATCCCATTCATATTAGTCACAAGATCTTTCAAGTATTTCATTACAAGTGACAAAAGCCTCACTCAAATTCACAACCACCTTGTTGCAATCTGCAAACCTTCTGCTTAAAAATCGCTAATCAATACTGACACTTTCTGTTTATCTGAATGAGAGAAGACGTTTCAGTACAAGCAATTGAAACCCAACTAGATGAGGTGTGGAGCCTTGTTGCATTTGTGAGAAAGTACATCACTTGCCTCAATAGTTGACAAGCTTTGAAGCAATCTGGAAAAATGAAGGAAAGGTTCTAAAATTGGATTCTTTTTTCCTCCACATTCTGTTTTGTCTCCACTGCAACAATTACTAAACAAGAACTTTCTCTTTTTAGAGAAACCAAAAACCTCAGGATTGCTGTCCTGAGCAGGTCCTGAATCTTTTCCAAGGAAAATGTTTCTTTACTAAATTATTATTTTTCATATATTTTTAGTGCTGCTGCTCCACCTCTGATCAGGTTTTCTAAAATGCCTTTTCATCACCTCAGGGATGAAAAAAGGGATGTTGGCAGGTGAGGAGGGTAATGGAAAGGGGAGCGTTCTCTATATATGGCCATATGTCCTCCTTAATTTGGAGAGGATATCTGGGAAAAGAGAGAGGCTATGGGCTCACTGGAAGATTTGGAGCACCTGGGTGCCTGCAGAGGTGAACAGGAATAAATAAGAGAAAGCTGGGACATGGGAGTAGTTCCTAGCAGAAGGAGCCTGCTATACTGAGGCAACCAAGGTAACTTCTGCTAACATCTGGTGGCATAAAATTCAGTGAACCTACCCTAAGGGAGATTTCATTTCCTTACTAACAAAGATTTAGAGGTCAACTTTGTGTTCTGAAGCTAAGAATTTTAGCCTAGGAAAGATAATTCTCTCTTGCCAGGCTCCCAGTCTTGCAACAAGAAGGGAGTGTGTGCATGAATATGCAGGCACTTAGTTCCTTCTGTTTTCTTTTTGGGTGTTCATTTATTTTGTCTGTTATTTCTGAGAGCATCTAGACACCCACTCTATCATATCAAATTGGAAAGTAAACACTGCATAGATAGAAAAAAAGTGATCATGTATCTCCTGTAGACATGAATTATTGTCAAACAGTTCCCCAGTGAGATAAATTGATAATGTTGTGACCTAATTAAACTACAGGCTTTGCATCGTATCTTCTCGATTTTCTTGGTCAAAAGAAAAAACAATCCTTGCCCCAAAGAATTTACTATCTGACCAAGATTTTATAACATTGCTTTACATCTGACTCTAATATTGTTGTGAGCTGATAATATTCTGTTCAAAGCCCAAGGTAGGACTTGTACTTTCAGAGCACCTCTATCGGTATCTGTAGACTTGCCATCTTCACTGCAGCAACTTTATTCACAGGTAATGCAATCAATATTCATAAGACAAACTCACTGACACAAAACCAGCACTTTAAACAGACACACATTATCTTGCAAAGCATAATGAGATGCTAAGCAAGACAGTGGATAATAGAAAAAAAAAAAGGCTGAAGATGCAGATTTCCATTTGACTGCAGTTCTACAGAAATTAGAAATAGGAAACAAGGGTTATTTCACTGTTTAGCAAAAGCAATTTTTTGGCCCATTGGCTCTGTATATTTTATTTTAGAGCTCACAACTAAGGAACATAATTTTTTCCTCCTTCCCAGGCTGTCTTCTTTTCTTTATTTTTTATTTTATTTTAATTTTTATGTCTAAGTAATATGGCTTGGTAATTATTAGTAATGGGAGAATTAATTATATCTTCACAATGACTTCAGTGAGTAAACTGTAATCACTGAGCCTGCTATGACAATACATTGGACATTAAGTTCCTTAAGTGTAAGTTATACCATGTACTCTTAAACACAGCTTTGTACTTATTGAATAAATAAAGGGAAATGATGACTGGATTTATGGTCTATATCCTGAAGAAGAGCTCCCTGTTCAGAATCTAATACTAATATAAACTGTCAACATTCACTGCAGTGAGCAAGGACAGTGGTTTTGTACCAAGTGAAGATGAATTCTGCCTTTCAAAAGGCTGATTTCTAACACACATGAAGGAATTAAGAAAGCTTGGTCATATTTTCTTCTAATGCTTTCAAAATATAAAATATTCCTCTGTAAGAAAAGACCAATGAAAAATAATTTTAAAAACAAAATAGAAGTAGTGAAGGATATTTGCATAATTTTTCATCTGGACCATAATGTAGTAAAAATGGATACCATTATACAATTATACTTTTCAGTAAAAAGTTTTCTTTTAAATATCCAGGTTCAAAATAGAATACTTTTTCACTCATTTATTTTGTTTCCTATATTCCCTTTATTTCAAAGAGACTTTCTAAATTACCTGATAACTTAGGTGTGTTCTGTAAGCCAAGTCTCTCCTCCTAGGCGGGAAGGGACATTGTTTTTATGAGAAGAATGTAGCATTCAAGTAGATTCTTTTCCATTACTTTGCAGAATGGGAAATGTTCAATTTTGACTATGTTTATGTAAAGCATATGTCTGATAAAATTCTCTGCAAATGAGAAAACATCAGACTTTTCAAATGTGGATAGAATAAAACCTTTCTTTTTGTTTCCAAATTTGGGGGGGAATTCTTTTCCCCAAAATTTTGGGCAATTTTTCTTTTTCTTTTGACGTATTAGGAATATCAAACCAGTCACTTTTAAAATGACTTACCTATTCTTATACTGACTTATGCTGAACTGTGCCTTAGTTAATAAATATTGCCACCAAGATTTACAAAACTTATCAGTCAGAAGGAAAATTTCCTTAGCAGAAGAAAAGACTTAGCTCACACTCTTCTCTTGTTGATTTGCTAACTTTTCCAAAAAAAAAACACAAAAGATAGTGTTATCTCTGTTCTGTAGAATTTGTGATACACAGTCGTGCTACAGAGAACCATAAATTACTCAATCTGGTAGGCAAATTTGTCTAAATGTTCCCAGTCTGTATCACTGATTATACGACAAATTTCACACTTGGTATTTTCTAGAATTTGTTTCACTCTGTTATTTACTAGATTATAAGAATATTGCACAGGGAATTAATTGCGCATTTTAGAAGACAAATCAAGAAGATACTGATTTTTTTTTTTTTTTTAAAAAGTGATGGTAATGGTCTTTTTTCACCCAAATATATTTATAAATGATTGCAGTCCACTAGAAAGATCTGCCATTTCTCTTTCCTCTTGCTGTTAATATTGATAACAAAGTTCTTTAGAAAAAAAATACATAATTTTAGATATTATTGATAGACCAAGAAAAAATACAAAATTCATATAGAAGTTGATAATTTCAAGCTCTGAATATGAAGCTATTCAAAGTTCAAAAGCCCAGTTTTGTTTGATTTGACAGTGCAAAATATCTGACAAGCCATTTGCACATATTGATTAGACAGGAAAAACACAACACTCAAAGGAAATATTCCTTCTTTCCCCGAATGTATTTAAACTCAAATACTAGGATTCCTTTTTTTATCTTCAGAAGTGCAGTGACTAGAAATTTTTACAGCATTTTTGCATGCAGTAGTGAGAATAAAAAATATACAGAAGTCGTCTTGCCTCTTTGATCATCAAGGGAGGAAAGACATGGCAGATAAAGGAGCAACAGTCATGCCAATAGCTGAGTTTGAGTTTATGATCTTTGAAAAAGTCAACACAGTTAAAAAATCAAATCCTAATACCCAAAATGCAAAAAAAAAAAAAAAAAAAAAAAAAAAAACCCTTAGCCGTAAGGATGAACTGCATATCCATTTGGTACTGATGAAACAGTCATGCAGAGGTTTATTTCAGCAGAATGTCACTGAGTTGGGACATGTATCTGCTTCATTTCTTTATTCACAGTTTATCATCTAAATACCAATTGTATTTTTTGTTTTTAAGGACGAGGCTGAGCTTTATCCTGCTTTATCAACTGCTTTATCCTGGCCGATGTAGTGTGGATCAAGTGGGACATTTTTGAGGGAAAGGGAGTTTCTCACCTTGAGAGAAACTGAGTGTGCCTAGAGAAAGGAAATTCTGAGCACAGGTGCACAGCAGAAGATGAGAAGGACAGCAAGCAAGGGATGAGCAGTACCAATGCAGATGAGACAAGTCCTGTGAGAAGCAGGGAAGGCCTGAAAAACTTCAAACGTACCTCTCCAATGTAATGAATATTATGTGATTTTCCTAAGGACTCCAAGGAAACTACAAAGTTGGTGTAACATCACAAGCCACTGAAAATTTCCAGAATGAAAAGGATCATCCTGCAAGGACACAGTTGTCTAGAGAGCTTATTTTCAAACTTATTAAACTGCCTGATCCAGAAGAACTGATTTCTCTGTTAACAAAATTATTTTTTGTAGTTGCTTTCTAATAAACAAGTATCTTTGGTGATTAGCCCCTTTCATATGTTTTTGAGCTGCACATTTAAAAGGATGTGTGGCCTCTTTCATCTCAAAATATTGGTGATTCATGATCCCATCATGTAGCAATATTAGCTGGAGAAGATCTTTCTTAACTGGAAGATTTGGTAAGTGTTAGCAGGTGCTTGATCCATTTAGAAAGCTTTTCCAAAAAAGCACTGTGAGAAAAAAAGTTCAAATGCTGAAAATGGAGACTCTCCCTATTCTCCCTTGTTTTGATTTGCTTGCTGAACAATAACACCAAGCCTTATTTTTTCAAAGAAAAAAAAAGTTTTTGTCTTTTTTTCTTTCTGCCAGCATCCAATCACTGCATCATAATGATGGAGTTGTAATAAGGCTTGCTGCCAAACTGAAGACCAAGAAGGAAAAGATGACAAAATTAGAGGCTATTAAGTTAAAGGATAATCAACACAAAAGCTGAGAATTCACAGGAGGAAGGTAGAAAATGGGCTAAAAGTAAAGACTGAAAAAGCAGCTAACTCTATGAATTCTACAGTTGGTAAAGGGTCTGCTTTACATTTGCTTCATTCTTAGATGACTTAATATTTACATAGCCTCTTATAGTAAACATCTCTATATTTCTTTTTTCCTATCTCAGCATGGAACTAAACATGACACTGCTGAATATAAGGCTTTCTTCCTATAGGTGTGGAATGTTGAATTCACTTATAGAAATACCCTGAAAAATAGCAACAAAAACACTAGGAAAAACTTTAAAAATAATAGTAAATTATGACCAACATGTCCAAAAAAAAAAAAAAAGTAAATCTCTACATTATCTAATGTGCATGGGGAAGGCCTTGGAGAGATAGACCAAGATCAGGAGATTTCATTGTATCTCGATTCCCATAGTTGTCTTCATTCATAAGGTGTTTGTCCATAGCCAGCATGAAATTGCATATCATGCAGCCATGAGTAATATCAAAACAGTATATTCTTTCTCTTGGAAAATCTAGAGCATAGATGTTTTGTGCAAATATGGCAATAAGTAGATCTGTGAAAAAAATTCTGCAAATGGGCTTCAAATTTCTCTATGTGTGTGTATATAAAATACAGTAGATTGTATTACATTTGTATATATGCATATATATACACATATGCATAGTATATACATAGAATTGCAAAGATTTCAGCACAGTTTTTTTGCATAAAAAAAATCCAATGCCTATCATGCAGCAATGTTCTGCATCAAACCAAGCCTGGATAAGCTTTTCTTATCCCAAGCTTGTGTGACTCTTGCAAACATAATGCCCTATTGGATATCTGTGTTTTAGCTGATATGTCATATAGTAATAAAGACACTGGTGGACTGAAATATCATCAGTGTTTTCCTTGAAAGGAAAACAGTTTGCATAAAAACAGTTTGCAGGCAACACAATTGCAACCAGTTTTACCCCTCCAGCTACCATCCAAGAAAAGAGTGATTACCCTCAGGATGAATATTCCTTGCTGTCCATTGTACGGAGATACTACTAGGTAAGAATGTCTAGGAATGACCTAGTGCTAGGAAATGTTAACTGGATCTCTCTACTTTTGCTAGTACTTCTTTTTATCCTAGTTAAGTCTGCCTTTTTGCTATCTATCCATCTGCTCCAAACTACTCTGCAAGAAGCATAAGGTTGCAGCACCCCTGAAGTACAGACAGACAGACAGACACCAGAGAATCATTCACCTCACTCTAAGATAATAAGGCAAATCTCCTCTGGTTATATTTGCCTTTCTCCACAATTTAAACAGGAAGCTGGAATTACTTGTTTTAAACAAAAGTAGGGGAAACCACTGCTCAAAAGTAACTGTCTTCATTGCCTGATAGAGCCAGTCATGTGCTTTAAGAACAGATCTACATCTACATGATTCTGCTGACATATTAATGCTTGTTCAAATATTTTGGCTTTTCATCCTTCCCAGAATGACTGCAAAACAACCCACATGATCAAATTCTCAGCTCACAAATCATCTACAGAAAAGACCTAACCTGCTCTCCTTCTCTCTCACCCCTCCCTCTGAATAATAATAATAATAAAAAAAAAACTGTTATCTGCTTTGTCAGAGGCAAATGCCTTAGGGTTCATTCAGAATAGCCATGTCTGGGAGAAGTGTGTGATTTAGTACATGTGATACCAGATTCTTGGCTCCGTTTAAAGGCTGTTTTCAGGATGACTGTTTTGCTGGAAACCGGGCTCTACTCATTTTATACATGCCAGTAAATTGGTGTCAGTTCTGAGGCATCACTGACCCAGGATGTTTCCCTGAAATGTGTCTTCTATGACTGTAATATTTAAATTAACCAGTAAATATATTTAAATACTATTTTTGGACATTATGAAAGGAAAAAAAAATCTTTAGAGCATTTTACTGTGCATTTCACTAAAGCCGTGTAATTTACTAGGAAATAAATACTCCTAAAATGTGGCCAATTCTCACATTTTCTTTGTGCCAAAAGAGTAAGAAAAAGTGTATGCACATTACTCCCATAATGGGCTCTTTTCAGCAATAAGTCATAGATGAAAGAAGAAGGAAATATAAGAAAAGATACCCAAAAACGGCTGCATGTAATGAAGGCTAAGATAAGACCCCAAGAACTATTATCTCATTATTTTTGCAAGAGACATACAATGTCCTTGCATCTTTCTTTGTACAAAATGAGTACAAATAACCTTAAAGTCTTGGGGTCACATACAAAAGTAACATAAATAGTTGTGCAAGTTGCTGAAAAACTGAATAGCTTGCTGTATTTCCTTTTATTTTTTTTTCTTTTCCATATACATTCTTAAACTTCTCAGCATTTTCCCAGGCCCAGCGCATGCAAAACCAGCACAACATATAGACCATTTACTCCTTGTCTTTCAGCTATCTAGTTGTGATAAACAACAGTTCAAGGCACAGCTGCTCTTGATGATAAATAAACAGTTAGTTAAAATGCAACAAACTGCATTTTAAGTTTGGGTAGAAGAGCCTAATACAAAAAATATTTCTTCACTAATGTCGGCAAGACAAGTTCTTTTAATAAAAGGGAATGTTGTTATCTTTCTCTCTCCTGCCTTCTCATTCACCCCATTGCTCTTCTTGTGAATAACCTCCCAGGGAGAGCAAAACAAGGTAGAGCACAAGGTATGTTCCTTTCTAAAGATCACTTTGGCACAAGCAAACCTCCTTGCCAAACTCAGCTTGCAAAGTTTCATTATATCTTAATAAGCAGTAGGAAAATGTTGCATTTAGTCATCAGCACAACAAAATAAGAAGCAAAATATACAGGGATTTATTTAAGTATGTAAAAGGGCTACCACCACCTGGTGGTGAAATTCCAGGCAATATCATCCTCCTTTGTTGAATAACATATTGTCATCCACGCTGGAAAGCACACCAGTAAACATTTTGACAGTCATGTCTAAACAGTCTCCTGGACTGTTACAAAATCTCTCAGGCTTTTTAAGCACCAGAAATCTTCCACCAGGTCTCTATTATTTTTGGATCCATATTCCTATAGGCTCTTTGGTGCAGTGACTGCCAACTGCCAATACCCAGCTGAAGAAAGCAAAGAAAAACCAGCTTAATTTAAATACTTTTTTTTTCCAAGAAAAACAAAGCAAATCTGCAGGAGAAGAAATCCTTGTTTAATGAGTACATCCTGCAGGATTTCATTTAGCAGGTATTCCTGAATCTTGAATTGTCATTAAGCGGTCATGTTAAATATATTAATTTTGTACAAGTCATTGTCAAGATTAACGTGAATTAATCATGTCACAACATTAAAGCAAGAAACACAATACGTGTATAAAGGAAAAAAAAAAGGAGACAGAAAGGGTATCTATCTATTTTAACTACTGGCACACCTGTCAGTCCCTCTTATGTTTTCTCTTTTTCATATTGATCTTTAATACCTCTTTCTAGCATGGGTCAGATGATGGTATTTTCAATGACTGAAATCAATAAAAAAGGCTATTTCTTCTATGAATACCTATAAAGAAGAATAAGGACAAATAACATTTTTTTTTATCTGAGATCTTTTCATTGAGAAAATTGCTTCCTCTATTTACCTTAAGATGTCACATTCGACTTTGAAGGAAGTGACCAAGTATCCACTGAAGGGTACAAGATTGATTTTCAACAGATTTTAGCCTATCCTCTAGAAAATTAGCAACTTTTACTGACAAAATGATACTGCACTGTTATAATCACCTTTACACTTCCAACTGGAAATAAAATAAAATTGCCAAACTATTTCTCTCCTCATTATCTTTCTTTTCACAACCCAAAGCTTTTCAACTTACTCTATAACCATTTACTCCCTTCACATAAGCACATCCTCTGCATCAGAAAATATTACATTCAGAATAGATGTGGTTAACTGAATTGTGCATTCAGGGTTAGCAGAATTTCCCCTCAAAAACTTAAAAGCAATAAACAAGAAGACTTTATAGGATACATGTACAGTATTTCAGTTTGTTTGCACCATATTTAGAGACAGAAGCACTAACTTTCAAAGAGCTGTGAATATCTGAAAAGCCTATTCACCTGCTTTGGTTTTAGAACAGAAAATTTAAGATCTGGAGAACGTTGTGTTTCCCTTTTTTATAAAAAGGGGCTCTACGCCACGACATCTCCATATAGAGCAGCTCTGGTGCCACTGCTGAACAAGCACCAGGTGCTGACTGTGTAGTGCTGGGGAACAGCACGCATGCTGGCAGGCAAAGGCAGTAGAGAGGTGGCTTTTAGCTTAAGTATTTTTATATGGGAGACAAATTATATGAACAGTACTTGAAACTATAAATAAGGTATTATTTTATGGATAGAGATGTAAAACTACTCTGTGTAAAAACAGAACTTCCCAAGAAGCAAGCACCTGCAAGTCAGACATTAATCCTCTATATAGGAACCTTATGTGATTTTCAGAAACATAGAAGGAGCACTTCTACAATGAAACAAACCTTAAAGTTGAACTTTTTTATATATTATTAAAGCAAAGTTAGTATTTTAATCTAATTTAAATTATTAAATTATTTATTATTAAATAATTTAATTTACTATCCTAACTTTGAACTCCTATAATTTAAAATCTTGACTGCACTATTTTCAAAGGTAAGATCTTCAGCATTGCTGAAAAGCTTTTAATTTTATCATGGAATTAGAGTCACATAGAAAACTCAATGAAGACCATGAACATCCATGAACATCATGACCTCAGTAAATAATAAAATAAAGTTTTATTATGGACTGGTCTGAACATAATTCAAACTTGAAGATACTTGAGGATGTGAGGAAACTCCATACTCCTTATGCAGGGCATACGATTTGATAAAAATCTATCCAGTAATGATTTTCAGTGTGCACTAATATTTTTGCTTGAAAGCAATTGCAAATTTCAACCAATAAAGTGAGCAGCCACATCTTAATTTTGTGAGAAAGAACACAACTGATGAGAAGGATTTATTTGCATGGAACCTCTAGTTGGCTAACAATAATGGGGTAAGTATTAACCAATCCAGTTTAATAGAGAATGTAAAAAATGAAATGAAATAGTTAAAAAATTATTTGAATCAAACTATATAAATAAACTGAAGCCAACAAACTCAGTCTCCAATGTCACCATCACACTGGTGACAGTAGGAAAAAAATGACAAAATGAAAAATTATTTAAAGGGTCTTTAGACATTTTGAATTGACTCTATAAGCTACTCTAAATAAAAATGTTTTACATACAGTATTCTCATTAAAAGCTATGGTAGATACCAGGGCCTGTATGATGATGACGGATCTGATATAATCTATATGGACTAGACAGCTGTTAAATAAATACAATATAAAGCACCATATTAAAAAAAGAGAAGTGTGCAATTGCAATCATTTTTTACTTAAACTCAGAGCTGCAATATGGCTAAGCCTGTTTCTTTCCTTGTTATTACTCTTAAAAATACAGATAATATTTGAGACATCACACTAGCATTTGTCACCATTTCTCTGAGGGGCATTCTTTAATTATTCTGTCCTGTACCTGAGCCACACACATATCCAAGAGATGGGCCAGGGAAGAAAACACATTAACCACAGTATTTGGAAAACAGAGTGAAAATGTTCCAATTTGAAGGACATCATACCTTTAAAGGAAAAAAAAAAAAAAAAGTGATGTGAGAGAAGCCGCAGCGGCAGCAAAGGACTGTGTTTCAAATGCTGTTGTGAAGGCATATGTGAAAAGAAAGAGAAAAAAAGCTGCTCAATTAAAGTAATGGGGTTACCCTCTTCAGTGCCTTCAGGCACACTGTAAATCTCCATGATACTTGTTCTGTTACTGTTTCTTCCATTGCAGTATCCAATATTTTATTTTAGAGGCAGGAATATTTTATGTTGCCACTATACATCCCTATGCAGTACATATAATTTTACTCAACAATTGCACAGCTGGCTTCCATTCTTTTATTCATTGTCATGCAGAAATATCACCACTATATTTCTGGCATTGTAATGATCCCAAAATGTGCACTTCAGTACTATATATATGATTCCTAGATTATATCTAACTTCCTAGTCCATTTTGTATATGGCCCTCCTACCTACTTAAAAATTTCAGAGTAACTTTTTGACTGTATCCTGTTCATTTGTCATGCTCTGCCTAAGTTACATGTGAAAATCAAAAGCTCTTCACAGAATGACATACTAGAAAGGTTTTTGTTTTGATTTGATTTGTTTTTTCTTTTCTTTTTGAAATTTCAGCCTATAATGTCAAGGGTAAAACTACCTCTTTTATAGCTGGGGAAGTGGAGGAACACATTTCTTCACGAAAATCACATGAATAAAAAAGCTATATATATGTGACAATATAGAAAGTGGAAAGATGTGTGATACTTTACAATTACTGATTAGAATTTTGCCAGGGGATGTAAATGGGAAACATGTTGTCTAGCCCCAAAACCTAGAGATGATTTCTATTCATTTACAAGCAGAGAAAAGCCAGCAGTTACTGCAAGAATTCATTCTAACTGAAAAATCTTCAGGCAGCTCCAGCAAACTGTCCAAGGACTAAGCAGGAATAGAAAATAAAAAGTTCATCAATCATGCTAGAACAGTGTTGAAGCATTTTGATGGGTACATATGTTAGAGCTTCCTATGAGATATATACTTGGGAATCAGAAGACTATAGGTTTTGTGGGTTTTTTATTCCCTCATTTTCCAAAAGTATGCTGCAACTCTTCTTTATTCTACTCTTGTGAAACTTCGGCAATATTTCTTCAAAACATAAATGAGATACTGGCTGGCTCTCACAAGTAACAGAACAAACACAAGGCATGCATTTGATGGTATGCCTCGTGTTTCAGGAATTAAAGTACATAGGCTTATTTACTAAGTAGTAACATCACTGGAAAAGTATAAAGATTAGGCTTGTATAGCTAAATTATTAAAATACTCTATTACGAAGCATAACAGTGTCATTCATCTGACATTAGACAGTTTGTAATATACATGGAATATGCTCTTAGGCACAAATAATTTAGAATTATACCCTTTTTTTTAACCATTTCAGCAATTCTGTAGTGTAGGGTGGTGTTAAATGCAGCCTGCTTACTGACCAAGGCTGCATAGGAACCCCAGCTTGGAGGCACATTCTCAGTGGGAAGTGCCAGACAGTCTTGCAACTCTCCGTGTTTTCCTAAGAAGTGCTAATAGTGATCATTGTACTGTAACTGACTCATTAAAGTATGTTCAGCCACAGCACGTAAGTACTAAAAAAAAAAAAAAGAGAGAGAAGTTGTAAGTTTATAAACATAAAAAAAAAATCTTTTGAGAAAAAAAATCAAAAAAGAAAAAAAAGCTAACATTTATTCCCACTGGCTAAAAGCTGTGCAATATTTTGAATATGTGAAGCAACCAAATAATCCAAAAGACATCAACTGCTATGAATTATAGCAATGTTCGGATTATATTTCTCAATATATCTAGTGATGCAGTCATTTTTTTTTTCCTTTCCAATTCTTTTGTTCGATAAAAAACAATTCACAAGTTTTTAATTAACAATTTGCACATAAATGACAACATGCTTTTCTTTCCAATCTCTTTTGCTTTCTTATAATCAACTTTGAGCTGGAAAACGGATCACTTTTCCTAAAGAACAAGAACAATCCAATCTTATTAGCCTGATGTACTCTCTGCCATAGATCCAAAGCAGCAATAGTTCTTAAGTATAATTAATTAACCTTAAAAATAAGTGCATTGCTTTAGTTGCTTCCAGCAAGAAGAATCCTAAAGAAGTTAAGTATTCAATCACCTGTAAAGATACTGCTACAGGAAAAAGCAGTGCCATAATTCAGGTATTTGTTTCAACAAGTGTCATATACAATTGGGTTTTTGTTTTTGTGTTTCCTTAACTATAGTAAATTGAATTATATAATCCATCATATAGGAAATACCAGCAATCATGAAGCATTACCATGCTGCTGTGTCTACATTACTTCCTTGGCATATTTCTTCATATTTAGGTGCAATAGATGTCAAATGTGAAGTTTCTGCACTTCTGTGTATTATTTAAGAGCTGATGAGACTGTTGGATACTTGTATTCTCTTGTTCACAAAATAAAAGGAAGAGAACGTGAAAGGCAGTAGGCATTTGAGGCAGCACTGCTGTTTGATTTATTAGGTATATCACAAGATAGAACATATGGAAATTTGAGCGATCATTTTTAATAATTAGATACTAAAATACTGATCAATCCATAAATTAGGATACATATCCCTAAATTAGGATAGAAAATACACACACTTCAGGGATAAAAGCAGAACATCAAGAGAAATACTTCCACTAGTGCTGAGGAAAAAACTTTTTCTGTGACATGAATTAATGTAATACTATTTATAGCTTTGAAAACTGTTACTGCTCCATTAAATACAATTCTCAGCTAACTAATCTGAACCAAAATGAAGATCCCTGAAAGTCTACTGCTGCCAATGAGAACAGGGATTACCAGATTACATGTACTCACTCATCCCCCCACATATGTCATAACCTTAGAGAGAATTTTCTTTAGCTTTAATAGATTTTTTCTTTTGTAGAATTGAGGTACCTTAACCTCAACAAATGCAGTCTGAACAACTCAACCTTGCCTACAAAGGGCCTACTCAGGGAAAAACAGAACACAACAGACAGTCTATTGGCAGTGAGTGATTTTGTAACTACTTTGATCAGAAGTTTAGGTACAGTAGGTACTTCCCTTTTCCATCATTTCCACAGTTCTTACCCAGTTACATAAAACAAATCTGCTTGTTGAGTTGAATTGGTTGAGTAACGGCTGAGTTACTGAGCATGCATTCTGCATCTAACAGTATGCTGAGTGAATACAATATTCGTATCAGAACTGTATTTTACTGCCTGATCTTCAGCCACTTCTTGGTGATGTGTCATGTTCTTTTCATTTGTGTAGAGAGAATGCACAGTAAAATTATAATGCATGAGCTTTTTGTATTGACTAGAAAGTAATTACTCAAAATTCTCATTACTGTTTTCATCAAGGATCACATTAGACATTATCAGAAACTTTCTGTCCGAATCAGAAACTTTCAAAAGGCAGGCAGGCAAGCAATATTTTCTAGTGTATCCAGTAAGTGCGGTAATTTGAATGTCAAAATAGAGCGCCTTACTAAAGGATTTTTTATTTGTTATTTACCTTAAGGGACTGTGCAGATGGTATAGACATTTTTTGGTATTTAAGAATTTGAGTACACATGGACATATTAAAACGGAGAAGCTTTTGAAAGGAACAAAACATTCTGACTGAGCAACCTATCTAGGATGAAGGAAATACTCAAAAGAGAATTACTCATGTAATGTTTTTCTGATCAGTTCCCAAAGAACTCATTAAAAAAAAAAGATGGAAGGTGTTTCTTATTTTGATTTGCTCTAAATATTGCTTGAGCTATTTAATATAAAAAGCCATCTAAAATGAACATGTTCTTAAAACAACTTATGTAAAATCTACATTGTATAAAACCTGTTTTCAATATTTTGTCTCTCTGAAAGTATTGAATATACATAGGAGGATAGTTAGGCAAGTTAGAATGTTTCTGAAGCAATACCAAATGTTCTAAGTGAGGATTATGAAACCAAAATGGATTTGTATTCTTTGGCATTCCATTTTTTCATGGTTCATGCTAGAAAGGAATAGAGTGGCCCCATTTTAGTTTGAATCCAAACTGTACTTTGGAAGAAAAACTGTTCTCACCACATTTTGCTTCAACTATTCTCACTTACCACATTTTGCTTCACACTAGGGAACAGTTGCAGGGTTTGTGAACTGGATTTTTTTTCAGATTTTCTTAGAGGAAAATCTGAGCCTGTGAAAAAAACATTCATTGATCAAGGGATCACAACTACCATCCCATAAGTAAGACAGTAGCACATTCAGACAAAAAAGGGAAAAAAAAAAAAAGCCTTTCTTCTAGTCTCTCTCCTCCTCCCAAAACATGATTTCCCCAAGTGCTCTGCATAGAAAATGTGGTTAAGAGTATACAACCCAGAAACTGACTGCAATACTTAGCCTGTTGCAAGATAGTGCAATGTTGCTAAAATCCCAACATATCAGCTAGTAATGACTAAGAAAAATAAAAGAAGGGATATATGGCTGACTATGCACACTGTGAAGGCTGCTCAATGACAGCTTGGTTCCAGGGTTGCTGTAAAGTGGCTAAAAGGGAGAACACAAGCAGCTGAATCAGTGGTATGCAGTGGTGCATGTGTAGTTTAATTTACAATTTCACTTAGAAGCTTGCCGCATTGTCACAAATGGTATTTCCAGCTGGGGGTCTCATCTGAGATGATAGTGCTCATTAATGATGTGTTATGATTAAAAAGGAACTGTTTGTCAAGAATTGGTAGTGCAGAGGTCACATTCATCTGTTTTTTAAAAAACATGTTCAAGTGACTTTGAACCTCTTTCCTTCCTCCAGAGAAGAACAGAGTTCTCCTCCATTCTGTCTAGGTCAATGCTATTAATACAAGGTGAAAGAGATAACCGCAGAATATACTGACTTTTCAGATGTGTGATCACCCATGGCAAAGGATCAGCAGTTCCAGTTCCCTTATAAAAAAACTTGATACTTAATATAAATAAATACATATCTATTCAAAGGCACAGATGTTTCTCAGTTCTAGATAGAGTAGGTCTCTCCTCCCTCTTAAGAACAAAAACAGAACAAAACAAAAAACCACCACCACAACAAAAAAACTCTCTGCCTAAGTTTTCATTAACAGAAGAGAAGATAAACAATTACAAAACTCTGGAAACTTGTTTTCTATTTAAACTGAAATTAAATACAACTACACCTGTAACAGCAGTGGATACACAGAAAAGGACTAATTGACCATCAAAGCTAATAGACTTCCAAATGGACCTTCTCTGAAAAGAATTTAAATAAAGGAACTTTAAAGGTGGTTGAAATTTGCTATAGTCATTATTCGAACATCATTAGAAAGACTGACGAATAATTGCAATTTTTTTTTGCTTTACTGAATGTGCTAAACAGCACATTGTCCTAAACTTTAGCTCAGTATTTGATCAGAGGTTAGTGTTAAGATAACTCGAGTGCTTTTTTTCTTAAATATAATTAGCAGCTCACACTGGAATTAACAAATTTCCACACTGGCAGAACAGAATGCATACATTTTCACACCTCCCTAGACATCAAAGTTGGCTAAACACCCCATCAGGTACTGCTTGAACTTCCCAGTGACTTTGGCAGAAACCATCTGCTTTTGGAATATTTTACCTCCCGCCTCAAACAGATTCTGATTTATTCTCTCTTTGAATTATCACTGATGTCAACTCTATCAGTTTTTTTCAGTAGTGAGAGGATTAACTCTGACCTCCTGGCTCTCTTCCAGCTAATTATCCTATCTGCCTTATCTTTCTTCTTTCTTCAGAAAAGTTGCTCCTTATTGCAAAGTTCTTCAGGGAAATTACCCTGAGCAATTACAGAATGCTGTGGTGACTCTGTCATTAAAGTGAAAAGCATTCCACTGATAATTTATCCAATATCCTATTAGCACTGTATTTATAAATATATATATATAAGTGCTCTTCATTGGAACTATGAGCTTATTTTCAGATAATGATATGTGAATATTAAAATACTGTTTTGAATTGTTTAAGTGTCGGCAAACTACAGTTTCAATATTTTTAGGCAATGACCTGAGTTAAAAGTCTTAATTGCTATCTTGGGAAGGATTTTACACCTGTATGTTTTTGGAACTCTTGGTGCTTCTTGTATTCCTATAGGCCAGCACAATTCTCCAAATGCAAATGGCTCTGAATTCTACTCTACCTTGCTTTTCTTAACCAAAATTAAGAAACCCACATAGCAGTTATGATACAATTGGTCCTTTAAAGTAAAACGCTTTTTTTGTCTTTTGAAAATGTTTTTTATCAATCCATGAAAGTGAATTTCTTTCAGAAAATTATTAAAAGTACTAGAATAGACTTTTCAATCTACTGCTAGAATTAGAAACATGATAATCCTGCTTAATTTGCAGCACAGATCTTAAAACACTTAAGAACTTTGGGGTATGTGGAGGGAAATGAAACCTATTTAGAATGAGTTCAAACAATTTATCCTTTTACCTTACAACATCTGTTCTCATTTCCGTTTTATATCTCCAAACAAATCTTATCTGTCATAATCTTGAAAAAAAAAGTACCAAAAAAGTTCATCATTTTTTGAATCCTGATGAAGAAAACAGTATGCTATCAACCATTCAGTTTTATTCACAGTTTCATCATTTCAGGCATTTTATGCAATCTTCTTAATATGAAAAGCTAAATCTGAATGATATGCTCACTTAAAATTTGTTTCCATAAAATTATTTCATGGCTCACATTCACATGATGACACACAGCATGTCACAGCATGACACATCCAAGACTGTGTCTCAAGATGTAAATTTGACAATACTTTCAAAATGTTCATACAGAAAGGCCTATAAGATTTTTCTCTCTCTTTTGACCTTGTGAACAGGCCTTGGATTCTTTACTCCCAACATGATAATAGAAAATGTAACGTGAGTAATCAGGAACAATGTGAAGATAATTGTAAAATTGGAGGAAAGACGCCCAGCTGCTCCGAGGAAACAAAAGGCATATTGTGGACATTACTTTATCATACTTTAAATTCAAAGGAAATTGCTTTTGCTCTCTCTCTCTCTTTTTTTTTTTTTTTTTCCCATAACAAAGTACTTCTGTTAGAAACACATAACAGCAATCTTCACAACCAAATTGCAGCTTACATAATGTACATAACAGGCAAAAGGACAGCTTTCCTCATGTATTTATTAAATGGAAGACTCCTGCTTTCCTCATGTATTTATTAAATAGAAGACTCCTGTAATTCAATATATTAAGCAACACTGTTACAACTTCAAGCAATCGTTAGAAGGATTTAATTGAAGGGGGAATTATCTCTACACTATTTTTTAGGATCTTAACCCTTTGGACAAATGTATATTGAAGAGCCCTAGATAAAGTTACAGCTAAAAATCACTAGAGCTGACAACAACAACAGCAACTTGATCTTTCCAAAGCCTACTTTTCCCAGGGAGATATTCCAGTACTTGTCCTTGATACAGCTTTGAAAATTGTATTCAAGCTACTTCAGAGGATACAATGTCAAAAAGTAGGTTTTGCTATTATATATTATACAATATAAAATACAATATAACATATTGTGTGATAATATTCTATATTACTATATTAAGGGATTGAAACTGCAATTTCTTAGTACAGCTTGCCAGTCATATTTGCCATTAGTGTTGCTGTGTGAGAAGATACACACAATCGAAAATTCTAAAAGGAACTTAACAACACTTGCAAAAAAACCTTTAGCAAATAAAAGTTTTTCTCCTTTAATGGAAGGACAGTCCTGTTCAAGTCAAACAAGTATTCTGTTGATCTGATTTCCTTAAAGAGTAATCAAGTCTGGCAGCACAGGCTTTGCAAATAGTCTAGATATCTGTGACCAAAATGAATGGAAAAACATTCAAGAGCAAGCCCACAAATTTTAAAGGAGGCCTCCTGCCATTCTCAAAAGTGCCACAGAGTCTGTTGACAAGTGCAACTTCACTGAAAAAAATTAAAATCAACCTCTCAGAGTTCCTACAGCATCAACATCCTTCCTTCTCCTCCTCTTCCTTGAGAGTTTTAAAATATCTAGAAAGGCCTTCCACACAGACAAAACTATTTGCAGTTTTCACATGTCACAAAACTTAGCAGAGACTACATTCTCGTGTCACTCAACTAAAAATTAGAATTTCTCTGATAATCATTAGTTTCTTACCTCACTTCTTTCTTTCTCTTAAATCATTTGTGAAACCATGAGTGTTTTCTTTCCTCTTGGCAACAAAGTGAGACAAATAAATCATTACATAGTTTCCATAGCAATAGGGAAACCACAAGGAAGCACTCGAGTACAGTAATTCCTGTCATGCTCTTATTTCCTATCCTTTAGAATTGGTTCTCTATTTGAATAGTATGTCTATGATTTAAATATTCTATGCAAATTAGAAGCAAGCAAGAGAGACAACAGTCTTGTTCATGAATTAGCTCACTCCAAAATGTCTCTCATTAAACTGCTTCAGAAGAAAACTGATTTTTACTGCTTCCTTTCATTCCTGCCTTCTCATAATTCAACAACTGGTGACAGGAATAACAGAAATTGTTGGGGCTACATGCCTGTAAATATATAGCTTTTCATTCCACTTAGAAATACTTGCAAATAAATACAGTCTGGCACATGTGAATCTGCAGGATCAAAGTCCATAACAGCTGTTGGCCATTACCTAGATCGGTATTAGTGATCAAGATTAATGAAGACAAATTTTAATGCAGGAAGTTTATTTCCTTTTAGGTGCATGCTCTCTTCAGAATTGGAGTCTTAAAATTAAAAGCAAGCCTCTCCGATTGTACATTCAGAGAAGCAGTTTTTAAAAACTATTTGCATACCACCTGATGAAAACTCACAGTCAAATTTAGGTTACTTTTATCAGAAAACTAATTACAAAATCTAGACCTTTATTCCTTCAGCCATTAATTCAAATTAATCTCATATTAATATCTCTGAATCTTGTTTTAGTTCTGTGTTTCACAAATTATTTAAAAGTTAGTGCAAATCCAAAAGTTTATCCAGTTACCCAGTTTCAGGAGGTTTTCTTAAAATTTCCTTTCAAGAAATGCAAAAATTTCTTTCAAGAAAATTCTTTACTAAAATTATATATATATATAATGGAGCTATACAAAAATTTTATCTTAATCCCATGATATCCAGCAAGTGACTGTCCATTATTCCATTCACACTAAACACTACACTAAACTAAGCTAACCTACAGCAACAAAGAGATATCACAGGCAGAATGGTTTTGATTGACAGATAATTTGTTCAAAAATCCAGTGTGCTTTTAGTCAAGGTGGGTTAAGTCATGCTGCACCATTTGTATGCCATGAAAAAATCCTAGTGGCTATAAATGTTATATTTTCTATGAATATGAAGAATATCCTCCAGTATTTATTATACTCAAAATTAAGCCTAGATAAATCATGAAAAGGAAAATAAAATAAAATAAAATCAGTGTAATAATCACTAACGTTGTCAGGCCACTTTTTATTTATTAATACTTTTTTCCAGGTTTTACATTCAGAAAGAATTAATATTTTGGGACAACACAAGCTGTGAATCATCAAGGCAAAGCCATTTCAAAATCTTCCTGACTCTGAGGAAGATTTTCAAGACCTCATAATTTTATTCCTTGCATTACTCATGCCAGTATCCATTGGTATTACAGCTTATCTTTATGTGCAGCAATGATAATTTACCTGAACTTAGAATTTCAGTCATTATAAATTATTTTATTTGGTGGATTTATAAAAGATTTCATACTCTAAAATAATATTTAGTCAACATTAAGGATGTCTGAGTAAGAATAAGTCACTACTCACAATTTGAGTCAGCAGTTTTATTACCCTGAGGTAAAGTGCAAATAAACATTGTATAATACAGCCATCAGTAATCTACCGGTCTGAAGCGCCATTTCAAAGTGCATAATACTTTTTTTTTTCTAATTTTAGTGTCTGCACAGTACCTCTTGGTGAAACCTCCAGGATCTGACAGTAAAATTACTGATTGTAGATTGGCATTCTCTGGGGTGATTCACACTTGCATCTCATTTTTCATTCTTTCCCGAAGTTATGCTGATTACTGTGACTTTTTTAGACTAGGTGGTAGTTTTTCCTTCTTAGAAAGTTAACAGGGTTTCACAGGCATTTCTGATAACTGTGAAAAATACATACTTTTCAAATAACTGTAGTTACTTACACATTCACTCAAAAGGACTGACATCAAATATATATATATATATATATATACATATATTTGTCCATAAAAGACATACATGATAGATTCTCCTTCAGAAGACTGCCCTAGGCTAGGTAAAGTATTACTTACTGTATTACTCCAGGATCACACCCAGAAATGAAATTAGATCCTGATTTTAACTATCTATCTGCATGCTTCAGAGGTATGTCAAGTTGTGGATGTAGAGTCCCTTCTAGTTGGTTCCTATGCTGGTCTTATTGCCATACTAACTGCTATATAGGAGAAAGCATTTGCTACACGACACTTACTTACTCTATCCCACTCATCCTCTCACACTCATGATCCAGAGAGTGAAGTTTTCACAGTGTCTCCTTTCTCCCATTCATCAACAGTCTGGGCACCTCAGACCACCTTTTGAGATAAATTAAAAAAGGAGAAGCAAATATGCTAGGGCAAATTATTTTCATCTTTGTAGTAAAGTATAAGGGAAAGAAGGGAAGGACAGAGCAGAAGGATGAGGCTTCAATATCTGTCCTTAGTGTAAGATTATACAATGCCATCCCTTTGACCTTGAGTATCCTCAGGGCAATCCTGACACATTAACTGCCAGTTTTGAACAAATACGCACACACACACACACGTTTTGTCTTCCCAGAGGTAAGGTGGATCCCCAAAATGCAATACGACAAATGTTTTTGGAAGAAGAATGATAATAGCTGAGTGCTTGACAATATGCTACTAAAATGAGAACTGTATTCCAGACAGATATATACCATCTACTCACATACATTTGTTACTGCATTGATTCTTATCATCCTAAAGTCTATGTCTGTGTGCCCCAAGTAAAACAGCAGAGTAACCCAGTTCTGGGGTCACAGCTTAAGTGACTCATTACAAGTTAGCAAAGAAGCTGATGCTATCATCCTGAACTAGTAGGTTCAGCCCCAAAGGGAGGCAATTCAGTACACACTAAAACTTCATCACTAAGTATAATTTAAGTCACAAACCAAGAGAGAAGTCTTTATTACAGTTGAGATGACAGAACTCATGTCTTTTCAAAACAAGGGTAGCCTATGCCTGATCTTTCCTTTCTATTTTTAGAAACTAATCATAGGCTCATATACATGGGACTTTAATGAGAAACAATACATAATATCATAAAAGTCACTTGCAGAACAGTCTTGTTTTAGGCTATATCACAGATACTTGTAATCATAAAGTGATTTTAAAACTATCAGCTGCACCTTTATAAACTGCTTTTCCCCAGTTTGGGTTCAGAAAATGTATTAGCTTGGAGGACACTCAGATTGCCACACTGACAAAACAGTCGTCACGCTGCAGTAGTAGAATATGGAAACAGTAGTTGCATTGCATCATGACTTGCAGGGAGCATTTACTCTCAAGGTAAAATGGGCTTAGTTTTTAAATCCTACAATATAATAAAGTAGCTATAAAGCCTTCACAGTTTCCAACTTCATAAAATGCTCCAGGGTGAATACAATAACTGTAAACATGTATGATCTTCAAACTAGTATAATATTAACTATCCTAGTAGACTTTGATACAATAGATATTGGAAAAGACGTTTTGAAAAAATAATGCTTCTTAGAAGCTTGAACCATAGAGGATACTCAAATAGCCACATTTTGATTAGAAATGCAAAACCTCTTTCCTATCTTACTGAAAAGATGTCCTCACCTAAACAGCTGACATATAGGATACAGCATAGTAAACATAATGGAAATAGAACATAATTTACCACAAGAATATGTTAACAGAAGAACATTCTTGAAATACACAAGCCTCTGTCACATAAATTGACTTAATAACATGTATAATCAAAAATAGGAAAGAATGCCATCTGTGAGCATGCGCATTCAGAATTTTATGTAACTCATCAATATTCCTTTTAATAATGGTAGTATATCCCCCAGATAAGTGGTGGCTATGAATGCATCATTTATGAAGTGTTTCTCTGCCACAGTGGAGTGCATATCTTTTTTTTTTTTTTAATTAGGAGAGCAGAATTGGAAGAATAACAAATACTGCTTATGCTTTTGATTTCAATGTCTATGCGTTCTTTTTCTAGTACAGTTAATTTCTTTCACAGTGAAACTATGGGACTATGATGCATTTACTTTGGGTGATGTGTGTCAGATCCAGAGACCTTTGACTATTTATTTCAGCTAGAGATGTCACAAATTCACTAGACAGAGAATTCAATGGAATAAGAAATATGAATAAAAGTTGTTAATCCCCTCCCCACTAATTTTTTTTTTATTATTTAATGACAAGCAGCCTATTTGTGCCAATATGTTCAAGCTTTTCTGCCTCGTTTTTTCCTAATATTTCTATTTTAATATGTTGCTATAGAGTCTCAGGACAACCATGTACTTACCATTCCACGTTTCTACTCTGTTTAATATGTTGTGTTTCCTAGATAATCTATATCTTACCCCTCATGAGTCCTGAAGATCTACAATTTTTCCCTTGACAGGAAAGATGATCTTTGTGTCCACAGTAAATACAGATGCACTAGGTACAGGATGAATACGAAAGTAAAGATCTTATAAAATTCCAAATGTCCAAATGGAATTTATTTCATGCTTTCACTAGCACAGTCCAGGAGAGGAATACTTAAACACAAATATATGCATATATATATATATGTATGTATACACACACACACATATATACATATATATGTACATATATGCAGTTTATCAGAAAAATTAATCTGAAAGTTTTTAAAAAGAAAAAAAAAAGTCTATATATAGAATAGACCAGAAAATAAGTATTCTGCTATGTAAGAAATCTCAACATTTCAGACTATGATTTTATTATAAATTGTTAGAAAGGGAAGATGAGGTATTTTTTACTTTTTCTCTCTATAAAAGTACTACTGCCCACTGGCTAGATCATTTATTTAAAACATCGGAGACCCAGATTCATATACCTGTTCTTAATTAGCCACTTAAAAATCTACTGCATCCTGAATAAATGCCATAAGCAGTATTAAGGTATTGAATATTCTTTGCTCTGTTTCTTTCTTTTGACCTTTTACCCTATTTGGGGTCTGAAAAACATTCCCAGTGAAAATATGATTGGAAAAGAGGTTTCGGTTGAAAGTTCGATATTTATGCATTAGCATTTCTAAAGCATTCCCTATTTGCTGGAAAATCATGAGTCCTCTCCTCTCCTCTCCTCTTTTCCCCGTTTTAACTCTACCCTTTTCATTTCAGTTTATACTGAAAAATCCTACATTATATTAGCTAGCATCATATTTAGATGTTGCAGGGTTTGTAATATTTGCATGCCTTTTTTCAAAATAAAAGATGCCCAGTTGGGATTAGTTTTGCATTGTAGCTAAACTGTAGGGCATTTTCAAAATTTTCTTTTTTTTCAGATAGATTTTCTGTTTCCCGAGAAAGATATTTATGTTCATGATCAAATACTTGTGTGACTGCATCTAGTTTTTACTAAGTTTTTGTTAAAAGAGTCCAAAGATTTCAGTAAAACAATGATCTTAAAATTTTAATTCACATATGATTCCTTTTCAGAGCAGAATCTGAAAGATCAGAACCAAATTGTTGATGTTCTTGTACCTATTCTTTTTCTTTTGTGCAGTTCCACTCAGTTAAATGGATCTGTATTTATGCATAAGTATACTTACATACTTCTAATCCATTTATAAGGACCTAAATTCAGACATTAATAAATTGGAGAAAATGAGACTGTGAGGAGAAGACAATAGATTATTCTCTGCTCTCTCACCTCCTCCTACTCTCCTTCACAACAGTACATTTATTTAGCACTTAATATTTTCAAAGGCCTTTACAATTTTAATCCTTTCTACAACATTGCTTTCAAGAATGTCTGGATTTTGTATATTTCTGTTTTGAAGTCAAGGTGCTGAATTTGAACTTTAAATTCATGGTGAATAGCAATATAGAAATAATTAGAAATAATTCTTCAGTGCTTTATACCACAATGCATAGCTTTTAAGTGAAATCATTTTCTTCCCTCTTGTGTTTTACAGAAAATAGTTAGCCAAGGCAATCAAAGGTACTCCTCACACTAGATTAGAATAATGATATCTGATGTTGTCTTCATAATGGGGCTATCTAAGCTTGCAAAGACCAAACCTGAGTACTACAGTGAATGGCAAGATAGTAGATTTTTCCTAGAAATTATGTTAGAGAAGTATGCTTAAACTATTACTAAGTTAGTTAGTTCACCAATCTATTCTGATTTGAGGATACTATACAATCTCAAAATTCAGTTCTACACTTTCAGTAAAACTTGCTTAAATCAATAAAGATGACGGAAAGGTGAAAAGGCAAAGGTTTTTTATTACATCTGCACCAAGATTTTTATTAAAGAAAACTGTCAGAATTCTTATGCTTTCAAGTTTCAATGCTCCTGATTTCAAATTATTAGATCATCTTCCTTGAAATATGTTTTGATTTCTAAATGTTGTATATGTGATAAGATCCATTTCTGTTTCATTATTGTTAGTGCTCAGACAATTAAAAAGTGCAGCCATACTAATGTATGAAATAAGAAGTAAAAATAATATCTCACTAAATTACCACAGATATTAAGAAAATATTTTGTTGTTGTTGTTTCCACACATCTTGGCATGCAGCTTCACAACTGGCTTGATGTCATCTTTCTGTGAGCTTTCTTCTCCCCATTTCCAACCCCTGGCTATGTACTCCCATCCTTTCTCTCAAGTTATCACTTGGGTTTTTCTCTCCTGACACATTAGTCATCCTCTGCACTGACATGCAACCATCAGTACTACCACCAGAGACATAGAGCCTCTTCTTCCAGTAGCAGCCTAAGATGAACATGAGACAACAAACTCAGATGTAGCATCAGGGAGGGATAAAGTAACAGGTGCAAGAAACGTTCATTTCTCTAGGGCATTTGTAGAGTCTAACACAAGGTAGTACAACCAACAGTCAATATAAAATCCTGGCTATTTGGTGAATTTGTGAATTATTATACATATTTTCTTTAGAAAAAAAAAAGAGTCAGTTTTTGTAGACAGATGTATTGTTTATATAAATAAATATAAACTTTAATTCTGCAAAGTTTATATATGCATATATATACTCACATGTTAAAATTATACACATGCACGTGTATGCAAGCTGCTTATATGAAAACAGCAGTAGTTTCCCTACTGTACTGATGTATAGTTACTGGGAAATGAATTAAAACATCTTTACAACAAGGTAAAAATAGAAAATTTAAGCCTTATCTATATTAATTTCCTCCGACTGATTTTTCTCCATTTTGCCAACATCAAGTGGTCATGCACAGGTGGATGCATTTAGCGTCAGTCATAATGTCCCACCTCACACTCCTCCATCCCACTGCATGGAGCTGGGAGATGTGACATAAAAGCCAAGTGAGGCTCTGCCTGCCTGCATGAGCAGCTAGAGGCCAGACAGGACTCCCAAGGGCCTCAGGACTACTGACTTGAGTCCTAAAGGACAGTTCCTTCAGCAATATCTACCCATGAAATGTTCTCTATATTTATTATATTTAAATGAAAATGTATTATATTTAAATGATATTTCTTACTTGTTCACCAATTGGAATATTGAACTAGTGTCATCAACACTATTCAGGGACAAGAAGAAAATTATCACCATATTCTTCTAAGAGGTGTTTTATCACCACAGCTTTAAAAGCAATGCCTTTACATTATCAGATTTCCAGAATTCAGGTAGGCAGCCTGGATGGATGAGGCAATCATCAGATCTATGTCTCCTCATATCCAAGGCTCTTTCTGAGTAATCAATTCCCCCATTCTGCTCTAACATTTGCAGCCAGTAGCAACTAATTGGCACTCTTGACTAAACAGTGCTTTTTCTCAGCACTGATGCTCATGACTTAGCAGTAAGTAAAGGATGAAACCAAAAATGTTAGGAAATGGAAACCTATCCCTGACATTTCCTGATTTTGTAGGTGGCTGGCAGTGAAATTGTTTGTTTCATTTAAGAAGAGACTTTCTGGGGAAAATATTCTTTTCAATTTTGAAATCTCAAGGTAAAAGATGACTTAGAGCAGTGATTCAGTTCTGTGAAAGTATGCTTCAGTTTATCTTTCTCCACAATTTACTGTATCTTTGATTACACCCATAGCTTCAAAAGTTTATCAGATACTTTTACTGGAATTGTAACTTTTAAATTATTCATTTTCTCTATTAATGAATAAAAATGGCCATGTGTATACACATATGCAATAATAGTGCATGACTTAATCTATGCACCTAAATATCCATTGATATTAATAATTACATACATACTAGCAGGAATATTATATATAAAAAAACACCAACAGGCAATATAGCATATCCATTTTATTCTAAACCATTCTACTTACATCCTCATCATGACAATTTTTGTCTTGTTCTACCTTCATATAAATCTCTCGTGGAAGTTACAAAGGAGCAAGAGAATTCCTAGCATGTTACTGGATAGTTTGTGAACAGGACAGCATGAAGCTCTTGTATCTTACCTAGGAGCCTTTCATAGCCCAAGCACCATTTTTCAACTGAATCGGCTGCTAGTACTTGCCTACAAATCCCCTAAGATTATTTTAAGACACTGAAGAGCTTAACATGTGATACTGGGATGAATGGAATATTTAAAACAAAACTCTAACAAGCAGAAGAAGCAGAAATAAAACTTTGCTGGGTGAAGCTAATGTTCATGGTGCAAACACATGCCAGTCAATAATTTTGTTTCTCTTTTTATTCATATTAATCATAATTTCAGCACAGAGCATGTTCACGTTTTTTCTTTTTTTTTTCTTTTAAAATGATGGCTACCTGTGTTTCTTAAGCTATTGAGAAAATCTTTAAACATATACCCTCTCTACTTAAACCTGTCAGAAAACTGAGCCTGTAGTTCTTGAAAGAGATTTAATATGCATGGCCGTTCTTTTTATTTCTTCAGAATACTCAAAAGCATATTTTATTTATAGAATTTTAAATATGTCGACCTACAGCAATAAATGTTTCGCCTGCATAAATCAAGATCAAATAGCTACATGTTAGGGAAAAAAATAAAGTCACATACAGAAAAGCAAACAGTACTATGTACAAGATTCCTGTTGGGAATTCCCAGTACAAGCCGATCTGCTTCAACCAGCTATGTTTTTACACAATTATTTCCTTTAATTTTTGTAGTCAGTGCCCTGTGTCTGCTTGCTTTCATTTCAGAAGCCTTTTTTTTTGGTTACTCTCTGAGATGAGAAAGCTCCCTCCCTGTTCTCCTATTTAGGTCTCCACCTCCTCCTCAGCGCAACACCCTGCTGGCTCTCGCCTGGTGAACACGATTGCTCTCATCTCAGTGTTTCCTCCTGTGTGCACGCCGAGACTGCCCTTTAACGGTGTGAATTAGAGAGCAAAAATGATACCAGAAATCAGTCAGTATGGTCCTTTGGCAAGGAGCTTAATTCATCCTATCATCCCACCAGCTGAAGGAGCAAGAAAGAAAGAATCAAAAAAATCTGTGTCCAGCTCTCCTGTGGCTTTCCAAAATGCAGCACTGCCGTATTTTTGATGGTATACCTGAATTTCCTAATGAGGATTTATTTTTATCAAATAGTGCTTTATACTAGTATCTTTATTTTCATATGGGAACACAAATTACATTAATATACTTCTACTGATAAAAATCCTTCTATATTAAGGTTGTTCTAGAGGAGGAAAAAAGTAAATCACAGTACAGTTTAGCAACAGTATTCCAAAAACACAGACTACATTTAATACCAAAGAAAGGAAAAGAAGGCAAGGAGAATCTGATACGTGGACTAAACCTTGAGTTTACTAGAACTTAGACAAGAGCAAGAAATTACTAGGAAATAGTAAGAAATTTATTACGAGGTCATTTGATTATCTTAATTATACTGTCTTCATAAACACATCATTTTATTAACTGAGATCCACCAAAAATAAAATGCTGCAACAAATATTTGCTGTATGTCTTGAAGAAACTTAAGAGTATGTCCTGAATATCTCAGAAAAGAATCCTACTATAGCTTGCCATAAATACCTCTCTTTGACTCTGAAACCGATTTGGAGGCACAGATTATTCCAGCTCCAACAGTTACACCATTACACAAATTATTTAAAATGCCCTCAAACTCATCGTAAATCTATGTAAATCTACTCTCTGTAGTCTTTGAGTTGAGTTCTCAGAAAACAATATCTGGTTGCACTGACCACAAAATCTCCGAGGCAGGAAAATATGAATAAATAAAGGTAATAAGTCAGGTTTAGTTTCAAGGAGTCTAAGAAGAGAAACAAGACTAATAATATCTCCTCAAAAAATTAATTAACTTCTTAAATCACATACTTTTGAAGCAGTCTGATTTTATTCCTATTCTTGTCAACAACAATATCTTCTATATAGAAATTTAGCTAAATTAATTGGAGAAACCACGAGAACTGAGAGAACCAAAAGACGGAAACAGCTTTTACATAATTTTGAAAGCAGAACTTCAGTTGAATGGATTTTAATTTAGTCTGATGCTCTTATATGGAGCCACAAGTTCATGTGGAGGCTTCACATTTTCCACAAAAAACGTGGAAACATTTCTTATTGAAAGCAGCAATTTGCAGGAGCTACATCTAAACAAAAATCAGTCTGTATCTTTTGCAGACTGAGTAATTCATTAAATTTGGTCTCTCATGGTCAAATCCACAGAACTCGTGGCTTCTTACTTCAAGAAGATATAACAATAATAATTCATTACAGTCTTCTGAGTGAAGCAATGTATGTTTCATAAAAAAAAATGCATAAATTAAACAAACACTGCATTATCTAATTTAACTTGAATCAAAATATCACCATATGGCAGATCTAAGAAGTTTTGAGAGGCACAGAAGTGGAGTGTGGAGGACATCCCACAGCTCCTAAGCATTGCCTAAAGTGTGATTGCACTGCAGAAAAGGCCCAGTTAAAGGATAGTCAGTCTATCCTCAGCTGTCCTTAGCAGTTCTCTCATTAAATATGAAACACTAAAATAAAGCTCTCTACAGATGCTTGACAGATAAAGAAATGAAGTGTTTAGTCTTGCTGAAGAAGATCAGAACTGATGTAAAGGCTACTCCTGCAAAGTTCTCAGTTTCAGTAGCCTGTGGGAACCTTGAAAGTAGCTTCTTTTCTGTAACTCATTTTACTTCAATCATATACATGTGGATATGATTTTGCTCCAGAAGTCATACCCTGACACAGAGTCATATTCTGAGTAAATATTCAAACCAGATATATTACACTGCTTCTGGAGCTGTTTCAAGTGGTTAACAGGAAAGAAAATTAAAGCTTTTTCTTTGTGACAGTCTTATTTATACCACAAAGGTTTGTGAACTCCCAGTGAGTTTTGGGGAATAAAAAAATCATAAGGCTTATAAGGCTCAATTAAGCTAAATCCGCTGATCATAATATCACAGGCTGTTCCCTAAAGCCACATCCACACCACATCCACAAGAGAGAAAAAAAGAGACTATTTAGAGTAGACCTGTAACAAATAAAGTAGTGTCTTGGGCCTGCCTGCATGTTTGTTTGACTTTTATTTTAGTTCTTATAAATTGAAATAATTAGACTAAACTGCAACACTACATTTAATTTAGCACATGTTTTCATTCACCCATGACCAATTTCCATGTTTTGAGATATCAGATGGTATCACTAAAGAATTTAATTTTGAGAAGCCAACAAGTTAATCTGTAGTTTCCCTTGATTTCACAATTAAAGGATTTGCATTCAGCTGGAAATGTGGTAGGTTAAACAACATGTTGGTTGTGATATATCCTTAAAACAGTTAGACTAACAAAATAGAGGGTTTTTTAGAATGAGACACATAAATTCTCTATGAGATTTATAGGAAAAACAGTGTGCCTTTTTTAAAGCAGAAAAAAAGCAAAGAGGAATAAACAAGTACTTAAGCAGACTCTTAACTCTAAAAAAAAAAAGAGACCAAATCCCAATATCTTCTAAAGATACTCTTCTTATTCATACCCTCCTCCTGCAACAGTATGCTACCTATACTGTTTCCATCAAATTTCTGATTATCAGAATAGTTTTTGTGGCTACTGTCAAAAAATACATATATATATAATTTTTTTGGTAGGTCATCTAAATCAGACTATAGGCTTCATCACTGTAGAAAAAAAAAAAAAAAAGATTTGTATGATAAACCCACATCTGCAGGTCATAATTACACAAGTTGCTGACATAATGGCAAAAGTGAGGGTTCTAGACTGTAAACAGATGTATTGAACTAGAGATGGAGTTGATCTTATTCCTTAAATGATTCTTTTGATTTTATATAAGATTACACATTATTTTCTTATAAAATATTTTATGACAACAGGTGTCTAACAATTGAACTAACAGCAGCATATGTGCACAAGGCTGACTGTCATAGAGTAGAATCATCCTTTGGGAAGTTAAATATGTGGGAAAAAACATGTGAAGAATTCTGCGCAAGTACAAGAAGCAGTGTCCAAAACTTCCTAAACTGTCAAAGCATATTGAAACCTCTGTGCCCAATGCCACGCAGTGCAATGACTTACACATACACGGACTCAAATTTAAAGTGCAATGAATTCTTTTTTTATTATGAAAAATCACCAACTTAATTGTTAATAACTTAATAGTTAAGAGTACAGACTTTGTAAGCAGTAACCTTATGTACTTTAACTTTCTGCTGTTCAGCTGTAAATCAGTTATCCTCTTATTTACTTATGCACTTACTGTAGACAGCACATCAAGTATAAATATCTGCTGGAAGAGCGCGTCAAAGGGCATCTCTTGGATGACCTCTCAGGTTACAGAGAATTAATTGGGTGATAAACATTCCTGTTTTCTGCATTTCTGATACATAAATTTTCTAGGGCTTTCTACACTTTTACTCATGCAGGTGTTACTTCCAATTTGCCAGTAAATTTAAAAGAAATAATTTGTCTGTATCATTTAGGCTGCAACATTCCTTTATAGTGCAGGCAACTGATAAATCTGAGTGCAGTTTACATAGACACCCAGCAAGTGCTGCATTTGGTGCATCACTTTGCACAGAAGGGGTCCAGAAACTCTGTGCATGAGTGCAGCAGTGGTCCATGGTCCATAGTGCATGTGCCCTGACTGAAGCAACTATCTCAGTAACATCAGAGGCCTAAACCCAGACAGAGCTGACCTTGGAGAATGCAGATCTGCAGGCCTGAGGTTATATAGGTACCCTCAAGGCTGGGGCAACAGACGTGCGCTGGTGGAAGGTCTGGACTGTCAAGGAACTGCAGTAGGTCAGCAGGCTGCCCAACATAACAGATGATGGCAGTAAAGTGACCAGATCATCTCTGAGATACTGCAGGTACAAGAGCCTGAGCTCCAACCTGCACGGAAGGAGTGCAGACCAACTCTGCGCTTTTGGGGTTAGAACATGGAGACCCACTGACAAAAGCCAGTTGCACAGGATGGAAGTTGGTGACTCCTGGCACCAGGAGGAAGGCTCCTACTCTACCTGCAGATCTGCAACTACAGAATAGGTTCAATGTCCTGGTATCATGGCTTATTCTGGAAAGGGACATCAAACACAACAGAAATAGAAGATAAGCTACAAACAGCAAAAGGCAGGCTAAGGGAAATGTGGCTCTACTGCTGAATGGGGAAAGGTGGTTGTTGACAAAGGACATGGAAAAGGCTGAGGTACTGAACGTCTTCTTCACCTTGGTGAAGTTTTCCTACTGGTAACTTTTTCCTTCAGCAATCTCAGACTCTTGAGACCAGAGAGAATGTTTAAGGCAAAGAAGACTTTCCCTTGGTGGAAGATGATTAGTTTACGGAACATTTCATCAGGAGTCTACTTGATGAGATGGACTCCTGAGTGCTGGGGAAGCTGTCCTATGGCATTTTGAGGGCAATTTAGATAATATTTGAAAAGTCATAGTGAATAGGAAAAAATCTGATGATCAAAAGAAATCAAATGTTGCTGCTAACTTCAAGAAGGGCAAGAAGGAGCATCAAGGGAACCACAGGCTGGTTCAGGCAGGCTCAGCTTGGCATCTGGGAAGGTGGCTGAACTACTGGAACCCATTTGCAAATACATGATATGTAGGTGGCTAGTCAGTATGGATTTCTAAATGGAAAATCATACTTGACCAACCTGAAAGTTTCTACAGTGAAATGACTAGTTTGGTGGACAAGGGACTGTTCCCTTGGTGGATATCATCAACCTTGACTTTTTCAAGGCCTTCAAAAATCAACTCCCGTAACATTCTCACAGGTAAAGTGATGAAGAATGGAATAAACAAATGGAGAGAGAGGTGGTCTGAAAATTTGCTTATCTGCAGGGCTCACTTTTGATCAGCAGCATGAGATCTAGCTGAAGGCCAGTCACTACTGGTGTCCTGCAGGGGTTCATGCTGGGGCCAATATCACCTCCATCAATGACCTGGATAATAGGACAAAATGCATTCTCAGCAAGTTTTCAGATGATAAAAAATGTAAGAAACAGCTAAAACACCAGAAGGCTACTGACATTCAGAAGTACCTTGACAATCTGAGTCTTGAGAAATGGAACAAGCAGGACCTCATGAAGTTCAACAAAGGGAAATGCCAAGTCTTGCACCTCTGGAGGAGTATCTCCAGGCACAGTTACAGGTGGGTACCAACTGGCTGGAAAGCAGCCCTGGGGACATTTCTGGTGGAGAGCAAGTTGAACATGATCCAGCAATGTCCCCTTAAGGCAAAGAAGTCCAGCAGTATCCTGAGCTGCATTAGGAAGAGTTCTCATCAGCAATTCAAGGGAGGTGATCTACCAGCACTGGTGAGAACACCTCTGTAGAGATGGATTTTGCACTGGCCTCCCCACTATGGGATACGGACACTAGAAGTCCAAAAAAGGGCCACAAGACTAACTAAGGGATTGGAGCATCTGAAATATGAGGAGAGGCTGAGAGAGCTGGAACTGCTCAGCTTGAAGAAGAGAAGGTTCAGTGGATCTTACCAATGTCTATAAATATCTGAAGGGGCAACAAAGAGGACAGACAAACTTCTCAGTGGTGTCTAGCAACAGGACAAGAGGTAATGGGCACAAACAGAAAAATCTAAAATTCCACTTGAACACAAGAAAATAATCACTGGTACAGAGTCCACCCTTGGATATACTCAAAACCTGACTGGACATAACCCTAGATAAACTGCTGTAGTTGACCCTGCTTGAGCAGGAGGATTGGATTAAACATTCTTAAGCGGAACGTTGTAGACTCAAACGTTTTAAAAATAACCAATTACGTTCCACTACTAAGTCTGAAATCTAAACATCACCAAAAATGAAAATTATATTCATGCAGAGTCATATATTTCAGCCAGTCAACTTTTGTCTATTACTTACAGTACATAGGTTCAGCAAAACCTGCAAGAAGTCATATAAATAGAATCACAGAACCATAGATTCGTTATGGTTGGAAAAGACCTTCAATATCATTGAGTCCAACCATAAGCCCTTTGACACCATACCAGTTAAACTATGTCCCTAAGTAAGTGCCTCATCAAGAATAGGTATAATTTTATTTATTATTATTATTATTATTATTATTATTATTATTATTATTATTACACAAGCTATATAATTCAGTGCAGAAATGACTACATAGGATTTTTCAGTCTGCATCATAAAAGACCAGATTACATAAAATAATATTCTCCTTCAGGCTTTACTTCACAGATTTTATTAATATAAATCCTTTAGTTAAAAGATTTAATCTAGCCTCCTAGTGGTCACAGAGACATCACAGAATTATGCAAAGAAGATTATTTTTCTATTATTTTATTTGGATTTTTTTATTATTAAGAGCAAAGTACTAGCTGAGTACTCTGCTCCTTGAAAAAAATGTAAAAAGATGTAAAAAAGCAACAACAACAACCTGTGTATTATGATAGAAAGCATACAAGATGACAGCAGTCTAAATAGGAGAAACAGAATGGAAAAAAAAATGTCACCACAACAGCTCTTTCCTACATGAGATGGAAAAGAAAAAGAAACAGTCATTACTGGGTATTATACTACTTAGGAAAGTTTTAATTACTGAATCTGACAAACATTGCTTAAGTGAGTTACTTTTAATAAACCTAGGAGGCAAAAAAAAAAAAAAGATATACTAAAATGTTAGTGCTATTGAATAATTGTAGTAGGAAAGAAAACAAACTGTATTGTAGTTACTTACCTAATTTCATCGTAGCTGCACTTATCAATAAATAAGACTTTTCAATACTGCTGACATAAAGATTTAATTAAATGTATGAATAGCTAGAGCATAATATAAATTGTTTTCAGAGATCCTGCCAGTAAATACAAAGTTATGCTCCCCCTTCCCAGCCCTGTTTCAGGGAAATGATGAAAAAAAGACCAAGACATCTTGGTATCATTTGATTTTAACAAATAATTAAATAAGCTAATTAGGTCATGCAAAACCTCTGCAATATATTGCATCTTTTCTTATTACACATTAAATCCTCTAATAGAACATTTAAAATCTAAGAGCTTTTAGCTATCAACCACATGGCAAGTCAGTTTTGTATTCTAATGCCGGGGTCTGGAGAACAGGATAGAATAATATACTTCACTGGATCTCACACAGACCAAAAAGAGGCTTACGGACAGGCAAGTTTTGAAAAGTCAGTCTTACTGATTCAACTCTATCATAATGATATTAAGCAGTTTTGATTCACATAACATTTTTTGATATTTTTCATGAAAGTTTAAAATACTATTTTTGATACTTTCATGTTGTATAGATACTGGTTCTTGCATCTGTGCACCAACAGAATCCAAAGTAAGAATGAAAAATTGCATCATGTTAGGATTTTTGTAAGATTCATTTTGCACTGTGAACAAGTAATTTTTCAAAGTAGCAAATGTTTGTGGTGCAATAATCTTCCAACCTTCTAAGCCTCAGGGGAGCTTGTGCAGATCATGTAGCCATGCAGCACTGACCACACATCATCTCATATGCATAGGATTTGAATTTTAATTTGGCTGAAAATGCTCCAGGTCTAGTGGGATTATTTTTCCCCAACAGGCTTTGTGTATGTGAGGGTCATACTCTTTTCCTTGTCGATAAATCTTTATTGAAATTGATGTTCATCAGGGGCTAAAATGCCTAGATTTATCTTCTCCTAATCCTTACAACTTTGAGGCAGTTGCAAATATCAGAACCTTATGCTACAATGAATCGAATGAGTAAATCTACTTTTGAAACATAAAAAAAAAGACATAAATTATTTTAGGCTGTCATATTTGACAAGGTGACATTGTAAGGTTTAGGACAAACTTTATTTTCCATTTTAATACTGAACACCAGTATGAGCAGGACCGGTGAAAACTTTCTTTTGTCTCCTTCAGTCGAATACTTAGGGCAGTGTTTTCCTTAGCACCGAGCCTTTTTTCAGCAATTTCATCTAGCCTCTTTTAAATTCTGGAAGTAAATACCTATGTCAAAGCAAGTTTTTTGGACTGCGTTCATGCACAGTCTTCAGTAAAAGTTCTCTGGGGATAGTTTCCCAGAGCTATGCATCCAGGGACATTACCAGTATGCAAACAAGGGAAGGAGGGGAAAAAGCTCTTCTGTGTGATTGTTGTTTGTGCTTACTTTCTCAGATGCATGAGATATGAGGAAAAGAAAAAAAATCACTGTTAACAGTACATGGTAGGACAATACTCGTGTTAAAACAAATTATGTTTAGAAGTTTGCAGAAAGGTACTATCAATAACAATACAAATGCAATTAAAAATGTATTCTGCATGCTGACTTACAAACTAAGTCACAGGCTTTACAATTCTCCTGCTACCAAAGGTTTTAAGATACTGTTAGTATCTGTTCAGTAACAGATACTGCCAGTATCTGTTATTGAAAATCTTTTTAGACTTTTAGAAATCAGAACTCACTGGTATTTTATAAAGCAGCAAAAAATTTTGATATGATGCTAGAGACTATAGACTAAACATGTTCTTCCTGCTATATCCAGCTGTCAATGATATGTGACTGAAAAAGCTGATGAGAATGTAGAGCATGCGAGGGTGCTGAAGTGAAATTTTTCCATTTAAAGTATATAGAAATTCTCCCGTGCTACAAGAAGTTGAATCACCCCCCAGTTATCTAGCTAGCTGTAGAGTCTATAGCTTTTACTTCATCATGCACTGAGTTGCCAAAAAGTAAATGAGAAAAGTCACAGTTTATATGGATAGAGTCAGAAAGGGACTTAAAACAAACAAACAAAAATATACACACACATGCACCCAAGTGCTAACGTACTATTTCAGTGTAGAGCCTTGAAATCATGCAAAATTACACCCTTATATGTGTACGCGTGCAATTATCTTTTATATATAAAGAAATTAGTGTGGGAAAAGAGTGTCAAAAAGGTCAGAGATAGACACAAACACATGCAGACAGGGAAGAGTCTTTAAATGCAAATGTCTTGCCAAATATATACATATATATCTATATAATAAAATGTTCTACTTGAAGATTCTTTTCTACGGTTACAAAGACACAAAAGAAACTGGTAAAACAGCTTAATAACTAGTATTACATGTGCTGTATACTTTCAATCAGGTCTTTTTTTATTATTATTTTTTGAATGTTGCTCACTCAACAGAACTCCAGTAACCATCTTCTGAATAATGTATATTGACGGTAATTTTGCCAGGATAATTGCATACACCTTGCAGTGACAAGATGAGAGGCATGTACTGAACAGAATGCACATTCATTTTATAAAAGCTTTGAAGAGAAGTGCATGTGTTCTCATTTGGAAAAAGAAATAAGTGAAAGAATATTGTTCAGAAGAAGTTACTTTCCAGATTGAATATATGGGAAGCTCTCAATTAAAAAACATCTTCTAAAAAAAAATCTGAGTATGTACTTTGTTCAATACAGTTTATGGAAAATGTATGTACACAAATGCTATTACTGAAGGGCAAGAATTATGAAGCCATTTTATACAATATCAAAACCAGACTTGGGTTTTATATTATTTCAACAGACTGAGTGTAAAAATTACAATAAGTTATTTTGGCTCAAAAAACGTGAAAAAAAAAAAAAAGACAACTCCCTCCTCAGCTTCATAGTATGTATTCAGAGTGTTAAGAGATAATACAGGACAAAAGTCATCTTTTCTTATTGTACACAGGATGCACAGTGTAACTGACAACCAGTATTTATTTTATGTGGAATCTATATCCAACCCTTATTAATGATTCATTTTTTCCCTGCCATTAACTTGAGAGAGTTGTCTTCATATGTACAATAGAAAATTGTACCCAGCTTTTAAAGAGGCTGAGATTTGAAAACTAGAAATATTTCTTAAATTTACACAAGAGGTTCTCAGCAGTGTTAAAATTCAGTTTCCTATTTTCTTGTTAGTACAGGCCTGCCACTGAAAGACTATTTCTAATGAAAAAGAAAATAATAAAGAAATCTTTAATCAGGAGTTTATTAATATTTGAGACTTTGTGAAATACATGCTGCCTTCCACATTGAGATACATGGCAGCATACGCATATTCAGTGCATTATGGAGATGTTAACAACACTTGGGAACTTAACTGTGAATATGACATGTACAGGAACCTCAGGGGAAAAGGCATCATGAGGTAAAAGAAAGTGAATGATAGCATGTCAAGAAACATTAAAAGAAATGAATGAAGGAGGAATTTATTATTATTATTGTTAAAGAGGACATTTTAATATTGGCTTGAATTTTAAGTTTCTCTCAACTCATTCTTTACAGTGCTGTTGAAACAGCATTGAACCTGTATAAAAGAAAGAGCTCAAAACCTTAAGTGATTGGACCTGCATGTAATTGCACATGCTCACAGAAAGCAGTGCTGATACTAGGTCTGATTTCAAATTACAGGTAGAGAAAGGAAAGCTTGCCTCTTCTCATTCCTTCTGGGTCAGAAGAAAGAGATACTACAGCCTACTTTCAAACATAAAATAATTCAGAATGAGAGTTGCTTCATTTATAAATACTGCCTCTCGTGCTTGAAAATATGCAAAGATTACTGTCATCTGTTTTCTTCTATGGAGTGTTGATTAGGGTAGCATGTTTCATGTATTGTGATAGTGCATGAGAGCAGCACTGGCACCAGTTGGTCAGAACTGTCTGAATCCAGAATTATGTGCTCTAACTTTCTGTTATTGTAATTGTCATGAAAAAAGAAATCTTTGATTTTGATTTACTTAGAAGTGCTAGACTTTCAGTAACTGTTGGAATCATTTTGTTTAACTAAAATACCATATTTATGTTTCATTTGGTTTGTAATGCCATGAGAGATAAGAAAAAAAAAAAACAGAGGGAAAAGTATTTTAATCTTTTCCTTAAAGAAGTTTCCAAAGCCTAAGCCTTCTTACTGAACTACATAACTAACTACATAACTACATAGCCTGACTTTTTTTTAAGTTGGAAAGTGACTGACAGCTTCTTTTTTGCTTCAAATTCAACAGTCAACCATGAAGAAAATGATGAAAGTTAAGCCATATGCATTGCTACCTAAAATCAATCTTAGCACAAGCCCTTAAAGACAAGTTTCAGGGAAAAAAAGAGCCAAAATAGTTTGTCTTCTTCTTCAAAGCTGTTCCTCAATAATATCTGGAATCTTAAAAACAAAGTGCATTTATAGATATATAAAGTGGAATGGTCTCTTCGCTTTCAGCATCTCTAGTTGTAAGATAACTTAGTATGTTTTCACTACTTTCTTTTTATGTATTTCTAGTGAGAGCATCTGTTTTGGTGAAATAACATTTTACGAATCAAATGGTTTATTTAGAAATGTTTTTGCCATGTTTACTAACTTAAGTCAATATGTGACTTTACAGAATTAGAAAAATATATAAGTCCAAGTATAGGACTTAAATAATTAGGTTTGGTAGTTCTTCCAACCTCTGAAATAAACTCTCATGGAAATCCCTAACTATACTGGAAGCCACACCGTGCTATCCCTTGAAATTTCAATTGAAATTTCAATCCATCTGCATAATTTTATTGTTCTAAGTCAAATATTGGAAGACAAATGACTAGGTATGAGGTAAAGGTGATGAAGTAATCATGAAAAAGAATAATATGAATAAAGTTATCTATTCAGAACAAGCTATTGTTATTAATATTAAAATTATTTAGGTAAGTTGTGTAATGAAAACGATGTTCAGCAGATGCTTATCGTTTCCTTCTTTTGCAAAGTTAATGAAAACCTAAGCTTGTTACTCAAAAAATAGTGTTATCCATTGCTTCAATGATACATTCTAGTACACTAGATATGTATCAATTTTAAAAACATTTTTAAAGAGTAGGATATGTGCAGAGACTTTATTGACAGAGCTAGCTATATTTCATGCAGTTAAAAAGAACATTTATTCTACTGTTCAACAGAATAATGAAATTTAAAGTGTTTTTAAATTCTATTTCTGTACTGTTCTTCTCAGTCACACAGTATGATTTAAAAATCTGATCCTAATCAGCAAGACATTAAACCTTTCATTAACTCCATAGATATAATACCCTTAGAGTAAGTAGCACAATGTTTTATTAAAAATAATAATAATAAAAAAATCTTAAGGCAGTACAACAAAATTATATATTTACATTTCAACAAAATACAAAAATAGACTGGTTGATGGAAGGAAGGAAGGAAGGAAGGAAGGAAGGAAGGAAGGAAGGAAGGAAGGAAGGAAGGAAGGAAGGAAGGAAGGAAGGAAGGAAGGAAGGAAGGAAGGAAGAAACCTGAAAAAACAGACATTTTACTTAATTTTTGTGAGCCTTAGTTCATAAATTTGGCTTCTATTATTAGGAGAAAGCATATCAAAATTATTCTACCAACAACAGAAACAGAGAAAATCCATACCATTTACCATTTTCACAATTAGTTGCATTCCCTTGCATGCTTATCTTTTAACCATGCTATTTAACCATATTCTCATGACAAGCATATAAGGAAGACAGCTTGTGTGGAACACAAATACAACAAACAACATCTCCTATTACTTTTTGATAAATGACTCTAAAATTATGGAATATTTCTGAATATTTTGCCCTATTATAAAAATATCTAGCACATATATAACTTTGAACACATGCTTAGGCATACTATCAGAAAAGAAAGCTTTGGATGTTTTAAAGATACAGTGTATTGCCAGTGAGAAAGCAGCTCTGCTAAATGATAACTGTTCAAGCAGAGTTTGAAATGGAAGACTGATTCTCCTCCCTGAAAACAAAAGCTTTTGTATATACAAGTTATCATTAATACTAAGTGAAACACCTACTCTAGATTTGGTGTCAAGGCAGCGGTACCTCATCGTAACTGTCTTCAATACCAAACACATACAAGATGTGCACGTATTAAACATTTATGAGGAGAGTAGCGTGACCTACTTTGAAATGAAAGTTTGTTACACATGCATTACTTAGCAGTGACAAAGTGAAACAAAGTCATGAATGAATGAAGTAGTTCACCTAGTTAAATATGAATAAATTTCCATTATTTTAAGTTTTTCTGGAATTGCAGATGACATGACACTAGCGAAATGATAGCACGGTCAGTTGCTTTTAGTCTGAATCTTACTGTGAAAGAAAATTAATTCCTTTCTAGGCTCTGTAAAAATGTTAACCACACTGGAATTAAATCACTGTACTATTGCCTGAAAATTATCTTGTATTCTTTAGAGCTTGCAGACAGAGTTTTTATTTTGTGGGGCCTGGTCTCTGGCATTTTGATGTGTTGTTGTTGTACTAAACTCTTACACTGTAATTTTTTATGTTGTTAACTGACACTGTCAAAGCTAAAGTTAGTTAAATTGTTTTATCAAATTCATGCCATTGCACAGACTTCTTAAAATTTAACTGGAAATTGTAAACATTTTTAAAGGAAGTGGAAAAAAATAGTTATTTCAAAGATGTGAACAAAATAACAAAATGTCAAGTCTGTTATGGTTTTCTACTTGAGAAATAGGTATTTTTTCTTATCTCAATCTTACACGTGAATTGCTTTGCACTGTTTTGTGATACATATAACAACATATAGAAAATAAATTCTTATGAACCTCCCTACTCTATCATTCCTCATGATAGAAAGTAATGCAATCTATTTTTGTTATAATTATATTTTTTGAGCTCTAATGCTGAATTCCCTATTTTTGTAATGTTTCTCACCCTCTGACAACTGTTCTGTGCAATGTTGCATTATAAAGCCTAATGTAACAATATACAGCTGCTCTCCAAACTTCTTTGAACTTACCACATACTATTTTTTAAGTAATCCAACAAATCTGCAAAAATCTAAGTTAAATAATTCTATATGACATATGAGAATTCATCTACTAAGACTCACTATAGTGCAGATGAATTTCATGTTTCTGCATTTGTTCAGAGAGAAAAGAATTGCTCCCTTTCACAAGCTATCTGAAGTTTTGTTATGTCTGGATTTTCACCCATGAATAAATGGACATGATGATCCTATATAAGGACTGGAAAAAAAAAGTACAGAGAAAGTATTTATATGATGTTGCACTACGCAGAAGACAGGACAGTAAACAAAGGTGTCGTTTACTGAGAGCAAGAAAGCCAACAGGACCAGAGAGTTTTCAAAGAAGTAAGTGTAAATTAAATGTTCTGTGTTTAAATGCATTACTTTATGGAGAACATTTTGACTAAAGTGTTCTACAATTTCTTTTTCCTCTCCTTGATAAAACAGCTACCTTTCCCAGGAAAATATATTTTCTGGTAAACATTATTTGTCATGACTTCTTCCCAGACTTCTTAACCTTCCTATTATATCCTTTTAACAGACTCACTTTCCTAAAATTTCACAGAATGTAATATGCTACAAAATAAATGCATGCATCACATTTGTAAGACAGATTATACCAGTTTGTAACAACTATTTGGCATAGTCACAGAACTTCTTTTTTTTCTACACAACTAAAATTTTCCATTACTGACTGCCTCTTTTTCATCTTTCTAAAAAGACTATAAGCTTTAAAATAACATTAGCATTATTTAAACAGACGAGTATAACGAAGGCACTGCTAAGCCCAAAAATAAGCCTACAATATGAAAAAGTAGTCTCATTGCAAAGTGCACAAACTTGCCTAACCTGATCAGTAGAACAACGGGAGGCCTGTCACTGGCACCAGCAGCCCCCTTGGAAAATCACAACATAGGCTGTGTCCAGTCCTAGAAAAAGCAGCTGGATTCCTTGACATACTTGGTTAAACCTTCTCAATTAGAAAAGTCTCAGACTGATTTCTCTCTCTCCACATTTCCATGCAGCATTTATTGGCTTTGGCTTATGCTTCAAGAGAGTTTTTATAAACTTGCGATTTCAAATAAATAGTGATCCACTGTGACATAAGTCAAGTATCCTGCTTGTACTAAGCACTCTTAATATTAATTCCAGCTACACCGACCTGGAACCTGATAATAGCTCCAAATGTATCCTAGGTAAGTCCACATTGGATCTAACACAGAGGTACCATCATAAGCACACCCTAGTTTCCACTGGGTGGAAGATAAGGCAACGCAATTAGAAAAAGAAGTTTAGTCCAGTCCTAAGCTGGAAAATCGTGAATCAGGAACTATAACACATAACACTATAACACTATAACACAGGCTCTAAAAAGTGTGCCTAATTTTCTTAAAAAAAAAAAGAAGGTTAAGATCAGTTTAAACATCAGTCCTGAAGTCCCTTAATTAAAACTGGAATTGAGTTAGAGGTAAAGATCACTTTCTTTTGCCAGGATGAAAAAATTGCTTTTGGAAGTGGATTATTCAAAAAAAAAAAAAAAAGGTGCTTCAGCACAATCGTCTGCTTTGCATCTTTGCACCTGACAGTTTCCTGAACTGAGTTAAACATTCAGAGCAAGGCAACAAAATTACAGAAGCAATCTCAGGAGCATTCATCTTTCAGATACATAACTATGTCATAATTTGCTATTATACCAATCTGATAATTGTCCTCATGATTGCAAGAAAACTGCTTTGAAAAACAGATAAATCTTTAAGTACTGACAGAAGCTGCACATTTACATAAAGACCATCACAGCAAACATAACTCTGAGCAAAAATGGCTTAAGATTTCAGTACTCTAATCTAAAGGATGAGCTCTCTTTTCATTATAAGTGGCTTTCTATGCATCTTTTGCATATACTACAGGGATGGCATTTTTTTACTTCTGTCAGACAAAACAAGTCAGGAAGTATTTTAATCTAGGAGAGATTTCATCAGTTTAAATTTGCCTTAAGTGAAGCAACAAAATCACATACTCTAATGGGAAAATCTTATTATCTTAACTCTTATTTCTCTATTTTAGCATTACACAATTAAACTATTACACTTAAATAAGAAAAAGGAAAAATCTATCAGATACTGAGTACCTGTCCTTGAGGTTTTCTTGTCTCCCTGCTCTCCATGTTCATTATTCTTCATAAAAGTGACAGCACAGTATTCAAATAAATAAATATTCTGTAACAGCTATTTCTGATCAAAGGTCACTTGTTCTTTTACATCTTCTAGGACATTTGCCAAGAGATGCCAATCTGTGAAACTACTACTAACCATCCCCTAGGGAAAAGAGCGACTCTAGGAGCACAAAATCATTCGAAACAGCTACTAAAACTCAATGACTGAGCTATGTAAGAATATCTATTACTGTCCTTTTGGCTTTAGATTTTGTTTTTTCTCCTTTACTATCATTAGTCATTTCTTATTATGTATTGCACACTATAAAACATTGACCCTTTGATACTGCACAGACAGTCTTTTCACATACTGGAGTATTATTCACTATCTCCCAGGACTCCTAAAAGTATCAGTATGGATCATAGCAACAATAAAAGGTCACATAACTATTTCTAAAATGCCAGCTATTCTGGCAAGGATAAGTAACTTCTACTTCTTTTCACAGCATCTCCAAAATAAGTAATGTATCACAAAGGATAAATGTTCATGATGCAACTGTTTCTTATTAACCAAATTCTCTAGAGGCAAAGGATATGTTTGTTTGCTTTTATTTATATTCTGTAAATTTTCCCATTTAGTAAATGAGTTTTTCCATTCAGTAAACAATCTGCATCATTGCAGTTCATATGACATTTTGAACAGTGTCCTTACCTTAGGAAAACAGAATTGCATCCAGAGACCATTATTGTAGAAACAGCCTGTGACAACCATCTGTTTTAAGGTCACTAGAAACATTAAGTGTTCTTTCAAATAAGATCGTACTTCAGTGTTTGCAAAAGAAACCTGTAAATTGAAAGTTGCTCCACACCAGTCCAACCCATACTACATCCTGTAGCTAAAGAATCATTTACTATCCTAAAGGATCTTTTCCTTCAAAGAAAAGACATTCCTGTACAGACTTGTCATATGCAGGAAAAAAAACAAAAGCATTTATTAGTTGTATCCTATAATCTTTTGAATATGTAAAATATCACTAAATAAGTTAATTCTAACTCTTACTATCTTCTGATTTCTTCAATTCACAGAAATAGGTTTTTTCTTCCTAAAATAATCAGATACCTTTTTCTTAAGTTGAGAAAGTAGGTGACAATCATAACGGGACTAGAGTAAATGTATTTCACAGAACTGGATGTGGGATGGGAATATGTGATATTTTTTGCTGTCTGGCTAAGGAAAGTGCTAAAGGCCACTAATATCTCTTTTAACATCCTGTTGCCACGTAGAAATAGCAAGACATGAAATTTTTCTGCAGGCTATATCAATTCCAGGAAGCTTCATGGCTCTTTTAGATAGAAAAAAAAAGGTTAAGCTTGGAGAGGTAAAGCAGCCAGGAAAGTAGAACATTTACATAGTCTTCCCCTAACTACATCTCCCTCCTACTAGGCATAAGCAATCATTCACCTCATTTGACCTTTTTACTACACATTCAGGCACAACAGCCTTGAACATTCTTTATGTCAACAAAGAGGTGGTTAGGAAGAAAAGTAAACAACACCTCCACAAACACATGCACACACCCATTGCAAAATAATTAGGCAAGATCCAAGATAGGGTAATAAAAACAGACAGTTAATTAAATCTTCATCTATAAGGATGTTTGAATGTTGAAGATAAAATGTATTGATTTCTATTACAAACAAAAAAAATAAATGGGAAGGAAAGACTGGTTTTAAATCTGAAAAAATAGGGAATTAAAACATATTTTATTCTTAGAATAAAAAGGAGACCAACAGAAAACTTTAATAAAATCAATATGGAAGATAGGAAATAGAAGAACAGAAAATAATCTGAAAATGGATAATGGTGGTTTTTATATATTTCCTTTGTGCTTGGAACTGCAAAGGTTTTCCCTCTTTACCTCCTCAGAAAAAGGAGTGTTTCACAGAATTTTGCCCATTCAGTGCCATAGACAGAACTACAAGCAAGGCTACATACTTACTTAGTCAACATTTCAAAAGTATTATTTTGAAACAATCCTCATGTGAAACAAGGTCCACTTCTTACCCAGGTCACGATACTTCAACTGAGATTCTAAGGTCTGTAATCTACTCATAACTCATTACAAAGTCTATGCTTTGTTCTATGCTTTGTAGTGAGTTTTTAGATTCAGAGTGGCCTTATTTAGCAAAACTGCTGGCCAGATCTTTGCAGGTTAATCCCACAAAAGAGATTTCTCTCATCTCCCCACAGTCAATACAATCAGAAAGGCATAAAGTCCTTTGCTTAGGCCATGTCTCTGCAGCAATATAAAATCTGCGTCATTTTTTTTCCTTGTCATTAAACAGAGGAGCAAGAAAAGGGAATTGTAGCAGTAACTATAACTAACTATAACGAATAACTAGTAGTAGTTTTAATGACTGCCATTCAAAAAATCATTGCACACACAAGCTTTTATATCAGGTTCCATGTAATCACCCAACAGGTCACAAGCCTCATCAGCTAATAACATACAAATAACATTTTGTAACACAGTGAAAGCAATACCTAAACACCATTAATATCAATCAACACAAACTCCTACAGCTTAAAATAATATCCTCTAATTGTTGTAAATATCCCTCAGTTAATTTAGAATAGTATATATATGAAAGCGTTCTGCCTATAAATTGTATGTAGTATATAAATGTCTGTCTATAAATGGTATGCCGATTCATTTAATTGTTGAATCATCTAATATTAGCAGATTCAATATGACATTTGTCAACAAATTACCTTTTGACAGATTCTGAAAGAAAATAATTTAAAAAATGAAAACATGGTCAGAATGAAAAAAAAAAAAGGCACTAGTGTAGTAAAGACATTTAAGAAGAGTCAGATAATCACTATATAACTACCAGTGAAAACTACTGCTGAATGGCCACACAGGAAATAATTCATGTTTGTGGGCTGAAAGAAATAAAAACTCCAAAAAGAGAGTATGACACTTCTGGAAAAGTGACATGTGGTTGGGACAGCAATTCTCATTCAGAATGTTATATTCAGAAGTCTGATTATCAGATCCCTGCTCAGGTTCAGCCATGAGCATTGACAAGCTCTCAAAGTGTTTCTGACAGGTAACATCTTATGTTTCTTTTATTATTTTCTCTAAAACAGAGACAATCAAATTATTAGGTACAAATGAATCATCCAAATTCACTTATATCTACCTGAAAAGAGTTCCCAAGTCTGGCTCATTTTCTGCATTTTTTTACTTTTTTTTTTTTAAACTGTTAACTAACCATTATGACTTCCATCAAGAAGCGTAAAATTGTTGCTTTGTCAGAGATAATGCCTTCATCACACAGATCACTTGTTGCTTTCCAACATAAGTAAACTTTTCTAAAAAAAAAAAAAAAAAGCCTTGTTTGTGCAGACATTTTTCGATATATTTGGTATTTATTATATGAGAATAAATATACTATAGGGAACTGTAATTCATAAAATTCAGAAGGAGAAGGACACATAATTTTGAAAGAAGTCTGCTTATAGCTCTTAGGGAATATGAGATTAGTCAAACAGCATAACTAATTGAGATTTTTTTAATATAAATTTCAAAGATTTTTTTAGTATTTCACCAGCTTTAGAACCAGGAAAAAAATATCTTGGGTTATTTTTACCCAGTTAAAATGAGTATTTTGCTGCTACGAAGACCAGCCAACATTCAGAAGGATCAACAACGCACACAAGTTATATCCCTGCTTTTTTCATATTATTGACTTTCCACATTGTTACATCAACTAGGACTACCCATTCATTCACCGATAATAAATCATGTACTCAAATGCTAGGCATTAAATCAAAAGTACTTCTCTGCCACATGACAAATGCATCTATAGACTTTAATCCTCTAACAATGACATGAAGGATCTTGTAAACTTTGTGATAGCCTTCCATTGGCCACATTGCCCTCCTAGTTAAATTATTTTTATCCTAGAATATATTTCAATTAGAAATTTCCATTCACAGCAACAAATTGAACACAGGATATGACCCTTTCATTAACTCTGCTTATAGCAATCTGTAGAAAATCAGAAGATCACAGAATGTAATAACACACCTTATTAACTATAAGACAACAAATATCAGATTATTATGAGGCAATGTGTCTAAAATGCCATTAGCCTTGTGGTTTCTGACGATAATGATCAAAATATAACTTTCTATGCAATAAATTCTTTTATATAAGCTTTCCCCCTACACTTCCTCCATTTTCTTTTGAAAAAAAAAACAAACATTTATCAGTTCAGCATCCTTGAAAAAAACACCAGAGGGCATTGTAGTGTTCATGCATTTATTTCAGTTTACAGGGAAATGAAGCTCTCTTTCCTAACCTACTTCCAGTTTGTTGAATATTAAATAATTTTATAAACAAAACCTTTCTATTCATGAAAATGAAATATTCAGATACCTCTGAACCTAAAAACACAGAATTTAAGAAATTTAAGTTACCAAGGAAGTAAAACCACACAGCTAGAAAGTCTATGATTTAGTTCAAACCAAATATACATTGAAGAGAAAAAAAAATATTTAGAAATGCATTACCACACATTCAATGAATACAATAAAATTAATATGCTTAAAAAAAATCCCATTTTTATAAGTGCTTTTTACTTTTTGGGGGGGTGGAAAGATTGATTTGAACAACAGAAACCTCAGTACACTTCACAAAAAATAAATCCAAGTCTTTATGCACTTCTAAGCATATTGTAATTTTATACGCAGTCCAGCTTCATAGAATCATAGAACCATAGAATCATAAGGTTGGAAGGGACCTCTAGAGGTCATCTAGTCCAACCCCCCTGCACACACAGGGTCACCTAGAGCACGTGGCACAGGACTGCGTCCAAGCGAGTTTGGAAGATCTCCAGAGAAAAAGACTCCACAATCTCTCTGGGCAGCCTGTTCCAGTGCTCTGTCACCCTCACTGTTAAGAATTTTTTCCTTAAGTTCCTGTGGAACTTCTGATGCTTTAGTTTCTGGCCATTTCCTCTAGTTCTGTTGGTGGCCACCACTGAAAAGAGGTCAGCACCATCCTCCTCACTGCCTCCCTTGAGGTACTTATAGACACTGATTAGATCCCCTCTCAGCCTTCTCTTCTCCAGGCTGAACAGGCCCAGCTCCCTCAGCCTCTCCTCATAGGGCAGATGTTCCAGGCCCCTGAGCATCCGCGCAGCCCGGCCCTGGACTCTCTCCAGCAGCTCCACAGCCCTCTTGTCCTGTGGAGCCCAGAACTGGACACAATACTCCAGATGCGGCCTCACCAGGGCTGAGTAGAGGGGCAGGATCACCTCCCTCGACCTGCTAGAGATGCTCTTCTTAATGCAGCCCAGGATTCCATTGGCCTTCTTGGCCATGAGGGCACACTGCTGCCTCATGGTCAACTTGTCATCCACCATGACACCCAGGTCTCTCTCTGCAGAGCTGCTCTCCAGAAGGTCGTTCCCCAGCCTGTCCTGGTGTCTGGGGTTATTCCTGCCTAACTGCAGGACCTTGCACTTGTCTTTGTCTACTACTTTGTCTACTTATAAGATTTCTCACTATCCAGTTGTCCAGTCTGTCCAGGTCCCTCTGGATGGCAGCGCAGCCCTCTGGGGTATCAGCTACTCCTCCCAGTTTGGTATCATCAGCAAACTTGCTGAGGGAGCACTCTGTGCCTTCATCCAGGTCATTGATGAATAAATTGAACAGGACTGGACTGAGGACTGACCCCTGGGGGACACCACTAACCACAGGCTCCCAACTAGACTCTGCACCTCTGATCATCACCATCTTTCTAAAAATAATTCTGAAAATAACAGGCAGTGTTTCCTACATTTATGAAATAAATTTAACCATAAATGATGAAATTTTGAAAAATACGTACAAATGCAATTAAGTATATAAATATTTTTTTTATTCCTTTGCATCAAGTTGGATATACCAATCAAGCAGAGGAATTGCTTCCTGAAGCAACACTGAGGCATCTACGAAAGTCAAGAAGTAGTGTAAGCGTCAAGTTTCCCATTTAGCATATCGCATCTGATATTCAGCGTGTGCTAACTGAAAATACATCTTTGAAGTTACTGTTTCAGGCTCTGAAACCTCTCCTGAAGCTCACGAGGACTTCACTGTATACTTAAAATACCTTGATCAACAAACACTATATTTACCCTGAAGTTAGAGTTTAGAATAACAAGGCTCTTTTCATCCTCACTTGAGAAGACATTAAAATTTGTGGGAGCTCTGCATTTAGCTATAAGTGACAAGAAAAGTTTAGGCATGCTCAAATCTAATTTACTTTTCACATATAGGAACATGTTTCTCCAGTCTTTTTTTTATTAATGGAACTATTATTGAGGTTGCTTACCCGGCAATTTTTATGTAAAATATAAAAGTTAGTGTTATAGCATAAAATATTTATTTTCTATTTCACGAGTCACTTTAAACCATTCACCATATTACAGAAACAACTGAAAATATTAGCTAGAAAAAAAAGGTATGCATTCTGTGAAATATAAACAGAATAAAGATAAAATGTGAAACAAATGTCACATCACTATGAGCTGACTAACTTAAGAGCATATTTTCTTGCTAATGTACTAATTGTTTGATTAACACTGTCATACACACACTATATGATTACATTAACTGATAAATACAACACAATTGTAAAACAGCTTTATAACTTCTGTTTATGAAGGATTCAAGAATTGCCTTTAAATAATGTCATTTAAGTGCTTTGTATAATAACAGCTCTCATGATCTGATATTTAATGGAATACAGTAACCTAACCCTTTTAACCTGCCTTTCAGTCAACACCTGCAACGCCAAGAACAACATGCTGATCCTCATCTTTAAACACATATATATAATTATTTGATAAAATTTAAATCCTGGAAAGTTTACAGTCAGTCAGTATCATCAACCATTTTTAGAAATAAAAATGGATTCTGAATCTGCAAATTGTTCCACATTTGTGACATGCTGTGAACCCTCACTGACTTTCTGAAGGTAGGTTTTCCTGTACTTAATAGATCAGAGAAGTGCTTGAAAACATACTTCTACTGGATGGAGAGACTCATATTAATCATTAAATTCTTAGCACAGGTGATAAAAACCTTACAATGAGGAGTGCTGAACTACTCTAGCAGGAAAAATCCATTGGCACTGCGGACAAGATATCTTTTCAAGGATAGGTCTCTGCTTAATACTGAAACTTGGACTGAAATATATAACGAACACAAGTTTTATGCTTTCAGATTCAGTATTTAGAAACGGTCTCAGTGAATATGAACTAGAAGGAACAAACCACAGTTAGGACAAATATTTAGCACACTAACACAAAAACTCCTCCACTCACATACCTTTAGTTTGTAAAAGAGAAGAAACTACATAACAGCAACACCTTTCCCAAAAGTCACTGCTACTACTCCATGCTTATAATTATTCTGTATTTTACTCTGAAGAAATAAGTTCACAGGTGAAAATGGAAGCTTACAGAAGCACTCATTTTTTAGAAAATCTTTAATTATCATGATTATGAGATGAGATAGAATACCAAAATCATTTAAAACTATAATTATAAAATTTCAGAATACTTTACTCAAATAAATTAGATTTCACATTAAGGAATAAAAGCATTACTTATTTTTCTCCTTTGGTTAATATAGATGAAGTGCCAAAGGAAGGGATAGGGAGAGGTATATAGCTTTTAAATGCACATATTTATGTGCAGTTATTATGAAATGCTTCATTTTTCCTATAAAGGCATGCAACTTTTTTTATCTTAAAGTGTGTATTTTTCCAATTAAAAACAACATTTGCATCCTGTTTCAGATTAGCTTTACCCTTAATGTATAACTTTCAAATCTAGATTTACACGAAACTACATGAATACCTGAGGTATAGTCCTGCTTTCTGGCTTTCATTCCAAAAAAACCTATGTTACAATTTTTTTCTCTTACTGAGTTTTTTTGTAAAAGAAATAAATAAAAGATACAAATCTGCATTCACCTTTGACAATAAATTGAAATATACTTTAGCCTTCTAGAACAAGAAGAGACTCCCAGAGACATATTAATGAATTTGAATCCACATGCGAAGTATTACCAGCTGAATTTCCAGATGGTACAATAGGACTCAAAGACATACAGCTAAGACAGATGATGCCCTCTTCAGCCTCTGCCTCTCTTAACACGCCCATGTGGCACCGTAGTTCCATTTTCCAAGTTGTTTTTTTTTTCCCTGATGTCATTTCCAACTATGAGATGCACTGTATTTAAGAAACTTACTTTCGTAGCCCAATTAAGTCAACATTTATGCAGGTAAAAGTTCCACTAAAATAAATGAGATTTTCTTTCCATATACATTTTAGGACTTAAAAATAAGCCTTCTAAACAGCACAGTTCTTCCTTTTTCTATGGTAGTTCCTCAAGCCGAAGAGCACCAAACAACATGAGCAATGGCAGGATCTGATAATTTCAGTAAATCACAGGTTTTTCCCCTGTATGTGTATTATTGCAAAAATGCCTTTTAAAATAGAAATTTTCCAGAGACACTATCGTAATGAGGTACTGTAAGGGTCTTTTTGGCAATTCAGGAAATGGAAACTATATACTTTTAAGCAGGTCCCATGTGAGAACATAAAAAACTCCATCTTACAAGTGGGGTGCAATTCAACACTTTCTATTAGAGTTTTCCCTTCATCAGGATGTGAATATGTGCACTATGTCTTACAAAGAATGCTGGGTATTCTTTTATTTGGCTGGCCAGCAGTCATTCTTCCATTCCAGAACAGGAATTAAAACATGTATTTACTACTTTTCCTTGCATTGATTCATCATGGAAAGAGGATGCAGGCAAAAACAATGAGACAAAACACAAAGTCAACTCAAGTTCTTCTTATCATCACATTCAAGAGACAAGTACCTGATGACTGGCTATTTATTAGTCCCTTAAAAACGAATGTTATTGTAAAAGCTACTTTTTATGAAAATCATGTATTACCATTAAGTGACCTCAACCCAAAGCTCCCTGGAGCAAAGTTGTACTGTAACCAAAATACTACATTCAAACTCTTTCAAATGATACCTACCATTACACCCAGAATAAGTTAGCTCCACAAGAAAACAGAGTCTTCTGGATCATGCTACAGACACCTCAACCCATCTCTAATTCCTTCGCTTTGTATATACTGAGTATATTGGAATACATTCTGATCTCAAATCTTGGTTGAGGAGTACTTAAATACTATAGTTGCACTCCTTATTTACCTTATTTGGCTTCCCTTATTCTACATTTCCAATCACTGAAATATTGAAGGCATAATCAGTTTGATAATATTGTTACAAATATAAACTACTGAAAGTGCAGCATATAATTTAAGCCATTACCCAAAATATAAAAAGATCTCTATCTTCACCATGCATCACATTAGGACAACTAGCAACCAATTTCAGTCAGAAACAGACAAAAATACAAGAATTCAGGGACAGACTTTTAGAAGACGTTATAATAAAAGCTACCTAAAACACTCCAAAAACAAAAGGAAAACAACAACAACAAACCTAGTTACTAAGTAGCAATCTATCCACAAAGGTTCAAGTCTTCCATTCAGGATTTAGTGTTCCTTAGTACCACATGGTTAGACAGGACTTTGCAGAAGTAACATCCTATAAATTTTTCATTATTCAATAAAAGATAAAAGAGGGGAAAATTAGAATTTCAGGATGACAAACTAAAAGTGAGGTGAAAACACACAATTGTCTCATTATTGATGTTCCCTTTATTTGCATACAAAAATAACTCATCTATAGTATCTGCATGAGAGCTGTTTGGTAAACATTTCACCCTCTGCTAGGTTTCTGAAAAATGACCCATGTTTTCTTTTGTGCATTAATCTCCTCATCCATGTATGAGGTCGCCCTTTCAGAAAATATGTATTGCTGTTCACTTTTCATGGTTAATAAATTTAATGTGCTCGATCTATTCTTTGAATTATAAAAACCAGTAGTCTAAACCAAAATTGCCTGAACTACATGTCTGAAAGATTCTTCAATGTAAATACACACATAAATCCAGTAGCTTACATTACCAAACTGACTTCATCAAAGCATTTTAAGTAAATTAAACACTCTTGGGAATATCTTGGAATAAAATATGGGTTTTTTTAACAGATGCGTTGTTATATTGATTTGACTTTACGTTATCTTGTTTTATCTTGTTATGTTACGTTATTAACATGTTCATCATTTTCTATTTTTTTCTCCCGTCAAGTTCACACAACAAAACCTGATCTAAAAACATAGAGAAGTTACTAACCTTTTTTTCTGCAAAATTTGAAACCCTTTTAGCCACTTTCAAAAACAGTGTAATAACACCTTAGTGCATATTTGCAAAATCCATGTACTTAAAAGAAATCGTAATTGCAGAAAAAGATTAACTTACCCGATCCCCTTTTGGTCACAACCTTCAAGCTCTGAGTTAGAGTAGCATACAAGAGAATCAAGTGTGGGATAGGAGCTTTCATCTTCCGGCTCTCCAAGGCTACTCCCTTGAGTACCAGCAAGAAAAAAAGGAAAAAAAAGTAGAACAAGAAAGAAAGATTGAGATTATTGTCTTTATACTGGTACAGAAACATCTTTGCTGTAATTAATATAATACTGACATTGTAGAAATGTTGAATACAGCATTTGTGAGCCATTTAACATATCAAAATGATATACTGTTAATGAAAAAAAAAAAAGAAATCACTGTAAGAGTAACACACACACACACCCTACATTCAGCCCTAAAGCTTTTCTCCCAATTTTACCCATATGTTGAAAACTGGGTCCTGTTAAAGCCTTCTAAGAAATCTAAGCCTTCTAAGAAATCTCCTGAGCCAAACAAAATGAATTTATTCTATGAAAGCGTATGACCCTTTCACTGAACTTGCCAAAGAATGTCTACCTTTATTGCATTTATAGCCCCCACAACACCTGCAGAAAAAGGCAAGTAATGTGCCAGCTTTATTTCCATTAATTCATTCCACAGGTTGAGCACAGGGTTCACCATTCAACAGACAGTAAATCGCACATTTTTGGAACACTGAAAGGGGGAACCATTAGAGCCAGCCAGAGGAGCCAGCATAGGGTCCCGGAACTTGCTTCTACACGAGCTGTAAGCACACAAGCACTGCAGGTCAAGCATATTCCCTGCACCAAACCAGGTACTCGCATTAACAGGATGGAAAACAGGCACATCACAGGTTGTGACTCAGACTTTAAGATATGAATAAAGGTCTCTGTTATCGTTGTTCTCTGTGGTTTAAGTGGTATGAGCAGCAGGTGCAAGTGCGGACTAAACATTAACTCCCTCTATACCTGGAGGGTATAATCCAGTCACAGTGATTACTCGGCTTGCTATGGAAAGGCTGATAGGACTAATAGTCTACATTTCAACCTGTTAAATGTGGGAAGGTAGGCCACATTTTCCCTTCTCTGGTCAAATTAGATGGCAACTTCATGGCAGGATTTTATGCAAAAATATCCTTGTGTAATGAAAAGAAGAATGCTCTGAATAATTGTTTTCAATATTATAAACAAAGATCCTGATGAAACTCAAGTGTTTTTGATATTGACCCCTGTGGATCACAGCACTGTACAGAAACTGATAAAATTCTCTAAAGGAAGCAAAAGTACAAGCTTTCATTTCAAAAGTGACAGCCAATCTTTGCACTTTCATTAAGTACCCAACACATTCTTGACAGCAAAATCCTAAAATGTCTTTGTTTTAAAAGAGAACAGGTTAGAAATAAGGAATGGTGTGGGTGTAAAAGCACACAGCAGGGGAAGGATGACTTAAGTAAAATTATGATTTTATAAAGAAGCCACATTAGCTTTATGTTTCAGGACATTTGAGAATTGAGTGCAAACCTATTGGGTTCATGATTATGACTTTATTAAAGACTAGAGAATGGGAGAATACAGTATGACAACAACAGTTTGGAATATCTAACCTTTAATAACTTAATACTTTTTTTGCAAACAGATATACACAAAAGTGTTCATATATTAACCCATGCACTGTCTGTGAACAAACTGTAGTATTTAGCATCACAAGGGAAGGACTGTTATTTACCATTCACCTACAACTACGGAAGTTAGACAATGATCTTCTTATTTAATAATTAAGTTATAGAGGATTTCTATGGGTTAAATTTAGTGCAACATTTCCATTTTTAATTAAATTTAGAATTTAACCAGATGATTCTCTGATCACCAGCATTTATAAATAATATCGAACCTTAGACTTTTAAGAAGATAGATGTTTATTTTCTAGAGGCATAATGAATAGATACCCATAAAGCATTACGCTGCACTTCACTGTAGACTTGAGTCAAGCATTTCTGAAATCAAAATTTTATTCCTCAGTCTCTGCACTAACTTATACTGCAGGAAATCCTGAAGCTGGTATCATTAGCCTCCAGGATGCTAGCAAGAGTCAGCTCCTTGCTCTGTGTGAGCCTAATAAATACTATCTGCAGAACCACAGGCTTTTACTATGCAATTACAAATTCACTAAACAGATTTTGGCTGTGAAAGGAGATTCAAGAGTTTTTTGTTTGTTTGTTTGTTTGTTTTTTTGACCACGTCCCTAAGATGACACTGATTACTGCGAGAGAAATGTAAAAAGATATTTGTAGGAGAACAATGTAATAGTAGTTGTAAAGCTTTAGATCATCAAAGAAAATCCTAATACAGAATATCAGCATGAATATACTCGGTCAACCAAAATCTTCTTTCAGTCCCTGTTCTCCAGTCCTTCTCTCTTTTTTTTTTTTTCCCCACACCTGCTGCTGTAGCAAGAGAACTTCAGCTTTCTGTTCTTTTATTCATTTTTAAAAGCAAAAACACAATGATTAGAAGATCCCTACAGCAAAGCTAGTGCCTTAGGGCTTTGGAAGATGTCTGGGAGGCTGGAAAATCTGGCTCATATCACTCTCTTGACTGATTTGAAGCAGATAAAACACCCCGGTCTCCAGTTCAGTTGAATGCCTCAGTACTACCTGCAATATAAATGGTCACCCCACTCAAACTGGCTGCAAAACACAAAATAAGCAAGTCAGGAGGAAAAAGTAGACAGGGAGATTTGTTAACAAGTTCACAGAAAACTCCTTCCTTGTTTAAAGAGTATGTCTGAGGTGCTGTAATATCCTAAGCTGAGGTTTAAATTTAAAATCAAGGTGGAAGACTAGAAATTTTGAGAAGCCAAACACTAACTTAACACTTCACTGTGACAAAACACAAACCAGAAATAGCCTCCTTTCAAATATGATTCGGTTAAGAAGGAGACTCTTTTAAAGGTAATCAAGCAATTTTTTTCTCTTTTTGTAATATATTGGCATTTTCTAATATAAAGTCTACTCTTAAACACAGAAACAAAAAACAGGCAGACAAATAGACCAGTCACAGCTGGTTGCATCCAGTCGCAGCTGGTCAGAAACTGCCAGGGTGAGAGTGGCTGCCAGAGGCAGCAGGGAGTGTTTGGGGTCACACCGAGTCTTTCTCCCTTTTTTCTTTTTTTTCTCCTGCTTTTAGTAAAAACCTGAAAGAATGTAATGGTGGTTTAAAAAAATAATTGCTGTTTCTCAAGCTGTATCAATGTTATTGTGTTTTACATGCTCTTTGGCTGTGATACGGCTACTCTTCTTCGGTAAAGAGCTCTTTTAAAACCAGATGTTTTCGGCTGTGTTACGTTTGTATGGCAGCACGAATAGCAGCATATTCATCTTTGATCAATATCCGCAGCTTAAGGTTTTCAGCAAGAGGCTGCTTGTTTGCATGAACCACAGTATTGAAAGTGTGTTCGCTATTTTGGATTAAAATAATTCTATAAGTTTTAGGTAGACATTAAAAACTCTTTTCTATAGAAAGTGTGATTGCTTGACAACAACAACAAAAAAAAACTTATAGCTATCTGTGTAGCCCAGTTTCAGTTTCCAGTTCAGAAATACAACTGTATCTCAACATTAGAGATTGGGGAAGAAAATTTCCCTTTCTTTATTGTTTTCATTCACTTTAGGCTTTCCTTTAAATTTAATTGTATGAGTAAGAATTTTTATGTTGGCTCAGTCCCTTACAGTAGCTTAAGGGGAAGGACTATCCGGCAGCCCATAAAGGTCAGCTAGCTTCCGTCACCTATTTATCTGAAAATCCTGTTCCTTCCTGCCTTGCTAACTTTGAAGGACGTTCTTTAACACTCCTGTTCACAACTACTTTATTTACTTCCTCAATACTGTTCCCTTAAAAATACCTTTTTTTTCTCCTGATCCCTGCAAAAATACTTAATGGCTGTTTGGTTGTGGTAATGGGCTTTTAGGGCAGGCTGATCACGCTATTCAATACTGCCACTTTGTTTCCAAGTGCTCCAGCAATCTATACATTTCTTGTCTTTTGATAATAAACACAATGAAAAAGGAACTCTTGTTAAAGTCTATATTTTGCTGTGCTGTGAACAATAGAGATCAGGTATCAGGAAAGCATCAGATGCTTTTTATTGCCAAGATTTTTATATGCTCAAGACTCCATCATGTAAGGTAATGTACGCATAGAAATATGACTGTAGACATTTAGAATATTTCTGTTTATCTTGTATACATGAAAAATGAAAGCATCTGACATTCTCAAAAGTTTTAGATGGATCATTTAAATGTGGATTGCTTAAACACAGAGCAGAAAAGAAAGTTTTTTACAAGGAGGAGACCTACTGTCAGAACTACAAGAATCCTGATCTTTGGCTCAGCATTTATTTTCCCAGGCTTGTGTAAGGCAGTAAGGTCAGCACTGCATATGTAGTAAAGACAATAGACTATTCACAGGTTTCACACTGCTTAATGGGTTCCTGTTTGCTTCTTTAAGTGACTTTTGTGTGTGTGTGTGGTAGGTGGACAAGATTTATGTACAGCACTTTTATTAGAAGAAAAATAATTGCAGCAGATTGCAGATACCTGAAATGTAACGCATCATATGCTTGAGAACCCTCTACTCAAGAAATGCTTGAACATCTTGTCCCTCTGAGCCACAGATTAAAATACCTGCATAACTGAAATCTATCTGACATGTACTTTGGGAAACTGCTGTGGAGAGGAGAAGAACAGTTTCAGGAAAGAGCTATGGATGTGACAGTGGCTTTCCAGTGGTCTCACAGCTGTTAGTGGGATGTTATCCCACAAAAGAGAATCACATATACAAAGCATTCAGGTAGCAGTGTGTCTGTATGAGACTTCACAGGCGAACTCCAATCTGAGTAAAACAAAGGATCCATATTCTGAATTTATCATTTATACACAAGCAGTGCAGCAAGGATCTAAAGAGGCACATGCATTAAAATGACACTCAGATTTACCATTCAAATTCAGAAGTTTTTGTATAATAACTAGAGGCAGAACAATTTCTGCAAGGATTATCATCAACTAAGTAGCTTTTAAAGGATTCAGGCATCAGTGATACACGAAGTCTAATATTTATCACTGCAGTTCATTAAAGTTATGGGAAGAAAAGTACAAAGGTGGATATGCCTGAGAATTGTTATGACAATTGCCATGTAGGTCTACCCACTATATTGGCCAGAAGATATGAAATTATTTCAGAGGTAGGGGGAATGTTATCTTCTCTTACTGCAACTATGGTGGGTGCAGCGATCATTTTTAGCAGCTCCTTCTGCTCTGGTCTGGACAGGTTTCACTATGAAGCAGCTTGTGTACAATACTGACCCAGTTCAGTGATTTCTGATCTTTTATTATAGACAGGTTAGAAGGGCAAGTGCATGAAAGGATCATGAACAGTGACTAAGGCTCTCGCATTAAAACTGGAAGGTGTTCAGATCTGCTGGATGAGATAATCTTGAAACTGCCCATCATTTAGTTTAGAATGACATTCCTTTACTCCCCCTTCATTATTTCTTCATTGTTGCTGTTCTGTTAGTTTTTTAAAAGTGTGTATTGATGTATTTTCTCAGCAAATCCCTGCTCACCACTTCTTTGTTACTCTTGAACCAGTGACCCACCTAATATTCCCAGTATGTCCCAGAAAATCTCAGTGCTCAGAAAAAAAAGAAAGAAGCAGGCATATGAATCTGCTGCTTATCCTTAACTCTGATCTACAACTGTACTGGGATCTAAGGTCAAAAAGGAGGTGTTGCTGGCCTCATCATCTACAACTTTTAAGTGCTGCTGAATAGTGCAGCTTACTAATAGTTGCAGTCTTTGATTTGACACTGGGAGGAAGAAGTCAGTCTCAGAAGAGACAAAGCCTCATGTTTACTAATGATGTACTATCAATTTTAGCCATGAAACATGTGATATAAGACTGTAAAGCTGCAACAGCCTGATATACGACAGCGGTCACTCCAAAACCTAAAATTAATTTCAGATGTCAACAGTGGAAAATATAAATCAAGCAAAGCTTTACATATACGCAAGTCACTATACTGAACTGAAAATCTATACTAAAAATGTAGCATTCCACATGTTTATGTCAATTTTCATAGCTAAAGGCTATTTGAATGGTATTATTAGAACACTGCTTCGAGTATAAAGAATAATAAAAAAAAAACTTTGAAAAATAACTTTCCCTGGGAAATTAGACATATTGTCTCCCACTGTGGTACACTCCCCCCTGTGTCATCACAGCTGGAATTTCACATAATTACGGATCAGGAGGAGACTGGGAGAAACAAACTCGGGTCTCATCTGCAGTGGACCAGCTTTGGGATTTCAAGTCCCTAATTCAAAGCCTTTTGAATTAACATGGATGGGTTATAAAACATAAATAACACAGAAGAAGGGACTGAAATCCTGAGACTTATCCTTTTCTAGAGAAGTGTTAAAAATGTTATGCCGGAATTTGTCTCCTTTTGCTTGTTAGTGGAGGCCTCTGAATTTAGCATTCACAGATGTTAGTTTTTACCAGAAGGGATAGAGAGACATTGTTGTTGTCAAAATAAGTGGATGAGGGATTTGGGAAATGTGGGATCAAAACCTTCAGATTCAATAAGACTTAAAAAATAATGCTGCCATTTACTGGGCATGTGCTCTAGCACTATATTTTTTAAATGAACATATATATAGATTATGTGCTTTCAAAGGAGCAGTTTGCACTGAGTAAAATGTTATCATGTAAAATAACCACAGCAAATGTTTATGAGTGGTTCATTCAAAATTCTTCAGTTAATTTCTACCCATCTGAACAGAATGATTCCTATCATATTCAGCATAAATAAAAGCAGAGCATTCCATAAAATTTTATCAGCTCCTACTGTGAAAGCCTGCAGGAATTTTTAAAAGCTCTCTCTTTTCACAGAACTCAAAATCAAACACAAATTAATTGTCCATGAATCCTTGTCCATACTCTAGTAGATAGTGCTGACTGTCTACTAATATGACCAATGAATAACATGTACAAAATCTATTTCGGAATACTAGTGCTGAGGCATGCGCTTGGAAAACAGATGTCTCAAAATGTAAAATTTCAGATGCAGTCTAAAAATAAATTCATCAACAGTTGGTGCTTGTATTTTCTCCACATTTCCAGGACCTTGAATTCAATCACATATTCCCTCATGCACACTGAAGAAGGAACATGATCTGTCTCTCAAAGGGCTGCCAAACCAGCATCAAACAGTGAACTGGGGAGGCAATATTGTTTAGGTAGCTGCAAGAGTAGCAGAAGATCCACAAGAAGTGACACTCATCTGTCTGTTCTTTTCTCTCTATTGTTTGATGCTGCTGTGCTCACATGTTAACTGCAGAAATAGAAGTGGATGCAAATGCAAGGAGAATTTATTTAATAGACAGTGGCAGAGTCTCACTGCATGCTTTTCATTCTATGAAACATCCTCCAAAAATAACTGTTTTTTCTATGAAATGAACACACTCTGTAACACACTTCTTTAAAACAAACAAACATAGAATCATAGAATGCTTAAGGGTGGAAGGGACCTCTAGAGGTCATTGAGTCCAACTCCCCTGCACACGCAGGGTCACCTAGAGCACGTAGCACAGGGTGGCATCCAAGCGGGTTTTGAAGATCTCCAGAGAAGGAGACTCCACAACCTCTTTGGGCAGCCTGTTCCAGTGCTCTGTCACCCTCACTGTTAAAAAATTTTTCCTTAAGTTCCTGTGGAACTTCTGATGCTTTAGTTTCTGGCCATTTCCTCTAGTTCTATCAGTGAATAACTAAATAATAAACAGTGAATAATAAACAGTGAATAAATAGAGCATTAATAGAGAAAGCAAGACCACGCAGTGTAGATAGATAACGTTCTTTGGTTCACCACTACTGGCAGTAGCCACTGCTTAGAAAGTGTTGTTCATAAACGAATGATGATCCCAAGGAGGATCACACACTTGTTCAACAGTGCAGTCAACACCACTTGACATACTGATTTTGTCAGACATTTTAGGTCAATATTCTTCCAACGCAATAAGCATTCTCAGCATAGATAGTGATGAGCAATCTGATGCTTGCTCTCAGTTTTGGAATAATACATTCTGGGATGCACACATGGTATAGGAATAGATGTTTGGTTCTGTGACAGAAATGAGCAACGAAGAAAAATCTGTGTTGGGATCATTAACAAATAAAAAAAAATAAAAGATTTGTTAAAAACAATTTCTAAATCCCAGACAACTGAGATTTTTTCCTCTGGGTACTCTGTCTAGAAAAGGAGACCTTTGAGGCCATCATGTTTGAAGTGCTCCTACAATTACTTTTTCCTTAGCTATGCTGGAGAGAGTGCAAGAGCACAGAGCCCTGCAGCTCTGCACTAGAACCACTTCAAACAGAAGCTGCAAGTATAGCACCCTTGCTTCTGCTTAAATTATGTTTTGTAGCTTGATACTTACATCTAGCCTTTGGCTGTTGTTCATTGCCCCACATGTCCTGCCCGCAGTTTTACACACTTTACTGCGTAAGGGCTAATAGTTGCAATCATTGCATACAATGAGACTGAATTAAAGAGGGCAGGCTTTACTGACTTTGGTACATTTAGCACAGAAATCGGTTTTTATGTTTAATGTGGATGTACTGTCAGTAATTATGTGCAAATAAAGGGTAAGTTAAAATGTAAGTATAATAGCAGTTTAAAAGAGAATCACCTGAAATAAGCAGACCTTTTGGCAAGTGCAGAGTACTAACACAGCTCTGATGGAGCAAATATTAGATATTCACCAAGAAGCTTTTAGTTCTGTTATACATAAGCCATTAGATACTGTTTTGTCTGTCATACTGTATCAATGAATTGAACTTTAATTTTTAAAACAAATATTAAATAAAATGTGTTTTGCTCCCATGTGAATCAATTCATCTGCTTTTAGAATGAGAGGAAATGATAAAGGTTTAGGATTTTCTCGTGTACTCTATTTCTGTATCTATGTTGTCAGATAGTTGCTGAAATCTTAGATTTTATTGAGAATCTTCTCAGCACATACCGTATTTCAAAATATTTCGTAAACTATACAATATTTTAAACACAACGTGTCATGGGAATAATTTTATCTTTGAAGTACATTGGGACAGGCAAGATGATTCTCCTAGTTTTATGCTGTGTACAAGATTTTTTTTTTCTGCATATTAGTTCAATGAAGAGCATGCAAAAAAATAGCATGCAAAAAAAACGCTGAAGCACATGCAGGGATGAACAGAGGAAAATTCCCAAATAAGTGGAGAAACTGTCTGTACTGATAACATAAGTGAATTTTGACTTCCTGTTTAAAGTTATTTTAAGCAAATATTAGTTCTAAACATGTTCAATATTACCTGCCCAGAAAACAACCCTCTTCAGTGCTGTTTTATGACATACCAAACAATTTGTCCTGAAAGTACAGCAGCAGATGAAGAGAGTATGTCTCTTGCTTACTGACAGAGCAGTCTAGAGTAATATATAGTCCAGAAAATGAGTAACAAACATCAAAAGTGTCTATTAATCTGTTTTACTAAACTGCATAACTGCATATTCGGGTTTTTTCATTAAACAGATTTACTATATGGCAGGACATACTGGGACCAGAGGCTCCCACGGCTGGGCCAGGGCCTGGTGATGAAGGCGACAGCTCAGCCCAGGTACCACGCACAACTCTTGGGATGGCCTCAGGCTCAGCAGCCAACCTCCCCATAGGGCAAAACCTTCCGAACCTTTACCCTGCACTTCTAGATGTAGAGAAATTAGAGTCCTTGTGCAATATTAGATTTCTAAATAAACCTTGTCAAACAAGACTATAAGCTGCTCATAGACCACATGCACTCGAGTTGCTTGTTTTCAGATTTTTAGAACAATACCAAAAGCTTATGAAACTTTATGAGCTATTATACTACTGATGAAGAGTTAATATTTTTAAACTACACAAAAACATTAGTTTATGGATATTTCTAGGTAAACATCCACTTTACTCTGTAGATAGTGTACCCTTTGGGGAAAATCCATTTCCAAAATTTAGTTTGATTTAATGAATTGATAGGGTCCTTATTTCTAAGACAGTTTTTTACTGTGTCCTCCTTCATGCCCTGTGGGATGAGATTAGAATCGCACCAACAGCCTTATCAATGACTAGGGTGGCAATAGTATAAGTGTACTAATACTGAAGAGTGTAAGTGGTACTCAAGAGCCATAAGGATAAAAAAAGGTAAGCACATTATATATAAAATGTATTTTTTCTACTTTTTCTGTGTCTGTAAGTATGCTCCAAAGGAAAACATCCCCTCAGAACAGAATTAAAATCTTATTTTTTTAAGAAAAGACATGTCTCCCCCCTCTCACCGTCCAAAAAACAATATATATTGAACTTGTAAATTTACAAGGAAATAATCTAACAAAAAAATGTGGACAGGATAAATGCAGGGCAGAATCAGCAGGGATGCAGAAGACAGAATGAATCTCTATCAATCAGATGCAACAGGGAGAAAGGTAGTGGTGTGACACATACCAAAGCAACACTGTGGGGACGTCTAAAATGAGGATGGAAAGCAGGAAAGTCAGATTACAGGATCACCTCAAAGAAGTGGCTAATAGCATTGCATCTGACTACTAGCATGAGAGAAGAACATGCACCCAACTCAGATTCAGGATGTTTGAAGCATGGAAACAATACAGTGAGGTTCAAACTATGGCAGTTTGACAGATGTCCACCGCAAGAAACTTTATTTAACCTCTCACAGGTAGACAAAAAGAATGATCTGTTAGACGAACACAAGTCAGAGCCCACATGAAAAATTAGAATGCAGCTGCACCACTATGCTTGCTTTATTAGGCATTTGACTTTGAAGCACATTGTTAAAGAGAGGTAAATCCTCTGCTGATAGTACTGCTTTAATGTTTCCTCACACGATTCTCAAGTTTAAAATTATCTGCTTAGTAGTTCTGCTCCCATTTTTGCCCCCTCCCTTGAGCCAGCTTCTAGCATACATTTCATCAACTCGTTCTGAGTGTGATACACACTTTTGCTATGAATAGGGAAGTCCCTTGGGATGGGTCAGTTGGAGGCATGAAAGGGGATGAGAGTAGGTTTAGCTTCCGCAGTCAGCACTTAGGTCAGCTTAGGCTGGCCCTGAATCCCTGTCTTATCTCCCCTACAAAGTTTATGGTGCCTTTCTTGTACATTATTGACTAATCTTACCTTCTGCAATGTTTGAGTCAGCAAAATAAATAAGGCTAGTGTACAATGCATTTGTTAATTCCGGAACACCATGAATCTCCTGTGATATCAGGCAGCAATATACTGTCTATAATAATTTCAGAAACATGAAATTACTAGTTCCAGACAAATCAGTTCCCCCAGGCCCAGACCCACAAAATAAATGAGGAGTTTTCCCCAAACTTCCAATAAGTGTTTGTGAAATAAAACAGTTGTGAAACAAATGGTATCAAGAACTGCATTTTGTCCTGACTGAGCAAAATACTTTAGCAAGGCACTTAAGGGCATGCTTAATTGTAACATTATTAATCAATTTAAATAACTTATTTTGACTAGTCTGCACTTTTCCACTCTGTAAATAGATGAGAATAACTATTTTTCAATACATAAGGCTTAAAGAAAATTAGCATGTAAGTGTAGTGAGAATGAAAATGCTTCTCAAAGTCACGATTTCTTCATTGCATTTTTGCATCCTTATAAGATACTCGGAGTGGTTTCAGTAAGACATTTACATTAACAATTCTCTACTTGCCACTGCAAACATGTATTGAGACTGAATGAAAAATTTATTATGTTACAGGTGTATCTAAATCTGTTACAATTATAAGGAGTCTGATATCGAATTCTCTTAGAATTCAATAAATTACAAAAACTATTCTGAAGTGGAATAATTACTGCTGAAGTGTCAAGAGTGGAATGCTAAATAAATGTACCAGAACAAAAACAGACAGGATTTTGTTGTATTAGGTTTGTCTTAGCCAGTTTCTTGTATCTTTTCTTCTAAACTCCATACCTGAAATTGAGATTTTGCATAGGGTTAAGTTTATTGAGGATATGCAGTTTGTATCTTAACATATCCAGTTAAATATGTCAGTTAATATTAGCTAAGATTTAATTTGAACAGTCCACTGTAGGAGCTTTCTGCCACTGTAAGTCCATTATCAATAAAGATTAGTTCTATTTTTGCCAAGAGGAGAAAGAAGTCAGGTCCATAGATATCTTCATTGGTTTATCATACACACCAACTTACTAATAATTATTGTCTTTTCCTTGTGAAAATACCAGTATTGCAACCTACCTTTCTCTGACTGTTGCTAGTTGAAAATGATTTATTGTACAGTGCCCTCAGCAAGGCTAATTGTCCTTTGCTTGTGAATACATCTAATTGGTAATGGGAGTTTCACAGATAAAAGGGATGACTTGCCCTCAAACTGTAGTCTCTGTTCATCACAGCTATACTTGCAAGTTTGGGCTGGAAAAGAGCTCTCGTTTAAATTCATTAATACTGTTATGAAATCATTTAGTTGTTTTATGTATTACAGCAGCTGCTAGTGTAGCTTAAAATAAAATGGGAAGGGACCATTCTGCTTTCAAAAGAACAGTCTTTACAGGCTTAAATTTGGTAAAGACATCATGCTATCTTTTGATGACTGTTCCCTGGATGACTATCTCCCTAACAACTGATGATGCTTGTGTAATATTGTCTGAAACAAAAGGGCTTCAGTTTGCAATCCTACTCTCAGCACAGTTTGATTATAAAAACAGGCAAGACAAGGACTCAGCTTACTTAGCAGTATCACCCTCTTGGCCTCTGAAAGACTCTGAGGTTCTTCCTCAGTACATTGAATCTCTGTTTAACTGTGTCAGCTCTTAGAATACAAGGGACCAACTTGAAGATGAAATTATTTCGGGCCGGCTTGAAGATTAATAAATCTATTAATCTTGCTTTCCTTCAGTCTTTTCTAAAGGCAAACTATTTCCAAGAAGATGAGAACTCCTCTTTTATTTCTATATCTTTGTGCTCACTGAAGTCTCTCTGAAGACAATGATGTATCTGTATGAACTCCAAAAGAAAATCTTCACACCTCTTGGGTGCAGGCATAGAAATACAATCTCAAGGACTTTTTCACAGTTGACTATGCATGATCAGTAGCATGATCACCTTTGGGATACATACTATTTTCTTTTCTTTGAAGAAGAAAATGGTATCTTTATTTAAATCAGAAATTCAATAATGAAAATAGTTCTTAAATATCAGCTATCCACTATATCTCTGGTTTTCTGAATATCTGCATATTTCCTTCACTCATTATGACTCATATATATCCTGAGGTGTACCTTCAAGCCACTATCTCATAGCTTTGTTGCTGAATAATGCCTCAAACTATATCCATATTCTGTAGTATATAATCTTAAAGCATTCAACTTTGCATTTCTGTAAGGGTTGTGCAAGCTTTTTTATTCCTAAAAATAGTAGTCTCTATCCACAATGCAAAGTCCAAACATGCACTCTCTGATACCTTAAAAATTGTAAATGAAGGAGAAGAGAAGAGAAGAGAAGAGAAGAGAAGAGAAGAGAAGAGAAGAGAAGAGAAGAGAAGAGAAGAGAAGGAAAAAAGAAAAGGGAAAGGGGAAGAGAAGAGAAGAGAAGAGAAGAGAAGAGAAGAGAAGAGAAGAGAAGAGAAGAGAAGAGAAGAGAAGAGAAGAGAAGAGAAGAGAAGAGAAGAGAAGAGAAGAGAAG
>NW_010576434.1:130103-159186 GCF_000705375.1 Tinamus guttatus | reverse complement strand
AAAAGAAAAGAAAAGAAGAAAAGAAAAGAAAAGAAAAGAAAAGAAAAGAAAAGAAAAGAAAAGAAAAGAAAAGAAAAGAAAGGAAAAGATGCACTTTGTCAAGACAGCCTGGTCTTGCCAGGTTTATGCTTACTCCAAGGTTCAAAAATATAGGCAAAAGTTGTTTATATTCCTATTTCAAATGACAGCCCTTCCAAAGGACTGAAAGGAGTTCATGGAATCTAATAGTTAACCTTCAGAGAGAATGTGAACCATCCCAGAATAATTTTACTCTTCCCTTGCTCTGCCTTTTGCCTTTAGGTTTTCAAATGCTTGAAGCAAAAAGTCTACAGGGTTCAGGCTTCCTCAGGTTCAGGTTCACTCAGAGACCTCATTTTCATAGAAAAATATACTTGCAGAACAACAACACTTACTCTTAAGCAAAAAACAGTGAGTCATTTGGGAGTTTAAATTAGAAAAGAACAGGTAATAAAACCTCTATAAGCAGTCATATGGTTCAGTGTTTGGGCATATGACTTGTTTGTCTTAAACTTGGACAATCTTTAACAATTGTTCTATAATGTAGCTTCCAACAAACCCTAACTTTTTAATCAAATCAATTATGAAACAGTCAATTCATTTACAATTGCATATATACATTTCAGGAAATGCTGGAGTAAACATGACTTTGGCGTTTAATAAGAGCCTAATAAATTCAGAATGCTGCAGCAGAATGGACACAAGAGGCCATAAATTCTCCAAAGTTTTAATTAATTGCTAGTGATTTACACATTATAGATTATAAGACAATAGAAGTCTCTTCACAAAGTAATGATTATAAAACAAATAATTCAATTTTACATTCTTGCTTAAATTTGAGAAATGCAGTAAATCTATGCAGAAATAAATTGTCTAAGAAAAGATCTACTAGGGACCTGTGGGGAGGGATCTGCTGAGCCTCGCAGGGAATCGCTATTACAGTGCATCAATCCCTGCAGCTTGTGCTAAGAATCTGCACTCTGCACTTTCCGTTTATATCTAGCATAATTCTGGGTACAAATCTGCTCTGCATCAGTGCAAGGCACTGAGACTACTGTTCTGGATGATCTCAGTAAGAAATGCATACAGGCTCTGCATAGGATAGCAGGAAATACCACTTACTGGAGCTAACACAGAAGCAAAAAGCGAGTGGATAATGTGAAGTCTTTTCAAGTGCTGGGGACCCCGGGTTTTGTGTGTTGTATCTCCAGTCAGGGAATGGCATGGCATTGCACATGGTGCAGATCTTATCTGTGGAGAGGTTCACTGGCACTGAGTTTTTCAGAGCTCTTTTATGTCTGAATGAAAAAAAAAATGGTGAGTTCGGTTTTATATTTAGAATCACAGGAGGGTTTAGCTTTAATTTCTGGTTTAATTGTACATATGAATATGTACATACTCACTAGTTATTAGTTTGTGCATGAAATTTCTTTATTCTTAATGTCCTTAAATGTCCTATCTGTCCTTAAAGATTTTTTTATGCTCCAAGATTTAGTGAACATATATTCAAATGTGGGATATATATTTTTTTTACCATTTAATGTAGAAAATATTTATTATATAGCTGTTAAAAAAAGTGTCTCAAATTATATTTAGTCATTAAAGACATGGATCAGTAATAGAAACTGGAGTGAGCAGAAATCTTCAGGATTGGCTTGATGCAGCAGAGAAACAATGTCCTTTTACTCAGCTGCTCAACCATTACAAAGGACAGAGTGGTAGGTCTGGCAAAGTGCATGAGATTTGTCAATTCACAGCAGTTGTCCTCATGGGAATTAAGAATGACCTCCATAGCATGCTTTCTTTGTAGATAGTCCCTGCTAAGTTAAAATATTTTAATACTGTTTTGACAGGCTCACTTGTATTTCTTCTTGTATTTAGTGATAAAAAGAACACAAAAGTTACCAGCAGAAGATCACCAGTGACCCACTTTATGAAAGAAAATACTGCCACTTTGTCTTGAAATGATTGCTAGCTTTAGAAGCTTGAATAACTGGGGTGAGTTTTGTAAGGAAGTGTTAGTTTAAATTGCTGAGCCCTCTGAGTAGCTAGCAATCATTAAAAGACTAGAAAACATTTTCTAGTCTAATGACATTTTTTGTCTTCATGTTGTGAACTGTACTTAGCAGCACATTTCTAATGTTTAAAAGATACACAACTTCTCATAAAAGGGAAGAATAATCTTCTAAAATAAAAATTGCTTGTCCTATATATGCTGGCAGATAAATACTCTTTCAAGGGGCTATAGCAGAAAGATGTGACTGAAGAAATCTAATCTAATAACAAGAACAATGCAGATCAGGCAAAATACTGATATTCCATAGACTTTTTGACATTTTCTTTTTACACAGGATTATATTAATAAAAAAACTATGCAGACAGGAAATGCTAGTCTTTTTAAGGTGTAATTTCTATGGCAGCACTAGCAACAACTTTTCATTTCAAACAATAAAAAGCTTCTAGAGCAATCTAGTTTTGTTCACCTCTTTTTCCAGAAAATACCCTTACTTTATTATCTCCTGCAGCAAAATAAAAATAAAAACTAAAATAATAACAATAATAACAATAATAAAATTTGACTTGTATAGAAGCAGGTAGGAGGAAGCACAGACAGATAACCATTCAGGAGAGTAGCTGGGACACGCCATCAACAGCTCTTAGGTGACCAATATCTGGATAATGTCTTCTGCTATAACAGGTGTCAATTTCAGCTTATTCCTCTACAGAAGGCAGCAGTGAAAATTGCTCGAGTGTTTGCCCTTTTCTTTCATTTGCATAAGAATTTGACTAGGTATTTTTCCTATTTCTGAATGTGTATTGTCCCAAGGAGAAAAGAATACTGGTGGGTGTGGCTAATACACCAGATGGTTGATTCATCAGATGATCCTCAACAGGAACTTCAAGAAGTTCAACAAAGGGAAATTCCAAGTCTTGCAGCTGGGGAGGAATAACCCTATGCACCAGTAAAGGCTGAGGAACGACCAGCTGGTGAGCAGCTTTGCCGAAAAGGACCTGGAGGTTCTGATGCAATGTGCACAAACTGAAAATACAAGAAATTCTGCCTGAAGGTTTTGTTGTTGTTGTTGTAAGGATGGTTGAACACTGCAATAAGTTGACCAGAGAAGTTTCTGAGTTTCTATCCTTGGAAATATTCAAAACCTGACTGGACAGGGTCCTAGGCAACCTGCCATAGTCGACCCTGCTTGTGCAGGAGGGTTGGACCAGGTGATCACTAAAGACTCCTTCCAACTATTCAGTGATTCTGCGAAAATGAACATAAAGTTAAATACTCACACTTGCCCCCACACACTTGCCCTCTCCTTAAAAAAAAAAAAAAAAAGGATTAAACTTTCAAAGTTTAATTTCCTTAATGTTTAAATTCCCCAAAGTTTAAATACCCTTAAAAAAGGGTACTGTCAAAGACCAGTACAGTATGAGATTCTCCATTATTTTAGATGGTTTCTAACCTAGAGTATTACATTGTGAACTTTTTTTCTGTTATATTTCTTTTGCAAATAGCTGTTCTCCAGCAATACCTAGATGAACAGTTGCCTTCCTGACTTTTCCGACTACTCTATGTTAATTAAAATAAAATATACTGTTCCTGTCCTCCCCAATTCCTTCACTTTCCAGGCTGATACACCTGGGAGTAGCATTAACATTTTTAGTGCATTGAATAGTGCCAGTAAATAGTGATGAAATGGAAGTGGGCCAGAATAGTAAGGTCTTGTCAAAGGGTGTATACTCTTCATAGGTATGAATGGCTTTGAAGCCCTAAGTATTTTACTAAGAAGTGGCATACAGGTAAGAAAAGGTACATGAGAAAACACAGATTCAAGCACATACGCTACTCCTTCGGGCCTTGCCGCATGCCTCTGTACTATTTGCATGATGTTTAACATTCTCTACATATGGGAGCATATATCCAGACTACTAATGTAACATATTTCATTGACTTCTGGTTGAATATACTGACATTCTGAGATCTGTTTGTTTCGTTGGTGCGTTTTTCTCAGCAGAAACCTGAGAAAGTGTCAGTGCAGATGATTGTGGTCCTTTCTCTCCATTCTGCTTTCAAGTACCACAAAGTACAGGACTACAACAAAAAGGCAATGCAAGGTATGATGTAGACCAAGAATAGGAAACCTCCTCAACAGCTGCTAGAACAAAAGAGGAGTTACAGCCTTCTGTTAGCACTCCATCCTCACCTCTCCCAGCACTCTTCTGTTCTTTCTTAACTCCATATTTTAGACCAGGAAAGCACCCATGTAAAGCAGTAGGGAGGTTCAAGTAGTTTTTGGTATTTTAATTTCTAAGCTGTGCATTCAAAAAGAAGTGATTTCAATCTGAATTATTTCAGATGTCAAAAGAGATCCGTCCAATCTGCAGCTCTTTTTTTTTGGGGGGGATAGTCTGAGCTTTTCCAGTGCATTTTGTACAGCCATTACAGCCATATCAATTTGTCCACTACTTATCCCCTAAAAGAGCTTTTTCACACCTCCAACAAGCCCTTTTTTATTGTTGTTATATGAAAGTCACAAGATTTTGTATCTGGTAAGTGTGTTGATTTTGATAAGAAATAACTCGCAGATTTGGGGTACCACTAAGGAAAAAGGTTGAGGACTTTACATGTATTTTATTTTCTGACTTTTTGCATTGAAAGAATGGATAATTAGCTTCAGAAAATTATTTTAGGTCAGTAGTTCAAATAAAATTTCCCTCCAGAGTTCGATTTAAAATATTCTTTGTTATCTGAAAAAAAAAATCCTTTGTTCCACTCTGTTAACCATTCCTAAAATTGTTACTGCCACATATATTTCCTATATAGCGATTTACCTCACCCTACAAATGTTCAGATTTGAAACCAGACCAGACTATTATGCACTCTTATCCAACCTCTCCACTCATATGCAATTTAATATTCCCATTTAATTTCCACATCTCTATCTTCTTTAGAAAGGAGAAATAGAGAAAGAAGAATAAGGTAGGGGAAAGTAATTTCTCTCAAATGACTCTTACAGCTCTGCAATATTTACTGAAGCTTTACAAGCCAATACAGCTCAATATCACATCCATTAAAATGATAAGAGTATTATTTAGGTGCAACTAGGTGTTTAGCATTCATTAAAAGAAGTATGCTAAGACAGCTTAAGCAATACTGCTGGTCACAGAGCTCTGCAGATCACATATTTACAAGCTGTGCAGATGAGCCAGAAAATGCTCTATTAAATAATTTTAACACATATATAAAGGACTTGTATTGAACAAACAATAAACGAATCCAAAAGAATGAGACTTGTCATATATAGAAAATGTAGTTCAGCTATCACATACAATATTTCTTTCCTATGTTGTAGTCAATATTCTGACTGCTGCAATAAATTCTCCAAATAAACTAACAATTTCCCCTTATCTGTCCAATACAAAAACTATTTTTAAGATACCAAAACTCACATTTCTGAATTACAAGGCACAGTACATTACAATTTCATTCATATAGGCTTTATCATACTAAGAAAACTGTTATTTACTTTTGTAGATGAGAGAACAGGAAAGGAGAGGAAGAGAAAGGAAATATTGTTATGACGTGGGACACTAGTGGGAAAGTGCAACTCTTCCCATAGCTCTTCTCTTTGCAAAATGGCAGTTCTGTCTTTGAAAGGTTGTTACTGATGCCCATCAGCATGAGACAAGGATCACATGAAGCTTTGGAGCTTAGCATTTACAGACCTGCAGGAGAAGGTGTGGTACTGACAATTAAAGAGAATTCTGCCACACTTTAAGAAGACTAGTGAAGAGAATTCATGGTAATGAAAAATAAAGTGATGATCTGTAAGAAGGTTTTGTGCTTACCTGAAAAACACAAATCAAGGATCACAATGATCTGTACTAAGAAACTTTTTTTTTTTTTGGTAGGAGGAAAAGAGAATAGCAAAATGAGATTACCAGCTCAGGATAGCTCTGACACAGAGCAGTATGTACACATATAGACATATATATCTATATATATGACACATATAAAAACAACGGTTAAATGCAGAAAACATGCTGCATGTTTTCTCATAAACTCAAAATTCATAGTAGAAGGTGTATGTCTAATGAGATAACATGTAGTAGCTTAATATTTGGATCATGGTGTTACTGATATAACTGTTTTCATGACATGTATAGAACTGCAGAAATATCTGTGATTCGAAGTGCGACCTCAACTACAACATCTTTTTAAAATAAAGTAATACAGCTTTGACTGAGACAGCCATGCACAAGCAACAGACATTCTTTAAGCTGACTTGATAGAAAATAGAGAGACTGTAAATCACTTAATTCCGTCTCCATATTACTTTGTCTGATATACATCTATATAGTTCTATTGGACAAAGCAAGTTTTTCATTTGGGGGAACAAATAGTTCAGAATTGACCAAATCCAGATATGTTCAGGTGTCTCAAGACAATTCCCATGCATCTTCTAAAGATATTCTTATGAGTTAAGGGCACAACACCTTCCTCCATCTGCACTATGTTTCTCTCTGATACCATGCTCCCATATGCTCCTTCCCAGCTCCTGCCAAAAATGCCACTATTGCTATGGAGAGATAGTCAGAATGAAGAACTAAAGTTCCTGGAAGAAGAGGCAAGAAGAGGAAGAAGAGGAAAAAGGAAATGCCTATTGGCTCTAGGAATACAAGAATATTTGCAGAAAATCAATGATTAATTTGGTTTGCTCATACAATAAGGAAGGCATTCCCATCCCCAAGCATCCACTCTCTCGCTCTCTCTTTCCCCACCCCATACACATACATGCACTCACCCACTCACAAGCATAACTTTTTCCAGATTTCCTGACATAGTAATTTTCTAAGAATCATTTAATTCCATTCAATAGAAGTTGAGGATATGAGCATGTACAATTAGGTAATTGAAAGTAAAAAAAAACAGCAAACCTTTGCTGCTTCTTCAGTTAACTGCTTTGTCTTAAGTAAAGCTCCTTGTGAAACACATCAAAGGAGCAAGATTATATAATTTGCTAATAGCTACTATTGACATGTCGAATCAATTTATGACACTTATGCTAGAGGAGCCAAGCCAATTTAATGCAATAGATTACACACCATCCACTTTTAAAATTTAATCATTTTTAGTATCTTAAAAAGGCTTAATTATGCTTATGGGATATATCCATTATGGGATACATACACAACGTATGCACCCAGAAGCTGTGGAAGCTGTGACATAATATAACCCACAGTAGAATGCAACCAGCCTACTTACTTATTATCCTGGAGAGACTGAAAATTTTAGCTTTAGCATTGGTGTTTTGCAAATGTGTATGGTTTGGAAAGCAGAACCCTTTGGTAAAGTCTGTCCTGGGAGAGTGGTGTTGCGGTTTTGAGCTAAGTGCCAAATATGACATCAATTCTTTCCTCAACAATGAAGGTCAGTATTAAGACTAGTCTTAACAATATTCACATTTTCTTTCTCATTTCTCCACAAACAACAAGAATCCTATAATAAGCCAAGTTCTCGTGAGAATGAAAACAGCCAACTGGAGTAAATAGCAAAGTTCTGGAATGTAGAAAATATAGTTGTACTATTAAAAGCAAGCTAAATTTGCCTTTTCTTAAAAATCGGTTGCCAACTTATAAATGGCTCTCTGCTTCTTAAGTTATATACTTGTCATCTTTCAAAGTACATGCTCACAGCAGGGAAGCATTCAGCTGGAAGGCCTTGTCAGATGAAACTCAGGCAGGCCTTTAGCTGGGGGCAGAATGCAATTGTCAAGATCCATGCAACCTTAAAGCTTGTACGTAATTGCATTGTATCTGGGAATTTTAACTTCAATAACTTCCTTGTTCAAGATTACACAAGTGAATAAGCATTGGTAAACGAGCCCCAATATGTAGATCCTTAGAAGTGTGTACGTTTCTGGAAAAGAACTGGGAATATGCATGCAAATTACACCATAGGCTTTTATTTTGTGAAACTGAAGATGTGCTAAGGCTGAAATATTTTACATGGAATTAGCATGCTATCAGAGATTGTATCACAAAGCTAATTCTTAAAACACAATAAATATACTCTCTATCACTTCGCTGTTACAAATAGAAAAAGTAATTGGGACAAATATGGTATTGATACTTGCCATGTAGAATTCTATTGATCTCAGTGGGCTTGCAGAGGATATAAGGCAATAAAAAAGCTTTTTTTTTTCATAAAATAGGCAAAAAATGACGATATCCAGAAGAGGGGGATAAAGTGTTTAGGGGAGGAAAATACATGTATAACTGCTCTGCATATTACATTTCTCTACTGACACCATTAAATGATTAGGCAAGCCAGGAAAACATTAAATGGACCAGGCTGTAGGTCCCTTATAGCCAGCATTTAGTTTCTGGAAGATACAGTAGTGCCACATAGTGATAGCAGTATTCCCATGAATTTTCTACTTTGATAAAGGCTCATGGTCTAGACCCATATCTATTACTGCAAAATGAGTCTTTACAAGACTGTTAAAATTGAATGAATACCGAGTAAATCATTTAATTTTCTGTGTACATTGATTTTACTCAGCTTTCAGATTAGTGTTGATAACAAGGCAGAAGATTTCAATGAAAAATAAACTGAACATATGATCTCCCTCTAGCACGTAATAGTAGAAATTAATACATTTACTGAGGAAAGCTATATAACAGTCAGCAGAAAGTTAATTCCTCAAGTTGAAACGGCAATAAGAGAAGAATATACCGAAAGCTTAAAATGAAGAAGTGATGCAGTCAGACAGTAAAATTAAAGCTAACATTTGATGAACAACTAGTATATAGGGGTGGGACTTTTATCTCCTTTTTTCCCACAAACCCTTAATTTTCCCATCTTCCTTGAGAAATAGCTTGTTTGCCTGCTTTCTTAAGGACTTAGGCTATTGCAAATTGTGTTCTGTCCTTAGAGGTTAAATATTTTTCCAGAAGCGTTTATGCAAGTCAGTACTTTTCTGTCAATAACAACTGTTCTTTTGGTGCCAAGGAACTTCTCAAAGGCTCAAAATAAAAGATATTTCGTAGAGTGAATTCTTAAAATTCTTGGGAAATTCTACCTTTATACAACAACCATGATTTTATGTTCCTCCTGTTCCAGCCGAGTAACAGCAGAGCTCACAGTGTCTTGGTATCTCCCTTTATTTTGTAGCTGAGAGGAGGGAATGCACTTCAAACTGTAGCTCTATGACCAGCTGAGAAATTCAGTGCAGCTTAGGTATGCAGTTTTGCATCCCAAGGACTGGCATATCCTAACGTTTAGCAGGTCATTCTCAGGTGATTTTATAAACATGTATCACAGGTGAATGCTACTGTGCTTTTACCAGCACAGGTAAAAAAAAGAAAATACAGGACAGGAAAAAAAGAAAATACAGGACAGGACAGAATAACTCTAGAGTGTATTTACTTTTCAGCTTACCTTTAATACCTTGTGAGGCTTCCTAACGAGACCCCTCGAGCTCCCTTCCCAGCTGCCCTCCAAGGTGTCCCCTCAGAGCTCTCAAAAACCAAGGCCTAGAAAACACATTCCTTTAGATGGCTGACTTCAGGCAGTTGAGAGACTGGAGGACGACAACATGCATGCAGACTGCACCCGTTTCATTTCTTACGTTAAACTTCCCAAGATCCTACAGAAGGGCTTGTAACACAAACCCTAGATCTTATCCAAAAATTATTTGCAAATATGTAATGGAAATTCTTTCACAGTGGATGCTGATGCTAGATACAAGTGAAGATTGCCCAAGCGGCTGTATCCTATGTTATATTTTAGTTATTCAAGCTAAAAAGAAATTGTATGTTCCTTAAAAAGACTTTTGGGACTCAAAATTTTTATTCCTCCCTGTCTCAGACATAATGACACAATGACTTTGTTAAACAGAAACATCCTAACCTTCTTCAGAAATCATATCCATAAACCTAACAGCATAACAACAAAAAAAAAAAAAGCAGCAAAAGAGTAGCAGTATAAGGTTAAGTTCACAGATATCTTCTGCCAAAGACGCAACCTGAGTCTCGCTAACCCATATCACAGCTCTTTGCTAGACCTATTTATAATACTAAGTGTCCAGGACTTGCAAGCTTGGTGCTTTTCTTTAATATTTTTTTCCCCAGACATTTTCTGACATTCATGGCTCCTGTTTAGTCTACGTCATCCTCTTGCTTTTGTACTTCTGCCCACATTGCCAGAGAAACTTGCTATTGAACTCCTTCCTGTCTCCAGCAACCACAGTGTTCAATTTTTTTCCCTTTCTTCTCCAACTACACTTTTTTTTTTTTTTTTTTTTTCCTTCATGACCACTGATACACTTCCCTAGAGCTGCAGAAATAATGCAGGATCTCCTGGGGAAATCACCCGAAATGAAGAGCTATTCAATTCTTGCATCCATGAGCCATGGGAAGTCAGTATAATAATGCTCCATGAGCATGAAACATCAGTAGGTATTTTTTCCAGAAACTTTGTATGATGCATATAAAACATAAAATATAAAAATATAAAATATAAAAATATATGCAGTTTCACAGAGTACATGCCATATAAGAGGAAAACACCCTTGCCCAATTTCATATTCTTCTTCCAATGTAGTACCTTGGAGGTACTACAACATTAAAAAATGAATCTAGCTTTTATTTTTTTTTAATTTCAGAGGGATATGCAGGCTTACTAAAGGTGATTTGTGTGATCAAGAGAGTTAAATGTAAGCAATTTTATAATTACTTCTGTCCAGGCAATCAAATATGACTCCACAGAATAAAACTGAGGGAAAAAGAAAGAAAGAAAAAAAAAAGACACCTGCAAAGCAGCCATATTCAGAAGCAGTATGAAAACAATATCAATAATTCATTAGTGTTTTCCATTGTCTCCTATTTTTAAACTTATTCTTTCAATTTACAGTGATACTGTAGACAATTTCCTCTAATATCCAAATAAGCAGTAAAAGAGAACAAAGCAATATCAAGCATTAAGATCTAACTCAGTTCCTAGCACCAAAACAAATTTTTATATGTAACCTGTAGAGGGATGTGTGATCTAAGCATTTTCTTTACATTGTATCAGTGAGTTATGTGGACAGATATTTCCCACAAAAATTTAATTAGGTGAAATCACATAGTATATATTTTTTATATATGCAAAACCTATTTTCTCTGTAAGAAGATATCCATATGTAGATAGCTCTTGTTCTAAGAATAAGTTTATTGAAAAGCTAATGCATAAATGCAGTTCGTTTTCTTTCCTTCTATTTTAAGAGCTATTATCAAATTTTCTTATCTAGGGCACCATTTAGGCTTTTTAAATCTCGTCCTTTTGAGGACCATGTCTCAAAACACAGCATCATGCACAGTATCTTTTCTCTCCACAATGTTTCCCCTGTTTTTTAAAGCCTCATAGCATTTCAAGAGTCAAAGGTGCAAGTGAAACTAATGCAGATAGCTCTGAAATCACCTTTTAGATCATCTGTCCCTTTTTCTCTGGTCCTTTATTGCTTGTTTGGGGGATGGAAGCTGGGGGAGAGGAGAAAATGAGGAAGGTAGAAGGCCACATTGCATTTTTGAAATGCCTTTTTTTCCAGGTCAGTCACCGTACAGGCCTCTTTCAGTCATCTGCTCATGGTTCACTGATGACTTTCTAGCCACCTCTTTTTCCCTGAAGAGAAGCACATTGTCTCCTTATTGTCAACATTACTTCCTGCACTAACTATTCTTGTACTTCCAGCTAAGCCTGAAGGTTAAAACAATCTGCCATGTCCCTCATTGACAACAGAAGGGACTAACAATATCCATAAGGTTTCTTGTGCCCTTTAATAACTTGCATAGGTATTTGCACAGCTCTGAATAGACAGGAAAGCCTAATCCCTAAGCATTAAAATTACCTAAAACCATTTCTCTTTTGCATTTCCCTGCTGTCCTATACATAACATTCCTTATCACTGTAATGATTTAGAATACTACATCTTTATCTTAAATCGTAGCAGTTCAGCAGACGTTGCAGGACAAATTCTGGCAAGGATCAGTATAAAGTAGTAGGAGTGGTGCAGCCTTCATTCATTACTAAGGCTATTCTTCTGATTCAAGACAAAATGGTTAAAAGAAGAGGAGCTAACACACATGCCAGAAATTGAACACAACACCCAGCAACAGTACTAAAGGCAAGCAAGGAGAGGCCTTATTTCTGTCTATTTTTTTACCCATCAAACATAAAGATAAGCTTTGGTATTACTGTCTTTGTTCCTGTATCTCTGAATGGACTGAGTCATTGCATTTTCTAAACCTTTAGCTTCTCCTCTCCTAGTGATTTCCACCTGCCTAAAACTACCGGCTTTGTTTTGAGGTTAAAGAAAGAAAGAAGAACAAGAACCCAGTAAGTTTTTTAATTTTATTCTTTTACATAGTGTGTAGAAAGCACTCCATAGAAATGCATTATTTTGAGAAGGATATTCTCGATTCAACCCCCTCCTCCCTTCCCCAAGTAGTAATACAAGAAATTAAGCTCCACAATTTCTCTGAACTGTTCATCAAGGAAATACAGTGAGCTCACAGCAGAGCCTGAAAAACAGACAGTGCTGTGGGACTCCAGAACTGCTCTTAGAAAGGCATAACCACAGCCATTAGTGTCATAAGCAGTTTAAGCGACAGGTCTCCTAGGATGTCAGTGTGGTCTTGTAGGATGTCAGCGGAGCAGTTTAGTTCAGATACATCAGCATTATGAACACCAGTCCATCGTGGATTGAATCAGGTATGTAATCTAGATCAGATGACAGAGCAATTGTTATGACGGGCTGCTTGCCTGCAATTTATTTAGTAGCCCTACTGTATGTTTTTGTTGTTGGAAAGGATGTGAATGGCTGCACACCCGAAGGCTGGCTGTTGGTCTGCTCCCTGTTACTGTGCCCTAGAGTTGGAGAGGAAAGTTTGTCTTGCTGAGAGCAATCATCTGACAGGTCTACGCATCCCTACTTGGGAAGAGCTTAGCTGTGAGGTCCAGCAGGCAGTACACTTGACGTGTAGGTGCAGACCACAAAATTACCACAATACTGTAATAAATTACTACAATTCTGTAATAGCAAATCTACTATTTTAGTTAATTTAGGAAAAGGCAAAGAAAGACAATTATTTCATCATTAACTCACAATGATCAGGCAGCTAATACACCATAAAATGTTTCCCAGGAAAGCATGATGTCTGTGGAACATGGAAGATCAGTGTGGTGCTTTCACACTATGTTATACATTAGTATTTTGTGTCATTATCTGAATTAATTCGCAGGTTCATTAATCATTTCGGCAGCTGGAATGTTAAACTAATGTTATGCTGAAAGTGAAAATGATGTAATTAAAGACTAACAGTTAACAGTCCTTTTGTGAAAAAAAACAAGTTAATAAAGGTGCTATCTGTTTATTCCATAAATTGAGTATTTGGTTCATTGGTGGACATATTCCAGTCTACAAGGGCCAGCTACACTCAGTGGGTAACCACAGTTCACTACTGAATATTTATGGTAGCTCTATGAGACAACTGTTTCTATCATGCCTTTCAGGCAGCCACTGTCGATGTATTTTATTTATTTATTTATTTAAGTCTGAGCAGCTTAAGCAGCCTAAGTAACCTGTTTGCAGCAGAGCTCTGGAAGAAAATGAGGATTTATGACTCAACATTCCAGGGTCAAACTCATTAGATTATGTTGTTCTAGACAGATTTCACAGGCCTGTTCTCTTCAAGGCTATTTGCAACTGTGTTGGACAGGCAATTTAACAGATCTCAGCTCAGGTACATGGGAGAGCTAGGAAGGCTGCTGGGAAAGCCCAAAGCTGTTTGCTACTTTTCTGTATAGGAATTATTTTAATTTAGAAGGCTGAGGAAAAATCTAACTTTATATGATGATGGTTTAAATAATACTAAACTAAATTACTATTAATACTAATTACTAATTACTATTAATACTAAATTACTATTAATACTAATACTAAATAATACTAAACACCTCCATTAAAATTATGAAGTTATAAAAAGTGTAACCCAATGTATGGTGAAATTCAAGAAATTTACATTTACAACCTACTTGGTAGGAAGACATTTGTCATATATTGAAGCCTTCTCTGATTATTTGAAACCGAGGTTTAGATTTTGTTGGTATATGATGGCCAAGAATGTTTTGCTTTTCACAAGATATATGAAAAAGCAAAAGCAAAAACAACCTTGGTTCAGAAAAAAAAAATGTATTTGAATATTTTCTTTTCTGTGATATATCTGAGTCCACTGTCATGCTTTTTTTAATCTCAGCCAGAAATATATGCAGCCTATATGCATACCTAATCAGCACTTTTGTAACTTCAGAGGAATTCAGTTTGCAAAATTAGTAAGTTAAAATGATCGCCCCTCTATGATCATTACACTTGAAAAGGTAAGTATCAACAAGAGAAAAAATCATCATCATGAGAATTACTAAGCAATAATTGAGCTATTGAGTGAGGAGTGTGAAAGGTCTTTGTTTTGTTTATCTTGATCTTGAAATCGCTTTACTTCTCCTCATCCACTTTTTTTCTGTGTAACCATAGCCTTTGAATTTTGCTAACTCATTTATACACAAGGCACTGCACTTCTTTTATTAAAAGAGATCTTGTGTTTGAAAAGAAACATTGGGTCAGAGGGAATATGATAATGACTCAAGTAATGTTATCAGTATGTGACATATAGAGAGAAAATCTTCACAAAGACAGAACAGACTAAGTCATATTTCGTAAAGGCACTTTCACAAGTGCTGTAGTGTTGTTCCCTACTGCTATAGGGGAAAAAGCAGAGTCATCTCATGTCAAAACTTGAATTAAAAGACATACCAGGCCAAATCCTGGTAGAGAGTGAAATTCTCCATTTCTCCGCCAGAGTTACAGTTAGCACTGAGTGCACAGAACCTTTCCAGACTTAGCTTTATATTACTGTATGTTTTTAAAACACTTAATTGCAGGAACTAATGAAAGATTCAAAAGGTTTGGGAAATTTTGGGGGTGAATAGTAAGGTATTCTCTAAGCAGTATATTGCAAATCCAGCCACATTATCCAAGATGTTTTGTGATAACTTATGAATGTTAAAATCTTTTAATAAGGATGCTGTATCTTATTTCATAAATACAAAATCACCAGTGTGCTGAACATCATGAACTGACGCCAAAATATAACAGAATTAATTGCAGGAAGTCAGCTGTAGCAGTAAAAATGGTTTGGCTTCATCTTCTTGTAATAACTTTTGAGCTATTTATGCCTACTAATAGTTTTTCCATTCCTATCTTGCAATTTCTCAGCTAAATTTTTCATCAACAAAAGATTTATATGCTTTTTCCACAGCTACATCCTCTTATAAATCTTTCCTGATTAAATTTCTTTAATGTTTGAGTTAAAAAGTTACTTTCATTTCAAATGAACTGCTGTTCTTTGAAACACTATATCCCTTCAGAATTGTGTTGCTCAGAAAAGTTTTCCTTTGATCTTTCCGTTTTTCTCGCCATCTAGAAAGATTTATCAGAGTTATTTCAATATTTTATGGTTATTTTAATTATTCTTGAATAGCTAAAATTCTGACATTTTCTTTATCAGCTAGGTGCCCAGTATTTTGAATTTAACCAAGCCTAATCTGTATTTTAGGTGCCAATCATGACTGTTTAGTTACTCTGAAGTACAAAGCCTTTTTTTTTTTCTTTTCCCTCTGCATGGTGAATGTTTTCCTATCTTTTTTTTTTTTTTCTGCTACAAATATGAAGATCATAATATTCATTCTTCTGACATTCCACAAGTCACCTTTCATTTTTCCCCACTAACAATCCAATAAGGATTTCATTCAAAATTATGACTGAAATTTATCTTAATTAAGTTACCATAGTCTTCATGTAGAAGTGGATAACTGTTAATCCTTCAAGCTGTACTTACTGATCTTGATTTTGTATAGCAATGTTTCAATGCATTCTGTCCAATTGTTCTATCGTCACACGTGCACACAAGCACATACGCATTCAAATTTTGTTTAGACATGGGTCCCTTTGTTTTATTTATACTTGCTCACCTTAAATATCTCCATTTCTAAAATAATACCTCCTCCTTTGAAAAAAAAAGGTCCCTAAATAGCTCTTATTGTCTTCCGTTTTGCTGCAGAGAAATTAGGCATTCCTCAGGTCCCTGCATACTATCCCTCCCCAGTGAAATGTTACTTATATCCATAATTCCTGAAGTCTGCTGCAACCTTTTCAGAAATCTAAATCCCATATGCCTCTTGTCAGTCATCAGACATTTAGTTGATCACCTCTTTTTCTTCTATGAACCTGATTACTGTAATTATTTCCTCATGCTTTTCTTGAGTCAGGTATTACCTCTTTTAGCATATGTCACTCATCACCAAATGTTCCAAATACCACAGCAAATAACGTGCTATTTTTATTCCGATAAGATGTAATGTTTACATGAGAAGAATCCCAAAGCACCTAATCTTGAAAACAAAAGACAAATCTACAAACAGGCAAGTCTTCGTTCACCAGAGGACAGAACATACAGAGCAAATTGCTTGCTTGCTGCCTGTTCTCCTTTTCCTCAAAGACTGAAGTTTTGCTGTAAAATGAAATTACTTTAATATAAGTTCATTGTATCAGTCATGACCTTTCCTCTATGACATGACTCCTACAAGGTAATAATCTTGCTATCATCTACCTTAAACACTTGCTTTGTCTCCTCTTCTCCTTTCTACCTTGCATCCTGCCTTGCAACTATTACACTAGTATGATATGCTAAATATGAAGCTCCTTGTTGAATCAAGATCCAAAGGAATGACATTTAATTCACAGACAAAAAATAAAAGAAAAATAGAAATCAGAATTAACATTTTGTTAGTGCTTTCTCGATGTGTGATATCATATGCAAACTAGAATTTTGCAGATCACTAATTCCTGGCTCAGTTCTTTTGGCTTCATGGATTTTTAACTGAATCGATGGTACTAATTTAATGTGTTTCAAGGAACACAGCAAAGACTTTATCAAGCTGGAAAGAGAAAAACGCACTAAACCATTGAAACTAAGTGACAATTTAGCAAGGCTGAATGTAATTAACAATGTGATTAGGCCTTCTTTGAAAACTGCCATGAGATCTCTAGTAATTTGGATCAAATAGTCATTTCCTCATTATGCTGTATTAAACCTGAATATTATTTCTGTTAGGTATCCCAGAAACTTACTGCAGTAAGATAAGTAATAGAATTGAAATGCTTCTAAATTATTATAACTTCACACCTTATTTTTCTTAACGTGTTTATTTAAATGTATATTGAACACCTGCTTCTTTGAACTTCAGTTTCAAGTAGTATGAATGAAAGTACTATGAAAGTAGTAGAATCGCAAAGCCACTGCCATTCCATCTTCTGTAGGAGAGCTGTGGGATTTCAAATAATGGTCTATCTGGTTTGTATTTGGGAAAAAAAAAAAAAAAGTTTAAGTACTTCATAGTCAGGTATTTTTACTAGACAGTGACTGATCATGAAAGGTGAATCTCTGGCAAAAGAAGGAAAGGATCCAACTTCTTACATGCTGTAAAGTTACTGTTCTCTGGTTGAACAGCTATAAAGGTCTTGGCCTTCCAGTTACAGCCTACAGAACGCTACAGGAGAAAGAGAACAGATTACACTACTACTAAGTCATGAACTCACCAGAACTCATTGCTTTTTTGCATTATCTCTATACGACTGTCCATCCAAATTGTAATCTATTCTTGTCTTTATATGAAAGGATATTATCTTCATGTTTTCAGGAACTTAGTAAGTTTTGACCTGAGAGAATGAGGTATATCTGCAAATAATTCCATTATATTCTATCCCTGAATATATTTTATAATCTAGTAAATTAAGTTCTTTCTTTTCACTGACAAGGATAGGAGTCATTTTCTTACTTTTGTGCTTGTTACTATGTAAAATAAAACTACTTGCTGTTATCCTGTAAACACTTCTGTCATTTTTCCATCTATCGTGCCCTAAAAGGAGGATGAATCAGACAGAAATCTTTCCTGAACCATTATCTCTCTAGCCCTCATGCAGAGGGCTTAAATAATTCATTTTTTTCTGTACAGTCTTACTGAGAAAAATGCTCAACATTAGGGCGTTTCAACTGATATAGAGAATTCTAAGCTATTTTGCGGTTAAATTCAATCTGTTGGACTAGCACATAAAGGTTAGATGATTTCTTGTACATAAGATTTCACAGCAGTTCAAAGTCAGACAATGCAAAGTGCATATATAAACAAACAAACAATAAATAAATAAATAAATAAATAAAAATTCACTATGCCAATTCAGAGAGCGCAGTTTATCCTTGATGAACATGTCAGAAACCTTTATATGACTTCTAGCAACTCAGATCCAATTGTTGTAACTTTTTCCTCTACTCATAAAATATATCTTCCTATCTGATACATTCCATCCTGTATATAGTACCTAGGTGCTCTCAGTGGTGGACTGATTATCATTTAATTACTGCATCTGTTAACCTTTACTTCTCTGAAGTACTCTACTGAGACAAGTTTGCTTTGAAATACTTTTATTTATTGTTGAGCTGAACAACACATGAAGAGTTTTTTTTCTCTAAACATATCCATCCAGGGAGCCCTTCTGTATTCCACAGCTTATAAAGCATACAATTATATAGCTTTGATATATCCAATTCTGTAAACATGGTTTGTGATAATTAAATTATAACCACTCGATGAACAAATAAACATATTAAGCATTTATTAAAAGCTCAATATGTAGAAATGGAGAACATATACCTAATTGTTTATCTGATCATTTGAAAATGACTCTGTTCGAACCAGTCCTTGGTTCTGTGTTGAACAAGGAAACAGGAAACAACAGACCCTGGTTTATCAGTGGGCAGGTTGACATGCTGATTACCACTCAAAAAGACTTAGAGTCAAAATTTAATAAAAATAGGTCAAGATGATTTTTGGAAAAAAATACTGACTTTAAATGTGTCGTACTTGCTTATCTACTCACTGTGAATGAAAGAATGTCTAATTCAAAAAAAAAATCTAGTAAGAATGAGTATCTCTATAAAGTTTTGCACCAGAAAACATTTTGCTATCTGTTCTTCTAAATATTTCTCATTAGCCTTCTTAGACTTCTGTTTTACAAGTGGAAAAAATATGGCAAATGCTACAAATAGTATTCATCTAGTGTATATTTAGAAAGTTCCATGCTTCCCAATTTAAAATGCATTAATGTAAAATATTTAGATAACAACTTTAAATGCATTAAAAAACTGATTGCGCTTCCCTAAACCCACAGTTTTTTGAGGTTATAAAGGCTCTTCTCTCTTCCACTAAGGACATTCACTAAGTGTGACTTGAGGGTGTTCAGACATCATGAATGTTGTTTGTATTTGTTCTTAAAGGAGATTTCAGCACATTATCTTCAAAAACTCATCCTTTGGCTATGCCAGGAGGAGTAATGCATTTGGGGAGTTATTTAATCCCTCACTTTGTCACAAATTTATATTAATTTTTCTGCACATCTTTCACAAGTCTGAAAACTGTGAAACACATAAAGTCTAATTCCAAGACAGTGAAGTAGGGTAAAGCTTTTCACACTTCTTAGAATTGTAACTAGTTATTCCACGGCACTATGGAGGAAGCCTTTGTAAATGATTTCCCTTTCCTTGCATACGCTCTGCATTCATTTTACACCTTGTATTTTAAATCCACCTATATAGTACCATACAGTACAAGTGACGAGAACATTAAATAGCTATGGTGAATTTGATGGAAGCTCACCAATGCCTTCTGGTGTTTGGTGACCAAAACACCAAAGCCCAGGGTGAGAGTCTAATTGAATTTGTTTGATCTGAACAGGTACACAAGGATGCATAGAATTGACCTTCAAGAAAATACAGAAATGATTATGCGACTAAGGGGTGTGTGTCAAAACACTGACATATATCACTAGCTGGAGAAAAAAAAATCTTTCTCTAAGGTATGGCAGTCGAATAAACGCCAACAAAAGTAATTGTATCATTTTCAGTGGACTAAGTTCAGTGGCATCACTAAAATCTGCAGGCTTGCCGAGGACCTAAGTAGAAGTATAGTGAAGTGAATAAAATGCCTCCTAAGTCAAATAAAATTTGGGGGGTCTGGGGTGGGTGTTTTCTTCTTCTTTTTTTTTTTTTTAAAGAAAAAAAGGCCAACATTTATTGTTACCTCCAGGGCATAATTTCCGTTTTAACAGAAGTAATTAGAAAGAGATTCTCTTTAACAAAAGGAAGTAGGAGAAGTTAGGATGTAATGATTATGATAACATTTGCACAACAGTGATGATATTACAAAATATATTAGCATTGAATCCAGACTACTACCAACACTATGTTATCCAGATTCTTTCTAATACTTTAAGTCATCTGGAGAGAACAATCTACATGAGAATTATCTGAAATTTCCCCATCTGCAAATACTTATTTCAGGAAGTAAATATTATTCACAACTTAAGAATCTCAGCTACTTTAAATTTGTCATTTTTAGCATCACTGCATGAAATCATAAGCGATGCTGGCTTTTATGAATAGGGATATGGTGCAAAGTGCCAAACTATTCCAGATGTGCTACTTGATAGAAAAGGATGCTTATTATTCTTTTTAATTAATCCCTGTAATCTCTAAGTATCCCTACTCAGCTGATCTGGAAGTTAAATGCAGAAATTAGTGCACAGTGGTTTCACTTCAGAAAACACAAATTCAGCTCTTAATTTAGGTCACTTTATCTCTGCTTCTTTCCCATGTACTCACTTTCAGAAGACTAGAACATAATGTGACTCAGCTTGACTCTTTTGGCAGTATCATCTCCTCAACAGAGGTTCAGTGCTGAGACATTTGCAGGTCACGGCTGATATATACCGGTGGAGCACTGCAAGCGTTAGTGTGCCTGTCTGCTTTCAGTCGGTGCTATTAGTGCTTTGCTTTTTATTAGGAAAAAAGTTCATCCCTTTTCCTATACATATACTGCTCCAATAATTAATTTCATAGTGACATTCCTATTTGTTTGATGGCCCTTTTTTGACCAAACTCCAAATATTTCTGCAATCATTAACACTTTGCCTCTGTTCCACATTATCATGTAAAAGACTTTTGCTGCAGCTTACTGTGTTAACTCTTTCTCAGCCAAATACATTATATCTGCTGTTCACAGGCTTTGTAGCCTATAAGTATATCAACTAAATCTACCAACCAAACTTGTTCTTATGCAAACATGTACATGCAAATGCAGGTGCAAATATTGAGATGCTGACTTATTTGTATTCAAAGGTGGTTTTGGACAGTTAAACTGTGATGTAGAGTTGCTTTGAGAACATCCTCTTCTATAACAGTGGATAAGCAAATATCCAGCATGTCACATTTCACAACTTTCCCTTTTTTACTTTTTCTGACACATGCCCAAAGGAGTGATCATGATACAAGTGTCTCTTTGAGGAGAAAAGTAGTAAAATGACATAAGTGAGAAGAGCGAAAAGAGACATCAAATAGAAACTGAAAAGTCACACAGACTTGAGCAGCACGAACTAGCATCAGTACATGGTCGCCCTACATTGAAATAACGCAAGCTTCAATGGAATAGTGACAGCATGAAGTAACAAAACAGAGTTTGCTCAATAATGATTTCAGAACTGCCTTTCAACTTCACTCAGGGACAGGATAGAGTCGTTCTGTAGCTTTTCAAAACTAAGCATTCTACATCATCAATAATTTCACATTTTTTTCTAACAAATTCATTCAGTTTCTCATTCCGAAAGATACTCTCATCAGATTTGTATTTTTAAACTTTTTTGATTCTCTTCATTTTTTAAATCTAATTATAAATTTACATCAACCTGCAAAGCCCTTAGTTATGTATTATGTGACTTATCTGTATATTATATCATAGTGAAGCTGAGAGATCACAATGCTAATAATATAAAGCCTTGAAATACCCCTTCCCATGGCTGAAACAAGCAGTGTAATTTCTGGACAGCGCCTCAGGACTCCTCCAACTGTTGGCAGTCAGTATAGTAAAACCTCATGCACACTGAAAGCTGGGCTTTTGTAACACTGTTTGTTTTCATTGATAATTTGCTTTTTTTTAGATTCTCATTATTACTCATTATTTTCACTAGGATCTCACTATTACTCTTCAAGAGATCCCTTCTGCATTTCTAAAGCAATTCCTATTCTCTACACTGCTTCTTTCTTATTTGTACTTATGGGTGGTATAAAATCAATACAACTGTGTTTGTTGTATGATTATATAAAACATTCTGATAAAAAACAGTTTTTGAAACAGGAATATGTTTGAATTGTATCATAATATGTTTACGATGGTGTGTTAATTATGAACAAGGGTTGAGTTGGCTACTGAAACATAATGCCCAAGATCAGAAGAAATATCTTACCAAAGAACCCCTGTGTGATAATTTCAAAATATTTGCTACATGCAATTAAACTGAAGGTGTATTTTGTCAAAAAACAAATCAATCAAACAAAAACTCTGCTAATTGTGGATACTTCTTTACAGCCTGTATTGCTAAAGAGCAGTTGAATAACTGCAATATAAATACTAAATACTAAAAATAAAAAATAAAAAAAAACACGGAAAACAGAAATAAAAACCTGTTGTTAAGACCTGTCATACTGTAAAGTATTTGTCCTTTGAAATACTAGTCCAGAGGAATTAATATCGCTTCTGCTAACCAGGCAAGTGCAGCCCTATATCATCCATTTAAGGAGGTTTATTTGGCACTTTTTCCTTTGCTCAGTAAATTTTCTTTCAGTATAGAGAGCAAGTAGTGAGAAAAGCATGGAAAAAAAGGCAAGAAACAGCTTCTTCACTTTGTAAATTAATCAACTCTGATAGCAACAGTAGCTTAAACCAGGCTGGCATTCAGGTAATTGAGAAAATATATGATAACCAAGTTCCTGAGCTAAGAACATAAACTAAAGAGGATATATATATATATATATATACACAATTTCTTTTATATTTCTCAAGACATTCCTTTTAGAAACAGGCCACCAAAAGACTGCTTGCAATAGCATTTACTATAGATTTTAAGGATACTACATCTTGTCAAATAAGTACAATAAAGCTCATTTCTTTGAGTTCAAAGACCCGCTTGCAGGGATCTTTCTCAAGAGGTAGAGCCATAAATTGTACAAGAAGAGTTTGCAGTTGGTAGTTTTCTGACAGACATAATTTGGAGAAGGTACTTCCTTGTCACTTTCTATTTGCATGTGCTTAAGCTTTGTTGGTTTCAGGATGTTTAAAATGCTGGTGAAATTTGCAGAGTCTGGAATACTTACAATTTTAAGTGTTTCTTTGAAACACATTCCACATCTCTCTAATTGCCTGAAGAACATTCAGGTTCTAATTTGTTATACTTTACTGTTAATACAGTTCTTACCCTCAGGCTGCTTTTCTCCCAGCCTGACTTAAAAGATGTTTTTTATAGACAATATAGTAAGATTTTCTTTTCTTGGTAAGAACGTAATTGATAACTATACTCAGCATATCTGGCATAGGTGGCATTTGCAATTGTTACTGGTATACATCTTTCAGTATTTTAGCACACCTGTTGTTAACTATTTTCTTAAAAAGTAAAGACTGAATCTGGTTGCTTCAGCATTGTATGTGAGGTTTTCCGGTGCTGTGGATATTAGCATCTTAGTACATCATACACAGTTCATTATAAATTAAGGGTTTTTTTCTCAGTTTCTGTTAGTATGTGTAATAAAGAGGAACAGCTTTACTATATTTGTTTTTACCCGTTTATCCAGTCTGAAATGATAAGTGAACAAAAATCTCATTGGACAATTAATGAAGGAAATCTGTATCTCCTTATGACTGTATTTAGGCCTATATGGACATTGGCATAGGCACTCAAACAACAAATGACAGATAATAAGATGGGAATAGGTTGCAAGCTGACACTTTATGGTTGTATATGTGGGGCAATTGTGCACTGTGGAGTGAGGGCAGCTGATGAACATGGTTGAAAATCTGCTCTGTATGTTTTCTTTCCCCTCCTCTCCTTTGAACAAAATTCAAAGTCCACTACCAATTTCCCATTGTTTTCTTCTATTATTTCTATGTCAACTAATAAGCTTGCTACTGCATCTCTTAGTTCTTACAACTGTCTCTCTGCCATCCAGCTGAAATGCATTTCATCCTGTGTAGAAAGTCACATACATATTTGGTTGGACAACTTTTTTTTTCCCCCCTTGTCCCCTATAATTAGTAAGTTCAATGGTCATTATACAATTTGAAAATAATACCTTTTGGTTGTTAATTTTTTTGGTTGATAGGTGAACTTCATCATCACTACATGTATCCTATCATCCACAGTGTATCTCCTTGCACACAGTTTTTGTACTCTGAGACACTTAATTGCAAATGTAAGTGTTTGAGCTTTCTTCACCCTTGGAACATGTCATCCAGCACAGCACTTACTTACCTCTTCCAATATATCATCGACTAGGCAAAGCAGTTGCTAGGTCAATGATGTAACCAATTAGAGCAACCCAGGACATTTTGTTTCTTTCCCTTCAGTTGTATACCAGTTAGGTTTTTTTAAAATTATTTCTAATCTCATTGAAAATATGTGGCAGTTACAGGACTTTATGACAGCAAGCATTAATGACAATCCTGTCATCCCATAAGGAGATCCAGTTTTAATCTCTTCAGCCAGAGTAGCTGCATGGTCACATCAACAATTTGTGTTCAAGGGGAAAGGGGAAAGAAAATTGTGAGGGTTTTTTGTTTGTTTGCTTTGTTTTTATCCAGCTCTTCCTACCACGGTATCTTTGCTATCAGATGGAGAAAAACATTTTAAGATTATAATTCTTGCAAGTCTCTTGCTTAATGTAAGACCTTTACAAGATCTTTTAATTTCCCTTTCAAAATTTCATTATATCCCAATTGAAATCTGACCATTATATATACTGCATAAAATAATATTACAATATAATGATTACAACATTATACCTGCTCAGGAAGGAAATTCACACTTCCTTGTCAACTTTCAGTTCTGGTCACACTGAGATAATGATTTATCTCAGTAATCTGGCACAGAATGCCTTGGTAAAGTGACACTACAAGGCAAATCCCCCTATAGTATTGTGGCTGGGAGTTTCCTAACTGCTTTGAAAATTAGTTATCTAATTGGCATCATGAAGGAGGTGGAATTTGTCCAGGATTCAGTTTGTCCTACTCCTGCATATTTGTTTCTGCATTGACTCTTCTTCCTTCTCTGCCTTTTTAAGCCATCTCCTCAAATGCTGACTGTACTGAGACCAGCCAAGAACCCACCCTCTCCCTGGGCTACAGTTCATTTTAAAAGAGGGAGCAATCAATATATATAAACCACCAGTTTGCTGAAGAACTCAAATACTTTTCCACAAAGGATGTGGCCTTCCCCTAAACTGCTGATTATATGACTGAAATCCTAACAAAATAAAAACCAAACCATACATCCTTGGAGGAAACAGCACAGACTTAGGGCTGCACTTCACCATGTGTCCAGGATTACAACTCCTGATTATAACTGCAGCCAAGTCAATGAATTATGAGTAATGCACCTAAAACAGCTGTGAATCAATGCTATTATTTACTGAGGCTCTGCAGAGGTAAGGAACGGGGGTGGGTTCCCCTGGCCGTGTCATCCTGGGAATGACAGTCTAGTAGTTTCTTGAATGATTTCCCTCGGCAGAACACTCTTCCCATACTCTTTCAGTGCCATATTGTTTCCAGCCCTTTCACTAATTGCAAATCTCTAGCTATAATGTGACATCTTTTCACCTCCCACTGTACTATATGAAGTGGTCCTAATACCTGTCAATGGATAGATTTGTTTATCTATTTTTAAAGGCAATTCTTTAAGTTACTTTTGTCAACATTCCTTCCTCAAATAAATTCCAGCATATTGCTGATTTTACCTTGAATTCTCTTGTCTATCATTCTTCTAGAATTGAAGCTAGAACTGCCATTTTTCCCAGACGCTTCCACTCTTTTCCTTCCTGATGGTTGTCATCTTCCAGGCTCCACAGAGAGCACGGGAACTGAGCCCTCTGTGCATTTGTCCCACACCTTATTCTCCACCCTATCTTATTGTCAGGTCTACTTGGGGAAAAAAAAAAAAAAGAAGTTAGATTTCTTGGTGAAAGCCAAGTGGGGGCGGCACACTCAGTAATAGCCCACAAAATGTAATACCTATAGTGTTAAATTCTGCAGTTTTGTATTATTTATGAAAATTGCAGCAACCACATCTAAAATGCCATAGGGAAAATATCCTTGTAGTATTCCTGTCAGCTATATCTCAATTTCTGTGCAGACCAAGTTGGAAAGATTTGTGAGCCTTGCTCCTAAAGTCTTATAGTGTCAAATGAGACTGATAATACTGATGTTCTCAATCTCCATATTCCTCCAGTACACTGTGTCAGTTACTTTGACAGCAGTGACCTGGCATTAACCCCAGTAAAATACTGTCCCATACTAGCAGTTTTCTTATCCTTATAGAGGTATGACTACAGAGGGTTATGTCTGAATCTACTGAAAAAATAAGGAGTAGCATTAGCAGTCATGCGGCAAACATATGGCACCTCAGAGCAGCTGGGAAATCACTGTGCTCCAGCTATCTTGATGGAAAGCACTTTTTCTTTGCCAAATGCATTTTGTAAAACAGTTCAAAGGCTTTTACCAGCTTTCAGGGAGCTTTTTGCCACAGGGGAATGCTTGGCAGGAGTGGGCAGGCCAGCACCCAAACAGCAGAAGCCATAAGATATCTAGTTATATCTCCCCACCTTTCAACTTCTTCACAGAGAGCTGCGGCTAGTTGCTGAGAATTAAAATTAGTAAAGGTATGTGGATACAAGTAAGCAATGTAGCATTCTCTAAGCACATGGTCTCTAAGTCAGCTTCCTCTAGCCATTCACTTCTCCATTGAAGGTGTCCCGTAGAAATCCTGCTCCTCTTGAAACACTTTTCTTCTATGTGGACAAATCCTGTTTGATTCATTATCTTTTTCATTCTTATGGTCCTTACTGATATTGTAAGTTAAAAGTCATTCAATTATCATCTAAGGGACCCCTTTCATCCTCCCGCACCCCTCATGGCAGTAACTCTTCTTTTATTCCTCTACTAGGTCCAAGTCCTGCAACTGAATTTAAGATTATGAAACTGCCTGTTCAATTTGTCATCCCAGGTATTACAGCTCTCCTTCCAGATTAAAGAAATGAAAAGAATGATAAGGAATATCAAATCTTTGACTATCAACTATCAAGCAGAGGATAGGGGAAATGCGAGTATTTTCTTAGGTCTATTCAATACAAAAATAGTTATCCATATACCATTTTAATTTTCTCAGCTCAGAACAACAATGCTGTTGTACAATGCAGTACAGATAAGGGGTTGACCTGCTGGAAAGCAGCTCCACGGAGAGGGATTTGGGAGTCTTGGTTGGCAACAAGTTACCCATTAGCCAGCAATGCGCCCTCATGGCCAAGAAGGCCAATGGGATCCTGGCCTGCATCAGGAGGAGTGAGTCAGCAGGTCAAGGGAGGGCATCCTGCCCCTATATTCAGCTCTGGTGCACCCCGCAACTGGAGTATTTGGTGCAGTTCTGGGCTCCCCAGTACGAGAGAGACGTGGAGCTTCTAGAGAGAGCCCAGCATAGAGCCACGAAGATGATTAAGGGACTGGAGCATCTATTGTGTGAGGAAAGACTAAGCGAGCTCGGCCTGTTCAGTCTGGAGAAGAGAAGACTTGAAAGGAGATCTGATCAATACGTGTAAGTACCTTAGGGGAGAATGTAGGGAGGACGGGGTCAAACTCTTCTTGGCGGTGGCCAGTGACAGGACAAGGGGTAATGGGTATAAGTTAAAACACAGGAAGTTGCATCTCCATATGAGAAAGAACTTCTTTCCTGTGAGGGTGATAGAGCCCTGGAACAGGCTTCCCAGAGAGTCTGTGACACCTGGTCTAGGTGCCCCTGCTTGAGCAGGGATGTTGGACTAGATGATCTCTAGAGTTTCCTTCCAATTTCACCCATTCCATGATTCTGTGATATCATGTGGCAGCTGCTCCCTCAAAGACCAGAATAACAGAAAAAAAAATACAGGATTACATAAAGAAGTCATATATTTTTATACGACCTTAGTTATTTTTTCCAGTCAAGGGAGGAAGCAAAGCTAAAAGAATCATTATTATGTATTTTGAATTCTTTTTGAATATAAAGGAAAGCTGTGCATTCCAGTTTTATTAAAAATAAAAAAGATATCTCATGGAAATGAAGTATCACTCTAGAACATTACAAGACCAGTCTCTCTACCAAATAATGCATTACAAACCCTCTTCTGCTTCTCTCAAAATACAAAGGAAAAAAAATGTTATTTCATCATATTCAGGCTCCAACACATTCAGGGAGAAGATTCTCTCCAAAAACGCTTCCTCTCCCAAACTGTAAAAAACGGCCTTCTGTATTCTCCACCATTCCTACTGCCCAAGCAGTGACAGCGTGTTATCTAACCACTTTGTAAAAAGAGGAGAGAAAGGCCCTACAAACATATTAAGCTCAGTTAAGGTGTGAAAGCTAGTATTTTTCCCGCAATATCTCATGGATTATATAGTGTATATTAATATATTTCTTTTAAACTAGTCTGGTTCTGCAAGAAATTGCAGTCAGAAAATCAAACATCATCCTTTCTTGCTTGAACAAAAATTATCAGGAGGGAAAACAGTGTAAAACAGCTTCTATCTTTATTTACTTTAATGTTAATCCTGTCCTTCTTCTGAACGTTGATATACTGGGAAAAAGAGATCCTAATACTTAAATGTATTTAATATTGCATTAATTGTATAAGAAAAGGAATAGGCTCTCATTTCTAGCTATGTTAGCACTGGAAAATTAGTAAGAACAAAAATACATTTTGTCCTTGAATTAAGCACATAAGACAGAAAATCATATTTGGTAGCAAGGATCCATCCTTACAACATGAATTTTAGGGAAAA
>NW_010576434.1:92376-121222 GCF_000705375.1 Tinamus guttatus | reverse complement strand
ATCTTTTGCAGCTTTTCTATCTTAGCTAATAGTATCTTAGCTAGAGGTTAATTTCAGTAGCCTAGAATAGAATCTAGACATTTTTTCCTGAACTAATATTGAATCCAAAGTGCCAGTAGAAGTAGTCAAAACTCTTCTCAGTAAAGTCAGCAGAGGTGACATACATAAACACAAAGGACAGGCCTGTTGTATAAGGAGATTCACTTTTTATATAGCGTCTTTCTAAGGAAGATTAAAATACTCCCCTAGAAAAATACCTTCCTGTTCAAAGAGAAGGAAAGCATAACTGTTTATCCAGTCTTAGAAGGAAAGGAGAGCTTATTAAAAAAAGTTGCCATTGCTGCAGTCTTCATCCATGTCACATGACATTTGTAGTACCAGATCACCAACAGGTTTAGGATGGAATTGCATAAATAGGGTATCTTAAGCTTGCACAAGCAAGATGGTTTGATCCAACATATAAGCACAAGACCAAACTGATTTGGTGTAAAGATTTCTGGAAATGCTACTGGAATTCCTCTACCATCTAGGTAGTCTGTCCTTAGAACAGGAGATTCCAGCTAGAACAGTTAGTAACGAGCTAGAATCACTTTGATACATTTCTGAGCATGAGCCTACCTTACTAATAAAATCTGGTCTGTGCAAGGATAGAAAAGGCTGCTAACTTGGAACAAAAATTGCAAAGTGGCATTTATCAACATCTTACCTTTTCCCCAAATGTTACCACAGCTTTTTGTCTCTGCAAACAGTATGTATGTACATTGATTTTACATACTTTTAGTTTTGCCATCTATTTATATTCATATATTCCTTCATATATATGCCAATATTAATTCAGAATGCAGAGAAAGTTAAGCATACACTTTGCTGGATCCTTGCCTTAGTCTTTTATGTGACTATGTGAAAATCTGCTAGAGAAACTGGTCAAAATAGGACAGGATATATAAACGAAAAAATCTTTTAGGGTTAGAGGTTCAAACCCTGATGGCCATCAAGATGACAGCTAAGACGGAAGTATGGAGTCCTAACAGATGTTCAGTGAGCTACGGGACCTTGCCCTTGGAGAACTGTCCTTCTGTACAGAGGCACCTGGTCAGCTGGTTGCCTTGCACACACAGAACCTTACTCCTTAATGCAAGCTGTAAAAATTGCACTGAAGGCCTGATATGTTCCCACATTAAAAATCATAATTGCTTAGGATCAAACAAAGCGTTTTAATAGTTTTTATAAACCAAAATTAGCCACAGGATGTCAGGCAGCAAAATGTCAACATACGCTGAAACAACAGTTTTATGTGATGGAAGACACTACTGTACTTTCAACTGTTGTGTTTGAGTGTTGAAAGACATATATTTTTCAAAAGCTTAGAAAGCTTAAAAATAGAAAAAGCAAAATGGCAAGCTTGTTAAACAAGCATCAAGAGAGGGAAACGGCAAGCTGATTAAACAAGCGGCAAGAGAGGGAAACAGAGGGTGAAAGTACTTGCACCAGGAAGCTAATCACAACTAATGGGAGCTTGTGCTCACTAGTGCACTATCTTGCTCTAAATAGCTGAATGTAGTACAGTTTGGGCAATTAATTTTTATGATTGTTAAGTATTTCACCATTGCTTCTTACAAAGATGGAAAACACACGTATTTGGGGGAAAAAAATGCATACATTTGGTTTCTCACTGCCACCAGTGTAACAATCTCTTTTGATCATAAAAAATAGCATTAATAAATGTTGGAGTAGGTTCATTTATCTTCCGACCTAGCTATACAAACAATCCTTTCCATTACAGATGTTTAGAAGTTCCGAATACATGCAATTTTTCCTCTTTCAATCAAGGCATCGATACCAGGAAACAGTTATAAACTTATCTCAGTGATGTTTCTCCTAACTTATTGCTAAATACATAAGAGAACTGTATAATATATCATTCTTTACAGAATAATCCAATACTATCATCACAAAAGTAATCGAAAATTATTTGAAGAAAAAATTAAGCTACTGTGGGAATTTCTAAAAAAAATCCTCCTTTCATATTTTCAGTAACTCTGAATATTTTTATATTTTGAATTTTCTATAAGGCTTTTTATAACAAAATTAGAAAAATGGAAATTCAAAGCATTTAATATGTGAAACATTTGAATAATAGGAAAAAACCCAACTGCCAACTAACGCGATCATCTGAAAGCCAACATGTACAACAAAAACTAATAATAAAAACTATATTCATGTTGTCTTATTTCACCTACTTTGTCCCTTTGAAGAACTGTATCTTACTATTCCATAGGAGAATTGTTTGAAAATAATGAATCCTTTCCTATGGTTTCATGCATTTGCATGAAACTTTTTATGAGTCCTTCAAAAGCTGTCAGCAAGCTCTCTGTGAGCTCTTCGAGTTGGAGGCACTATATTCTATGAATGTAGTGCCTAGCATGACAGCAATATTGCACTTCTGCAACACAAACACTGAAAAAGTCACCAAAAATTAACATTAATTAAATGCTAACAGCTCACTCAATCAATCAATACCTGCACAGTTACTGAAACTACTCAATTACTTAAATCTGAAATACTTTCCTAAATAAAATTTTCACAAAAATCTATCAGTATTTAAACTTATTACTTCAGTACTTACATGTCACAAGTCTATATGAATTTTGTCACAGACTTCAAGAGTCTTTTGTCAAGACTTCAAACTTGTTCTGTTTTCATTTGAAGTTAAAAGCAATGAATAAAATAGAAACAAAAAAATAAACAGAAAACAAAGAAAAAAAGAAAAACAGCCAGCCAGGCAAGCAGACACACCTTTCAGTCTCTTCAAAAACTTTTCCACTCAATTCTTGCCTATTTAGGCAGCAGTTGTACTGATGAAGTGGCAAAAAGGGAGGAATCAAGGAATTTGACTTCAGAATATGGAGGAAAGTTTTTCAGATCCAAAACCTGCCCCAGGTGTTATTATTAAATGTGATGCCAGAGGAGCTTCAGTTTTTAGGAATTTTGGGAGAAGAAGAAATTCCTTGGGTTAACCTGAGCAAATTCTACTAAACCGATTTTCTTGACCTTAACTGGGGCCCGATGCCAGCAGCATCTTCAGATGATGGTTATTCTGAACGACTGCATTTTCAGTGTCCATAAACAGCTTTCTGAAAAGCACAGGCTGTTAACTGTAACTGTTGATAAACACCAAAAAAGGCCTTGGTGTTTTGGGGTTTGTTTATTTTTGATCTGTTATATGCAGCTCAGAGCAGCTTGGAGAATTCGCTTTCTTTCCGAAAATTTCTGGATAATAGCAGTAAGCTCTGCTTTACTAGTTAGGGGAGAAGTCCTAGTTATTACTGATGCTATTTCCATGAAATTAGTGCCTAGTAGTACGTAGGAGAGTCATTCACATTCTCTTGGCATTTTGTGGGAAGGTAAGAGTGCTTCTTTGCCTGGGAGACCTATTGCACATGGACATGACAGTTAATGAATGGTAGAAGATTTTACTGATGAATGATATTTTACAGTATTGCTCTAGAAACAAAGCTAACAATAAAAGCATCTCTCTCTCTCTCAAGACCCTTGCACCATCAAGTTCATGATACATTTGCCTGGCATGTATGTTCTCTTGCCTAAAGCCTATAGAGTTCTATGCCTAGAGCATACAGAGTCATAATATTTCACAGTCTATAATATTTCACATTGGATAGTCTGGAAACATTGGCACAAATATTCAAGAACAGGAATTAGGGGAAGATTCTTTTAAAATCAATGAACATTTAGGAAAAGATTTGAGATAGCCTGAGTAAATAGTATTTACAAAATTATTTTAGAAATCATGGAAAGCGTCCATTTCTAAGGAAAGATTAAAATGCCATATTGTATATAAAACACTGTAAATTATTTAAATCAGTTCATAAATGTTAATCTATTTTATATTCACTTGTACTTAACATAGGGTAAATATGCACATTTCTGGACAAAACACGCTATAAGAATCAGTATAATAAAGCTGGAACCAGTGAAGCATCATGATTCATTGTTATTTTAGTTTATGTTACTATAATTTCTCTGCTATAACATAGCTCTCTTACTTTTTCTCATTTTTTGCTATAATTTTTCACTGATAGATCAGCTATAAACATGCTGTGGGAAAAAAATACTGTGCGAATCATTGTCAAGATCACTTTCATTTTGCTTTCGAAATTTTAAATGAACATATTTGAATGTTTGAGCATTTGAGCATCTTCATTAAAAAATATTAAAGTGTTTAATTTTTGAAGAATGTTAATATTCCCGTTTAAAAAAATAGAAAAAAAAGTAATAACATAAAACCATACAGAAAGACTACCTCTCCGCAAATATAATGCAATACGTTAGTGCATAAGATCCTAGTCCACCATGATAGGCTCTATACAAAGAGATCTTCCTCATCCTGAAATAGCTTTCATTCTCAATATTACCTCATATAACAAGTTGGGGGTTAAATGAAAGGAACCAAACTCAGAGTGAATTTCAATTAAGCTTTTTATTTGAAAATCCAGCCTACAATAAATAAATAAATAAATACTGTACAGAATTCTGTCATACTACTGCACTATTGTTTGCACTCCAGGAGGAAGAAACAGCTATCTCTTTTTGTATAAACCTTTATGCGAGCTGAAGAAAAACTCATTGAACACAAAACCTGAACAGTGTACTCTTTCTCATGCATATTGCATGAAAATAAAAGTCAGTTTCTCATTTATTAAAACTCATCAACTATCAAATATTAAAATAGTAACTGGACTCTCCTGCTAAAGTATATAGGTAACTGTTTAAGCACTTAGACTGTAGGTACTGTTATAAATTTCTTTAGAAAGGCCTTAGGTATTTGTAGAAATGCTAGGACTTGGCCCTGCAACCACTTATCCACATGAATAACCTTAGCTGCATGAAGAAAGCTGATGAACTTGGCATCTTCATTAACATCATAAAACTGGCTCTAAGCCAACACATGAAAGCTAAGCTGATATTCATCTGCTAAGAAGAATGATCTTCTTTGATTTTCAAAACACCAAGGAAAAGATGAACATATTTACCCAAACTATAAATACCTGACATGCAATTGATAGGCTGTTTTGTTGCAATTAGAATATCTGTTTTTTTTCCAAAATCATCTGTGTTATTAAGAATGAGCTGCAAGGAATTCCTAGAGACACTGCTGCTATCCACCAGGTAGCAGGAGCCTGGTATTCTTCCAGCTTTGGCAACTGAATTGCTTGCGATTAGCATTTCCTATCACACAGTCTTTGTAGAGTTGTCAAGGACACAAACACATGACGCTCCCCAGACCTCTCTTCTCTCATTTTGCCTTCCTTTATTTCACTGTCTCACTATCGCTCTAGGAAAAAAAAAGAAAAAGGTAACTATATGGAAAATGTAATAGCAAATAAATATTTATCTCTAATGCTTTATGCTATGGCTTAATTGTGTTACCCTGTAGAGATGCTAAAACATGCATGAAGAACTAGTTGTAAGTGGACTTCAATATTTTAATATTGATCATATAAAAAGTTATGTAAGTGAAAAGAAACTTTCACTTCGAAGTAAATAAAAAGAAAAGCTTTGATGGTATCTAAATAAAGCTATCCTGCTTATCTTAAATGACACAGTAGATTCAAGTAGACTTTCTGAGGTGGCCCATCAGAGGGGCCACCAGGTCATTTACCCTGTCTGTAAATGTAACCTGGGTTATACACAATAGTGATTTTTTCAAATAAAATCTCATAAACTGGTTAGGAGCCAGTATTGTGCACAGGGGCATGATATACTCTGAGGCTGCAGCTGAGAGGAAAAAAAAAACCCATGCCCACTTTCCCATCAAAAACACTTCAAATATTAAACCAGTTGTGCAGAGTAAGAAAGCAGAGGCTGTGCCATAAAAGTGTAATCTCACACTGTACTTTTGTGCAGAACTGGCTAGGTGCAACACTGCAAATTACTCTCTAATGTTAGATACTCTGTGTCACTTGACCAACTCAGCATCCAAGGAAGTTAAAAAAAAAAAAAAAAGGTAAAACAATCAGCCTCAAAAAGGATCACAAATAATGAAATAATGAAAAAAAAATGAAGTCACATAAATAATTTACCTGTGAACACATCAGTTTAATCTCTCTTTTTTCAAACTCTTGAAAGCCATATTCTTCCCTTTGCAAAAAAAGACATCATAATTTATGTCTTTATTGATTTATTCTTCAAAACTTTTCATCTTAGCTCATTTTAAGTTCTAAAATCGAACTGTATTCTCTTTCTCACTGATGTTACTTTATTGCATATATTTTTGAAAAAAATAGTATATTAGAACAGCCACACTGTCTCCTTTTGATGTCTGAAAATAACATATAAAACAAACTCTGTAGTTCTGCAGAGCGTAAGCCACTATTAATTTTCACATATTTTGTGAATGAGGTATTTTCATTATCCATTATCTACACAAAGAAAAAATGAATCCTGTAAAATAATATACATGTAACCATTTTCAACAGTAGACTCACCTTTTAGGATAGTCTAGACAGACAACTAACAGATGGACCCATGAGTCTTCAACATAAAATGCCTCTTCAACATAAAACACAAGAACTGATTGAGAGAGTCTTCTTTTATCGAGTGATCATTACAGCAAACAAAATGTTCTCCAAATCAAATATTGCAAGTCACTTGGCTTTGTTTTTCTGGAGTGACAGGGAACTACCAAGCATATGCCCATCCTTGAGTAAGAAAATGAAGCTACTTTGTCAAATAGTTCATTCTGAGGCCATAAAGTTTTTTTTTGTTTGTTTTTTTTTGTTTGTTTGTTTTTTAAGCTATTGTAGTATATAAAGTACAGGAAAAAAATGCATTAGGATTATTAAATTTTTTTATTAGTTCTGCTTAACTTTAAGCATAAGGAATGCCTGTAGGCTTGACAACAATCTCTTTCATATTTTAGAACAACAGTAAAATCTCCACTCAGTAGTTACGATCAACTTCTGTTACAGTTAATCAAAAATAGTTAACTAAGAATTATAAACCAAGATGACTAACTTCAGACTACTAATGTATTATCTTTTGATTCAGGACTGAACTGCTTCACTTCTCTCCAGTATAACAAATATTCAACTTCCATCAAGAATATTGATCAAGTACTGCATTAATAGGCATTTAAATTAAATATGTAAGCATAGGTTGGATATTTTCCATTTGTAAAGTAGATCAAGCAGAAGATTATTTATGAGAACTATTTTGAATATTTTGTGCAGTGTTATAATGTATTTTCACTTTCATATGACACATTCCACACAATCCAACTTTTTCCTTGCATTTTTCTAAAATACTCTAAAGAAATCATTAGGTTTATTAGCATGCTTTAGGATTAATTAACTTTTTAAAATGGTGATAGTGCTGAAGTTTCCTAGTTGGAGATGTGCCACACTGGGAGATTCCAAGAACAATACATCAACACAGTACGAAAAGGCTGAAGATCTCATGATCCAGGTAGAGCTACTTCATTCAGGCCATCGTAAGTGTAGTTCAGCTCATACAAAAGCCTCTTTTAAAAAGCAAGCACACAGACAAACAACAACAAAAAAAGGAATACAAAGAGAATCATTCTGGTAGATTTTTTAGCTAGTGGGAATATCCCACGCGAGTGCAAATCTGATTTCCAGGGAGAGACACTAGGGTCAGCAGCGATAAATCCGGCAGGCTCAGACAAGTTCCTGTCTGTTTCCTGCAATGTGCGGACCAGGCTCCCTCCTCCCGATCTGTGCGCCAACTCCGGATGCCCTGCAGCAGGCAGGATTGAGCCTCACCTTCTGGCTTTTGGGAGCAAAGGAGGAGTTTTACAGGAGTTGCTTGGGAATTTGTTTTGTGAGGCTACTGCATGCCTGGAAAGTAAGGAAAAATGAGCCAGAGAAATCAAGTGTAACTAAACAGACCACTTAACGGGAGAATCGGATGTTCCATGTGCACAGGGTACGAGGTGCCAAGAAACTACTGTGTGCTCAGGCTCAATAGCTTTTATTAAGGCAATAATAAAGTAGGCCTTGTTTGTCTCTGCAGCTGGCGAAGTCTCCACAAGTCGCTGTCTCCCAGTTTCGTCTCTTCCCCCAGCTTCCCTTTCGTAAAGGAATGACCGTCAACTAACCTTATTAAGACAAATGGCATTTTACAGTGAAGTGGCAAACAGTTTTTGTACTCCCCAAAATTCTTATGCGTAAATATACCTTTAGACTGACATAACTGCATCTGCACTTTGCTTGTGACACTCAGTAGAGCAATGACTGCAATTTAAATAACAATGATATGCATTTGAAAAAAAAATACATATATACACATACACTTAACAGGCAAGTACTGAAGAAAAGTGAAAATTTAATACACGGTTTTCATTTTTACTACTAAGACAGCATTCTAGTATTTCTTAAATCCATGTGGACCTAACCCACAGATACACCAATTTAGGACTACAGGTTTAAATTTGGATAAGAAATGTATAATGCAAAGAAATGCAGACTTATTATGTAACTGCATACACACCTCCAAAATTTATTTAGTCTTTGAAGATTTTAGTAAGTGGTGATACTCGAAAGACAATAAAAAATGAGAACAAGCAGACGCAGATTTGCAAGTAGCATATTAATTGCAAATATCATAGTTCAGCTGTACACAGATTACAGCAGCCAAAATCTGTAGTCTTTGTAGCACTGTCATTCTAAGGTTACAGGTCAAAACCAGAAAACAGCTGTTCAGGATCTGAAGATTTTACTAAATAATGCAAGACTATGCAAACAATGGGATACGTACTGAAAAGCTTCAGAGAAAAGCCCAAAATGGAAAAATAATTATATTATTTAATAAAATAATTATTAAAATAATTATTTTTAATACTGTAATGGATTAAGGGGCCATATTAAATCCTGACTTTTTAAGAAATCTAATAAAATACTGCTATAAAATGTGTTGATCTCCTGTTCCAATTTTATTTTTTTTCTTTTTTTCTTCTTGTGCAAAAAGTTTAATTTTAGCTTTTTTTAAAGTATCTACAAAACTGGGTCAAATTCAACAGACAGTTTCTGCTTAAGATATTTGGATGCCAGCTGAAGGCATAGAAGGTGCCTTTTGCTTACGGTGTAGGAGACAGAGGCTAGGACATGCTCATATCGAGATTTTTGAAGTGCAGAGAGCTCCAGAAAGAAACTTTTGCTGCAGGCTGAGCACCAGCACTTTTTTTAAAAAAAGTAGCCTGCATGGCAAAACCTTGGGTTTTTTTTTTATTAAATTTATTGACAGATGGTTTTAGAGGATTAGGAGAATGGCAATATCACTTATTAACTATTACTCATTTTTATCTTTTAATATTAAATTCCTTTTTTTTTTTCATAAAGGTGGTTCTTCACTTGACTCACCCTGTTTTATCAGCCCACATGTGACACCCTTCATGCATTTACCATGATCCCCGCAATTTGTCCTTTCACTTGTTCCACTTTCATATCAGCAGGTTTTTTTTTACCTCTTCCACAAGAAAACTAAAGATATTTCTATATTATCAGCCAATGCACTGCAGCAACAGTGAAGCAACAAACAGATCAAAGCATGCGGCATGGCAACTCCAATTTTTAAGACCTGTGCCATAGGCTGCATTTCAGGTTAGATTTAATTATCTGGACCTTGAAACCAGGCTGAGGTCATTCAAAAGTTTGTTCACTGGTTTTGATCCTTACATGCCCATTTGGGGCAACTCACTTTGGGCAGAGGTAAGAGGGGAGCTTCTGCTATAGGAGTTCTCTACAAAAGGACACTAGTATGTATGCACCAAGAACTGCTTTGAAAACAGATCCAGTGTATGGGAAGTTGGGACACCTGAGGGATTTGCTTCAAAACCGTGTTACTGCTTCAAACCAAAATGCCAAAGATGCCAATGTAAGTGAGAACTCTTCAGTGACATTCAGCTTAAACTCTTCAGGCCTTAGCTACATTCCCTCAGAACTACCACATGCTCAGGCATTTTTTTTTAATTGTTCTTTGGAGCACTGCACTCTATTTATTAATTTTCAAGAAATGATTTCTGAGTGAGAAGCATACTAGTTCTCCTTACAATCTTATGTATGGAAAACATGATCTATGATATTCTTCACCTGCAATATTGCACTTCACATTTTCTTGCAGTTTAAACTCCACTTCACTGAGCAATGTAAAACCTCTCTCGTCTTTGCAAACTGGAAAAGAATTATTGTAAAATTACTGCTTGGGGAAACATACTCATCCTGCATTCTTCATGTAGTCTGTTTTCTCTAGCGATATGGAAATGTAGGTGTTGTTTACCTTGAAAATATTCAAAATGATGTGTAAATGCCATGATTAGGAAAACCTCACATTTATTAGCTTGACTAAACAAGCAACAGTAAAGTAAAACCAAATAAAAATAAAATTCAACAAATATTGCTATATCTTTCTCCTGTCATCTTCCTTCAGATCATGGCTGGGAAGATGCATTTGGAATGACTGGGTTACTTGAAGGTGACAAAATATTTTCACCTAAGGGGAGGGGACAAGACACAAGCCCGAAAAATTACTGGCCTTCCATTTTTGGAAACACTATTTCACCCCTGGCTAGGTTCTTCACAGCTCTGCAGTAGCAGCCTTGAAGCAAGCCCTCTTCCCTCCCTCTTCCTCAGGGAATTATTGCTGCTTATGCCAGAATGAATGCATCTTTGGCTGTTCGATTATGTATGCTTGAGATTAGGAAAAAAAAAAAATTTTCTAAGCAGCCAGCATTGGGGCAGAAGGTTCTCTGAAGGTGCTTCCAGTATAGATGTGTCTCATTTGGCTCTCCTCTCTCTATTCTAGGGAGGAACCTATCATTTCTGAGATGCTTTTTTTCTGCCCTTTCCCACCCTACATATTAATGGAGAAAAGTGATGCTATTTTAATGCAACATGGGACTTGTCCCTATATTATATCTTCTCTGGAACTTTCTAATTTACTTTAATAAAGACTGTTGCATTGATATTCTTATTGCTGCACCATATATACACTAGGACATCCCTAATGCCCTTGATTTCTCCTGCTCTCTTTCTGTAGCGCGTTACAATTTCTGGGGCTTTTTTTACTCAAATTAATTACCGGAAGTTAGGAACTATTAGTTTGAAGCTTGTGGCATAGAAGGTGGTATGAAGTGGGTGCTCTGCAGTGCCTTTTAAACCAACTGTGTATTACACATTTTGCATTCAGACACAGTCAGCTAGACTCATTGGATCCCCAGTTATGGCTAAATAAAACTAAGCCAGGAAGAAAGCTCAAGAGCTGGATCCACAGCTGTCCATAAGGCCTATCTATGAGCACGCTCCCTGGCATGCCTTTGGCTGGTGTGAACTAAGGCTCCCTATCCCAATGTCTGGGCATGGTGCAGGGGGTAGCGCATGGAGCTGGCAGTTAGTATGAACACACTCCATCTGACTGCTGCCCTCTCCCACCCAAACACAGAAGGCTTTGCATGCAAATATCCCTACATGTCATCATATGATACAATAAAAAACTCTAATTTATGCTATGAAAACACCAATCTGGTAAACTGCAACAATGCTCTCACGTGGCATCCAAAATTTTGAACTGGAATAACACCCCACACACATACACAAAGAGAAGAAATGACATCTTAGACAACAGGAACTTCACAGAATTACCACTTTGGACCATAAGTTACCTAGCAAAAAGATGGCCTTGCTAGTAACTTGGCCTCAGGGAAAAAAAAAAACAGGCCCTTCTTTATTTTGCAGTATAAGTACAGCCTTTTGTCCAGATGGTATCTCACAGGCTATTCCTATAGTCTAAATTATCTGATACCCTTCCAGTCTTTTTCTGTACTTAAAAGCCATATTGAAACACTGTGTATTTAACTGGATTTTTTAAACACTGCATTCGAAAGCAAAACAAGCAAAAAGCAACACAAGCAAACGAAATACAAACAAAAAGTGGGGATTTCTACTTTATTTGTATCCTCTTGTCCGACATGTGTCACCATCATTGGTGATCCAACTTCACATTGCCTATACTCCTAATTTTTTATCCTCAGTAATGCTTAATCATATTGTCATATTGTTTTTGTTTTTGTGTTTTTTAACAAGAATTTGGTAAGTGATGAAGGCTTAGGAGCGGCTTATGAAATATTTAGGCTATCAATCACAGCATTCACCACAAATATACTGTCCAAGATAATTTACATTACACTTATCAAAAATTAGCCAGGGCTCAGACTTAAAATCATGGTGATTTTAATGTTTTGTGACTTTCCTAGGTTGGAAAAGACCTTCAAGATCATTAAGTCCAACTGTAAGCCCTTCAACACCATGCCTGCTAAACCATGTCCCTAATTGTCTCATCTACACGTTTCTTGAACACTGTCAGAGACAGGGACTCCGCCACTTCCCTGGGCAGCCTGGTCCAATGCTTCACCACTCTTGCCATGGAGAGATTCTTCCTAATGTCTAACCTGAACCTCCCCTGGCACAGCTTGAGGCCATTTCTACTTGTCCTATTGGTAGTTATTCTGGAGAAGAGACTGATCCCGCCCCCCCCCACCTCACTACGACCTCCTGTCAGGTAGCTGTGCAGAGTGATGGGGTCTCCCCTGAGTCTCCTCATAACTAAATAACCCCAGCTCTCTCAGCCTCTCCTCATAAAGTCTGTGCTCCAGTCCTTTCACGAGCTTCGACTCCCTTCTTTGGACACGCTCCAGCAGCCTTACCAGCACCAAGTACAGTACTCCCTGGTCCTGATGGCTACACTGTTCCTGATACGAGCCGGGAAGCTGTTGGCCTTCTGGACCACCTGCCACACAGCCCTCCAGCCACTCTGCCCCAAGCCTATCGCATTGCATGGGGTCGTTGTGACTGAAGTGCAGGACCCACCACTTGGCTTTACTGAATCTCGTAACAGTTGCTCTGAGCCTATCGATCCAGCCTGCCCAGGGCCCTCTGCAGAGCCTTCCTACCCTCAAGCAGATCAACTCTTCCTTCCAGCTTGGCTGCATTTGTAAGTTCCATTAGAATGCCAAATTTTCTTGCAGGGTTTTTCAGTTGAGAAGAGGGGATTTTTGAATGGTATGTGATAATTACAGGAGCCAATGAAAAATGCACTGTGTTGTCATGAATCTGTGATTTACCATGATGATTTACCATCATGCATATTTGTATTATTTCTGGTGATATGGTGAATGTGCTCATATTCATGCAGTACAACTGACCTGTCCACTTTTGTATATCTTTATATTATTAGCTACAGTGATATTCTATATATTATATTTAGGAAATAGCACTGAAATCCTCAGTCCTTTTGGTACCAGGATGAATTTTAAGCATGCTTATCCATGAACAATTAAGATCATTGACCACTGTTAAGGACACTTGTACAAGTAGAGAGAATAGAGAGAATAATACTGCTCCAGATTCAAGACAAACTCTTAGCATTAAATGCATACTGAAGTTAAGTGATAAAGCATTTTGGGTTGCCTGGAACAGCTATAGATTCCTACTGTCATTTTACTCCGGTTGTTAGAAAAAAGCATAGAAACAAAATCTAATAAACAAATCCATCAGATCAGAATGATCTGATATATCACTGGATGGCTGCTAATTCAGCTTTTGTATTTTAAGATAGGTACACGGGAGGTCAATGGCATAAGGCACAAGTAAGACACATTCTAACATAGTGGATAGGTTCTCCAACCTGCATACTCAGGGAGAAGAACTCAGATCACAAGTGCAAATAAAACTAAGGTTACCAAGGCAGTAGGAAGTCTAAATAGATTCAAAAATCTTGGCTCGTTTATTGTGATAAAACAAGAAAATAACAGCCACAGCATGACTGCTTTGACTGCTTTCTTTATATCATCAGGGAATAAACATAAGGAGAGAAGAAAAGTCATTTCTTTTAAAGGGCACTAAATCTGGACTGTCCAGAAATTATTTTGGCCTTGAAAGCACAAACCACAATAGAAGGACAAACCCAAAATAAAACTGTTTTAAGAGGAAATAGGGCCTGGACTCCATAACAATAAGTTCCTGTCCTCTATCCCTAAGGACTGGCACATACATCCAGATCAGGAGATTAACCTTAGTGGCAAATGATAGCACTTACTTACAAAACATGAATTCCCAATTAAAACTTTTAAATTGTTGTAAAATAAATCTTAAAAGAATACAAAGATAACCATTTTCGGGAGTCATTTATCTTCAGAATGATTTTGCTGAACACTCGGTAAAAATTAGTGCAGAAACAAGAACAGGTATGTATGAACTCATTTGATGGTCAGTACATGTTCTATTTGTGTTCTGCTTTATGTGGAAATAACTAGAGAACAAAATAAGTTAAATATATCTTACAGGTGAACTATGCTAACTTATGCTGGAAATAGAAAACTGTTTTTTACAATTGTACAAAAAAACTTTTAAAAAAGGTTTTGAACAGCCTTTTTCTTACTTAGCTTTACACAAACACATATCATTCAGAAGACATCTTTCTACCAATTTCCTTTAGTAACTCCTGTCTAGACTGGAGATGGTCGTTGGAGGACAATTTATAGGTCACTGCATTTTTTAGAAGAAGACATGATGATCTATGAGCAACAGTAACAATTCAATCAATTCTTTCCGGCCGATAAAGGTAATAATGATGATGTATTCAATTTAGACTGTCAGGAGGTGTTTCACTTGATATCATGTGACCTTCTGATTATTAAGTAAAATGACACAAAAATCTGCATTAAAAATTAAATATCCTTCAGATTCAAATATATTAAAACTTGCGTATTAATAAGAGGTCAGGTTTCCACATTCAACTGAGAGCTCAAATAATTTATTTAAATACTATTAATACTGTAGTAATAAGAAACTCTGCTTATTGCCCTTCAGTAATATTTTAGCTTTCAGTTTCCAAAATTAAAATGCTGGAATCCCATTGAAAGAATAAGAAATTTATTCCATAGAGTTCTGACATAGTGTGTAGGAATTTCTTCTTATATAGGTTATATAATCCTACAGAATCTACACAGTCTTGAGGAACTCAGTTGTTTTGATAGCCCAGTGAAAACTGTGCTGTTGATTGCTGCTTCTTAGGTGACATGCAGGTGGTCTGGCATCGCAGAAGCTTTGTGCTCTTCCTACAGAGATGCTCTGTTAGTGAGAATTGGCTGTTACAAGATTAAGCGTAAGGTGGCTTTTTATAGCCTTCACCAATCATTCAAGCAGACTTTTTAAAAGGAAGTGAACTCCAACCTCTGTTCCTTCAAATCCCTCTCTCTACTGCAATGCCTACAAAAAAAAAATAGAGAAGGAAGTGGTAGCTGATGACTACTGTTGGTAGTGCTGTGGACAGGGTTTTATGGGTTTTCTTATTACTTCTCCAGCTGCCTCTACCTACCTTTTATAACTCTTTTTTTTTTTTTTTAAAAACCCCCACCCTAAAAACTTTTTAGTTTTAGAGGCAGATGTACTGCATAAACTTATGGTGTGGAGTTAAGTGTGGAAAGGAAAGAAATGAATCTCTTGTGGAAAAAGTCCAGCTTGGCCTTTAAAAAAGTAGTTACACCTTTAATTGAAATCTACTGCACATGCATTAGCTGCTAGAGTGCTAAATATATTTCAGATTTCTTATAATGAGCAACACAACCATGGCAAAAAAAACTGTGACAAATTTTGCCTTTTTTTTTCTTTCCAGGAGAATTGTTTCATCAAAGCTTTTTTTGACTTGACTTGATATAATGAGCAACACAACCATGGCAAAAGAAACTGTGACAAATTTTGCCTTGGCAATTCCTGGAGAAGAGTGTGAAGATCAACAAAGCCTGCAGCTTACTGCTGAAGTTTAAACAGCAGCTACGTTTCAGAGCGATACCCAGAAGAGGATCTGTACTGCAGTCTGATTTGCCTTCCCAGCCCTGATTTTGACAGCCGTGGCAGTTCGTCTGTTTGTCACGATGGGGGCAAAACAGGCCGGGGGTGAGCAGAAGGTGATGCCTGCCCAGCCCAGCGTTAACCTGCCTTGGCAGGCTGGTGGTGATGCTGCTGCTGCTGCGAGGAGCTGGAGTTCTGAGGCTTCTCAAAGCACAATAAATAAAGCACAAGCGTCTTCTAAACATGGATACAGCCAGGCAGAGGTCCAAATTGTAAAGGTAAAAGTGAGATAATTTATTCGTGGGGAGGGAGGGTAATATCTGTTTATAAATATGCTTTTCATGTTTACATATATTAGCCCATCTCCATTTCTCTCTTCCCCTTCACGTGTGCATCAGTTTTACAGTATAATAATTAGAAAGTGCCATCTGCATAACAAAATCCCCAGAAACAACTGCAGAAGTAGTGATTATTAGCTCATATTTCCGATGAGGAATAAAGCACGCAATCATCATCATAATGCTCTGCCGAAGGAAACTCATCCATCTTCTCAGATAGGAGCCTGTCTTTTCTGCTCTCCTCACAGCATAAAACACCGTATCTTAACATATCTTAACATCTCACAGCCTTTAATGTATTTATTCCCACAGCAAGCCTGTGAGGTGAGGAGCGCTATCACTCCATTCTGCTCATGGGAATTAAAGTCAGGGAAAACATCTGCACTGCCAAATAATGCAGTTCTTGAGTAAATTCCCTCATACAGCTCCCATATCATCTGCATCGCTTAAATTTTTCTTTTTCAGGGTTAACAGGCTAGAGAAGATAATTCACTCCAAGGACCACTGTTAATAGCAGAGTGACAGGTTCTACGTTGACGACTCCTCTCAAATCAGACAAGCAAGCTGTGTATTCCCAAGCACATTCCTGGATATTTTCTAGGATACATAACTGCTGCTATCTGTTTTGTGCACTAAAAAAATACCACTCTGGTGGTCCAGTGGGACATAGTCCTCACTGTAGACCATCCAAAGTTAAAAAAAAAAAAAATCCTACAGAAAATAACCACTTTGTTTTAGAACCACCATACATGGCTGAAGAAGGACCCAAGATCAAATGCTCTGGCCATGACTATGGCCGTGGCCATGGCCAGCTTGCTGCAGAGTGGACCAGTTCTGTGTGCCATGTGCATGAGCGCCCCAAGGAACTGGCCGAGTGTCACACAAGGAGCCTCTGACTGACAGCCAGGATTTCTCCGTTCCTTAATTCGTAATAATTTTTATAATAGACATTGACTTGTCAGAGCCCTCTCAACAGGGCACTGGCAAAGCACAGCCCACCTTTAGCAAGAGGTTGGACTTCACCAAAGCCAGCTAGGGGCTTGAACTGCAGAGCTCATGTTATTTCAACTGGCTACAGCTAACACATCCAGCTCAATTCCTGATGGGCTTATTAAATCTCAGGAACAATGTAAAATGTAAATACTATATTATTGTATAATGTAGATGTAATGTGTGCAAAATGGGTCATTCTCATTGTCAGCAATTGGTGTCAGAGTATCCCAGCTGATGGAACTGAACAAACACTGCACCACTGAGCACAAGTAATATGCTTGCATAACGCATAGTAAGCATATAAAATAGGGATCACTTATGGATATTTTGTGCACTATGGGTTTATGTTTTCAAACATATAATCAGTGTTCATTAAAAGAGGTATGTGGACAGACACAGACTGTGAAGACCCTGTTTACTCATGGAACTGATAAAACAGTTCTTGTTTAATCCAATGGTTATGGACACTGGCAACCTTAAAAGCTGTGCCCTGTACCCACCATGTAATGAGAAAAGTGGTATAGATATCCAGACACAAGCAAAACATAACCTTCTATTGAAACTAGTGATTCCATATGCTGTGCACCAACAACTCCCTGAGTTACAGAACTTCTACTTGAGTTTATTAAGCTAAATTTCATGGAATCACATAGATGTATACATTCCTTTGGAACTGAAATAAATGACGTCTCCTTCTGTATTTTAAGGAAAGGACATTTAAAGGAAAGTAAGTGTTGCCGAATAGCAGTTTGTTTTGTTTTCTAATAATGTCTGAGTAAAACTTGGACCCCTTCATCGGTGAAGTTATTTTATATACAAGCTTAAAATAGCAAGAGGGAAATCTGGGTATTAAGATAGGCATAAAGATAATGTGTGTTTTAAATCTAGTCAACAGAATTAAAGAAATGCATACTTAAATTTAATTTCAAATCTACTTACAAACACTTCACCTATTTTAGATGTGTCCCTTTCTCTTGTCTTCATTCCTTTTCTTTTTTTTTAAGTCTTAATAGATAATCCTTAAATCAAAAGAAAATCAAAAGCCTATGGGGCCTGGAAACTGCTGGTATTTGAACATAGGCTTACTCTCTTGTTTTTCGTCTATTCTGCGATGATCTGCAGATTATACACCCTCAGTAAAAGGGAAGAAGAACAAAACTCTTACTTTTTAAACTAAGAATACATTGCCAATATGATAGAAGAACTGCAAGATAACGCTATAGGATATTCATCAAAATAAAGCATAAAGTTAAAAGCTTGTTGGAGAGCACTCTGCAGATCTAAAAGCACAGCCACAGAAAATAATAACAAAAACCAAGAACAGTAGAACTACAGTTCCTGCCATAGAAACAGTAAACTTAGTTATTTGTAACTATTTGTTATTCATATGCCACCATATGTAGTACATATTGTACTACAAAATTTTGTACTGTGTTTACAGTTAAGTTTTTGTATTAAGATTTTGTTATCAGATAAACTGCAGTCTGATTATACCTATATTGCTTTTAAGCAGCCTTTTTTTTTTTTCTTCTTTTTACAGGCCTTGTCCATGTGGGATCAAGCACACCAAAATATGTGTTAAAATCTTGACTCCAACTGCAATTTAAACCCCTTCACACAGCAAGCAATTCCTGCCAATCTACGAGATATAGTGTCTGCCGCTTCCCTTATTTTGTGAAACACAGACACCCTCTGAGTTATGAATTCAGTACAAACGCAGAGCCAATAGCCTATCTTGCACATGTCAAGATAGTGTCATTCAGCTGACTGGTGGCATCCTGACACCTTGAATCTTAGAAACTTTGAACCAGTTCATATGGTAAATGCATGAAGGACCTCTGATGGAAAAACATACACAGGCTAAACTAGATATGCAGACAAGACTGTGCAGTAAGTACTAGTCAGCTATGGTACTGCAGTGTCCATTTTGATGCTCCTGAACTCCAAGAGTGCAAGTTAAAGGGTTTTTTCCTTTCCAACAGTGAGTCAGAAGAGGTAGAACAAGAAAAGTGACACTCATTGCAGTTGTGTCCCTTAACTTGCATAAATGCAAAGATAAAGATAAGCAGTAACAGGGACACATGAAAACTGACATCATAGCTGCATTTTTTAATATTATCATTTGTTATTTTATAATACAAAACATATATACATATTCCTGTATATATATTTGTATATATATGTATATATGCACATCATTATTTGAAGGACATCAGAAGAAACATAGATTAAAGCTAGAAGACGGAAATGGCTGGCAAGCCTTATTTACATATGTTTCCTGTGTTCTTATATGTTTAATGAGACATCACAAGTTTTTAACAAGAAAATTATATTCTTGCAGCCATAAAATATACTCTTTTTGATTGCATTAGAGAGGCTGTACAATATAACTCCTTTGCTCTCTGACAATGGGTTTTGCTCTGTTAATTAAATAAGTAATGTGTCTGTGATCTTTATTCATTAAAATTAATGCAATAATAGCGACGATGGAGATTCATGTTGGACTCAGTCTGGCAAGCTGAATGAAGCCGCCGTCGCTAGAGTTCCTGTGAGCTGCCTCTTGATGTAACACAGATCTCTACCAGGAGTTTCTGTGTGAAATCGGTTTACCCTTGCTTCGCTTACTCTGACTCCCCCGCAGTGAACACTAGCATCCTCGTAGTGGGCAAAAATGCCCCGCACTGAGCAGAGAGATGGAGGGCCATGCAGCAGCAGGCTCGGGTCCCAGGGCAGTGGGTCATGGCAGCAAGCGCAGATGCCCCAGGCCTTTCCCGGTCACCCTGCATCAAGCCAGCCCCGCTCCTCTGGGCTCGACACGTTCATTGCTACAGCGAGGCAAGGCTGCCGGCGCCAGCGCCAAGCTCCACGGCCCCATCTCAGACGAAAGCCGTCAACTGGGATTAACCCAAAGGGCAGCACCGAGCGCGGCACAACTACAGGGCCTGTCATTTCCAGTAGCTAAGGCTTAAGACCGCACGCTACAGGTTTCACGCGCAAATCCTGCGTCCTCCTGGCCTCTAGGGTCTTCTCCCAAAGAAACGGGAGCTGCCCAGCTCGAGTTTTCCCTTCCGAGAAGATGCCTGTTGTGAAAGCAGCACCGGCAAGTGGGCAGTAGGTGACCATCCTGCACGAATGGACAAAAGCACTGCATGAAATGAATGAAATTCACTGCAAAGGTTTTATGATTCCAGAATCTAATGCCCTCTACACCCATTCCAAGAGCAGCCTTCCCAGTCACTTGCTAGGCACTGGATTAGGCCTTCACAAAGAGAAGCAAGCACAGAGAAATAACAGAGCATCAAAAAGAACAGAAAGACCTACAACTATAAATATTTATGTTCTGTTAATTAGAACAGGATACCATTGAATTCTGGACAAAAGGATGAACACAGGCTGACTTTGATGTTACCTATCCATATTTCATATACAACCTGTTCAGGCAATGTGGAAGAAGAGGATGAATTACTGAGGTTATCTTAAATCAAAAAGACTGACTGGTATTTAGGAAACAATCAGATGATCCAGACACCTCCAGCTGTATGACTGATGGTACTATTTTCGTATTTGTTTTATTTAGCATCTGAAGACCTTAGATGAGAGTCCTGTTCTGCTAACAACGTACATTCAATACACAGAAATTATCTTGTCTTCACTGATTTAATTTTCTACAGAAAAAGAAAATGTTTTCATCAAAATTCCAAGTGTAAAACTTAATCTTTTGATTGAATACATCCACCACCACCACTAAGTTTAAGTGAAATACAAAAGATAAAAAAAAAGAGAAAACTCCATCCAAAGTGGATTTTTTTTTCTGAAGGAAAGCAAATGCTTTGCTTGATTTTCAAGGGCTTATAGAAGACTGCATTTTTACTGGGGTGGGGAGAATAAACTGACATGAACTTTTTCTCTAACTACTGCATATATAATAAAAGAGAAGCCTTAAATAGTTTATAATATAAAGAGATGAAACAGTAAAAAAGATAAGAAGGCAGGAAGTGTTTTTATCTTCCACAGTTTAGAGATGGGAACTAGAAGCATGGCTAAATTAAATAAGTTCTTACAGGAAAGAAGTCTTTGGAAGTGATAGGGATTGATTCCAGGTCTTGCAGGTCCAATACCTTTAAATGAATTTTATTAAGTACCAATGGTCTCAGGAAACTGGTGTGGTAAAGCAGTAACTGGAATTAAATGCCATTTATAATTTTATTTTTACCTGGCTTATTTTGAAGTATTTAAAGTTTGTTGCCAGTATTTTTTTTCCTTTGTTACTTATCAATCAGGACTATTCAGAAAGGGCAAAACACTTACAGGCACACAGAGGATCCAAGAATTAGCTTCCTGCTCTAAGTTGCCTCTGAAAAAAGCACATCTCCTTCTAGCAACTATAGAGGAAATCTCTGGCTTTGTAAGCCTTCATGAGCAACCACCTTACTTTGCTACGTAATGTATTGCCAAACTCGCAAAATTAATTTTAGGGTATCCAAAAATGGTAAGAAAAATTAAATTAATAGAGAAGTCAATCATTAGTATAATTGAAAAAAAAATACAGTCTAAGAAAGCCACTAATTAAGGAAGTTCCTTTGTAAGGTAACAGCCGGAAGTAATGGACAGCACTTGTTCATTTAGTCATGTGGTTGTCCTTTAATAGAATATGCATTATAAAGCACCAGAGAATCAAAAGGATGATACGTTAATCTAACTAAAGATTAAAACATTTTTATAGCTGTATTTTAACTTGCTGATGTTTTAGAAAGGAATAGCTCATCCTGTAAATTAATACTGCATGTATATTTAATGATTATTTTTTAATGGTTTTAGGACAGGCCCATCCTAGCACTTGAAAGAGATGGTCTAACATCCCTTCAAGAATCTAGACATTCCTTTTTACAGAGAAACAAAAAATATGAGTGTTGTAAATCTTTTCAAGAGGGAAATTGATAGGACTCCCTAAGTGTCAATAATGTAGTAAAAGTTTATTGATTTCTACTACAGTTTAAAAGATTTCCTTACTTTAATCAATGTTAACCAATTAAAGGTAAGTAGCATTAGGTTTTTCAGGAAAAAGCACAAAAATGAGGAAATTAGGTGATAAAGCTATGTGCAAAGCTCTTGGCGATCAATTCAAAACAACTGAATGCAGTGGGCACCTTTCCACGTCCTTCAGTGGGTTTTGGATCAGGGCTTTAGTACTGGGGACTTTGACAGCCAAATGAGGTTGCCCAGTCAGCACCAATAAAGCCTTTATTAAGCAGCACTTCGATTGCCAGCGTCGTAAACTGAATAGGCAATGAAGAGCTATGGTCATAGGACCGCACTTAGGGTCCATCTAGTCAGATAGCAGACATCCAGTAAAGCCAGTAGCAGATCCTTTGGAAGAAGAATCCTTTACATCTTTAGAAATAACCGCAGCACACCACCATTGATTGCATTATCAGTGGACGTTAGCAAGTGGTCCTTTGGGCACACAGACTCACAGTCTTCTTACCTGACACTGACTTCAGCTATGGGAGCCCACAAAGAAATTATTAGTAGAAAGCTGACAATCATCAGCCCTGTTCTGTTTTTCAGGAGGCGAATAAAATGAACTCTGCAATGACCATGCAGATATTAGTGATAGATGGATCCATCAGTACATATAAACACATCTCCATTCTCTACCATGCAGACAGCTTGCAAGGAAATGCCATACCAACAGTTATGTTAATCCAAACGGAAAAAAAAAAAAAAAAACACGAGGTAAGACTTCCTGTGGAAAGTTTAAATTTGGTAGGAGGCAGCCAAAAAAGTCTTCCAGAAGTCTTCTCTTCCAGAAGAGAAACTGAGCATGAGGGAATGCCAAGGTACTATATGGTAACATCTGTGTTCTGCTCCCATATTGAAAATGTGTGCGCTGAGCAGCAACATGACAAGCACAGGGGGGCTAACATTGCTGCCAGGGATCAGTGCCACACAGAAGCATCCAGGCCAAACACTTTCCTCTTCAGACACAGTGGCTAAATCCCAAGGTTTCCATCATGTCAGAAGATCTTCTTGGTGTAGAAAATATCCTTGAGGCCAAGGTTTCCATCATGTCAGAAGATCTTGGTGTAGAAAATATCCTTGAGGTATTTGATCCCGACTTCAGAGTCAGATCTAGTAGAGGAGCACTGCCAAAGGGATGTAGGCATGGACAAATGTACACGAAGGCCTCTCACACCACTCCAGCATAGCAATTCAGTCTGAGGCAATTGGTCTGGGAATGCAGACAGATCAGTACCATTTAAACTCATTTCTAACTTTGCCAGCAGAATCCTTTCCATGTGCATTATAATGATGTACATTACTATGTCTTCATTTTCTTTGAAACAGGCTAAACTTTTGCCTGGGATTGAGTTTACTGAAATTTGAGCAGTGGGAGTTAGGAACCATAATAGCTTTGAGCATAATGTCCTACGAATGAAGAATAGACAAAAGGAATATCAAAATAGGCCCTCTCTCCTAAAAGACAGGAGCACGGTTGCTACTTTGCCAACCTCTGCGTTGTCATTTGCTTTCCTGGCCCCTTTGTAGCTCCTTCTGCTAGTCTGCACCTTCTTCCTCTTTGATAGCGCACTCTTCACCAAGGACAGCTGTGAAAGGCAAGAGAACGGGAACGCTTGCGAGGCTACGAGCCAGCCAACCACTCCTCCTCCACCTGCTCATTATATACAGTGGTATTGATTGCATAGGTCTTCTTGAGGTATCAAATCTCTCTCCTATTTCTTTTAAAGCACTACACTGAGCATTTTCTAAGTAATTCCCCCAAAACTAAATATCTATCCCATTGACAGAAATCTAAGTGTTTTCATTTTCTCCCTCTCTCATCCACAACCCAAAAATACATGTGGGGAATCGGTGCAGTTGATGCTATGGCCACAGAAAGGCTGTTGCATGTGTGCTGTTCTTATAAACATGACTTCTTGAAGCACAAAAACGCAGTAGGACTTACGTCCTTGGTTCACTTCTTCAGACCTAGTTATTGAGGCATAAATAGTGTGCTATATAACACCATGAAATGACCCAGGAGTACCTGTAACACACAGGTACAGTGAGACCTAGAAAACAGAGTACTCAGGATTAGAACAGAGAACGAGCATTAAATTTTGATTTTCTTGCTCGGGTTTTATAGAGCTGGGGAAAAAAAAAAAAAAAAAAAGAGAGAGAGAAAAAGAATTTTAGCCTTTCACAATAGATTGGAGTTCCATATGTAACTGCACTAGAGGAACATCTAAAGTTTGGATCTTTTCATAAGAAAATCCCAATCTTTCATCGTTCCTCTTTTCCCTTTCCAAAATAAACCTTCTTCCACATTTGGATTATTTTAAGGTATCACAATTATACATCATTGTTGCCTTTGAACTGTTTTGTTTTAAAAACGTGAAAACATCATGCAAGTGCATGAAAAATGGCAGGGCAAAAGATCCTTCCTGGGTCATTGTGGCCCACCATCTCATATATAATTAGATTTTAAAATAAATCAAATGCATACTTGAACTTGATAGAACATAATGGCTGCCTTGGTTTTGTTGTAGATGTGCGTGTAAGGACTTAAAGAAACACAAGGATTATTGACCTGACAGGCCATAACAGTAATCCAAAATCACCGTTATGGTCTCTATTATAAATCCGTCTTATTTCACGGACTGTTGGCACAATGGATGGCAACAAGATAGAGGTTTATAATAGAAATGCTGACACAACCTTATCTGTAGCTGCGCAAATGGTGCCGCTGTAATTGAACTTTATAACTTGAGCATCACTGGATAAGTTGCTAGTTTTTAATCATATTAATCAGTGCTTGGATGTTTCAATTGCCATATATCATCAAATAGTGTGCACTAAAAAAAAAAAAAGAAGATTCCTAGGCACTAAAGATCATATCTGTAAAGAAAACCTTAAAACAAAGCAAAAAATGTGTAACTGTAGTTACTGTACTGTGTAACTGCAACTTAGTATATGTGGTCAATGCAACAGCCACAGAAAGTATTCTGAATACATTACAAAAATACGAGTGAGCAGTAAGGTTTCATTAAGATCTGCCCTGTGTGTTTCAAATTTTCCTATCAGCAATAAAACAAGTCTACTGTATTGAGTGATAACAAGAGTCAGAAGGCTGCTCTTTCAGAGGGAGGCACTGAGATTGCTCTTCATGCACTGCCATTCTCTCTAAAAGCCGCTTCCCAGTGTTACTGTGCAGTGGGGGAGAAACTCTCACTGCTTTCAGTGGTGTGAGGTTTGCAGCCTGGGAATGTTCTATGTAAATATTTTCTCTTTGCATTTTCTCTTCATTTGTCTGAGACATTTGCAATTTAACTTAAGCAAGGAAAGTCTTCTCTTGAAGAGACTGCATTTGGTGAAAAGCTAAATAGATACCGCAATGGAGCTGAAATCCTCTTTTTTTTTAATGAAGTGGGTGTTGTTAACAATGAAATTAAGCTATAAATAAAATGTGGTTGCTTACTGCTCTCTATTACCCGCAAATTTGCAAATCCTTCCATACCGCATGCCAGTTTACATTTATCATGCAATAAATACTTCTCCACACTGTGAATGCCTACTCTCTCAAAGAAACAGCTTTATAGACCTCTTCACAACTTGTGCTTTCTCAAGATGGATAGTGTGGGTGCATGTGTGTCACCGGAAGCCCTGTAAGTAATTAAAACGAAAGAGTGCCTGTAATTGTGCATGATGGAAAAGAGTACGCCATGGACATTTCTGAAAATTTTAAGAGCTGCAGCAATGCACAGGAGCTGCCACAGTGTTATTCTGACCCCTGAAGGATAGAAACAGAGTTAACTTCATATCCATTTTTCCTGATTTACTCAGTATACTCTGGGAATGTCAAACTCTAAACTACATTAGCGGGATTTGTCAGTTCTTATCCACACTTATCTTCCAGAAATATGAGAATCATCCTGAACTAATGGTAAACTAACTTTAAAATGCTGATGTTTTTAGGGAAGCAGAAAAAAGAAAGATTTCTTAGGCTAGTGCCATGGTAAAGTTACTGTGAGTTTGCTAGTGCATTAACTCTGACAAAGAGCAAAGTATGTGGAGATCATGTTTATCAAGGGATGCAAACCCCACTCCACCCTCACCTCTTCCTAAGCAAGAAGCTGTTTAGTGAACTCTTGCTAGAATTAACCCAGAGCGAAGAGGGGAAGGTCACAAGCCAGTGATGATAAGATCGCTCATTTCAGCTATATTAAGCTGTAATCAGCCTTACTTTTTTTTTCAGAAAACGCATCCATTAGAAATACGGGGCTTCAGCAGCTCTTTTAAAAGCATGTCTGTCTTCAAGGAGTATTCCCTCACCCAGAGCAGATAGGAATAGTAGTTTGTGATTCTAAAATGGGTATTAAAGTCTATCCTGATATTGCTGTTTCTGTGGACAATTCAGTAAAAGGATTCTCATGAGCCCTTCTGAGTTAAACTGCTGAGTCTCTTATGGCACCTTTGTTTCTCACTTCTGAGATACATTAGTTAACGTGCTACCATTTCATGAGGTTTAACAGTGCAGCAAAGACCCATATTTGGGGTTCTTTTGGACATGCAATGGATAGATTGGGCTGGTTTATCTGAAAATACTTCTTATTTTCAGAAGACTGTCATGCTGTACTCTAAAAATCAGGAGAATCATGCTGCTAAAGCTGCAAGGCATTCATTTCAAACACTAAGACAGCAGTATCTGCACATACTCAGGGTGAGACAGCATCAGTTCTACCTTGAAGCCTGCAAGAGGGGGTCAGCAGGATTACACGCTCGGAGAGAGGCAGCAGCGAGGGGGAAGGGCAGAGGATCAATTTTGATTTGGGTTTTGTTCCTCCTCCGCTCAGCTGTTGCCATGTACTGACTCGCAGGTTCCCGTGTGACCTTGCTGAGGAGCGCGCTGCCGCTGGGGCCGCTCAATGGGCCCTTTGTACACCAAGGCGGGGGGCTCTCGGGAGCCTCCTCCACCGGTGTCACCGAATTGGCAGCAAGGTGGTCTGGAGAAGAGCCCGTCCCGGGGAAACTCCACCGTGAGCAAGCGGATACTGAAGGGAGCCCGCACACAGGGAGCCCGTATCAGGAGCTAGCAAGAACCTCCCCTCCTCTGCCCCCGTCTCCCTCGCCAGCTGCCCGGAGCGTTGCAAAGTTAACACAAGTGGTCGGTACGCTACACGAGTGTATTATTACACTATCGGCGACTGATGCCACTGATGTAATCAAGTTACATAATCATCGTCTTTGCACAAATACATCCATCTTCCTACAGAGAGATCTGCATATCTGCTTCCATCCATTATGCATGAACCCACCAGCAGTACATAGGGGTATATATTTTCACACGCATACACTGTATAACTTTAGTATTGCAGTGCTTGCACTGTACAACGTCACCACTATTGATTCTCTCAACCTTCCCCCATTCTATCAAAATTGATTTTACAGAGAAAGACTAAGAATGTGCATTGCTTGGATCCCTTCAAGTCTCTAAAGACTGAAGTGCTTCCTTGCTTGCTTGTGTGCTTTAAAGGCTGATCTCCTCATTTCTCTCCTCTTCTCCCCCTCTATCTTCCCACCACAACTAACGGAGGAATTAATTCACAGGCAGTCCCCCAGCCAGATGCATATATGTATGAAATACTGGAGATAGGATCTCTGTTTGCAAATCTTCAACTCCCATACACGTGGTCTGAGGTTCCAGTAGGTAAGTTATTGGGTGAAAAAATGCATTTTATAGGAGCAGGTGGATGAGAGATTTTTCCAGGTAGTGACATCCGTGATATTTTTTTTACAACTAAGAGCAGTTGTTCTTTTATTTATTTATTTATTTATTCCCCTTACTGTCTCTCAGTTTATAATTTCCTCACAGGATTTACGGGAATAGTTGTAATCCCCAATCACCAGTGGCATTTAACCCCCTTAGAACCACAGCACTGTGCCACGGTTAAAAGGATCCCCACCTTGAAGTTTAACAACTTGGGAAAAACGGGGTTCCTCTACCTCCATTGCAGCTATGAAATGCAGCAGAATGCTGCACAGAGTTGCAAACATTTCTTTTCACCAGCCGATGGGATCTGACTTGGTATTACAGAGATTCCACCACTAAGAGCTTCTTTACTATCATATATCCTTCTCAGTCCAACACATTATACCCGGAAAAAAAAATAATAATTAAGAGGAGGAAAAATGAGAGACTTCGGGTCCGCTATGCTTTTATGGTGCTCTCCCAAACCAAGAGGGTGCGAAAATAGAGGGGGAGGAGGAGATTTTTTTTTTTCCCCTTCTGATTTATCACGGAAGGCACTCACCAAAATACCCACTGCAGTTATTTCACTCAACTGCCAGCAATGGCCAGATCCCCTCGCCTCCGTGCAATGCAGCAACCACGAGAGTGCCCGTTGCAACCGCTCGCCACCAAGTTTAGCAATGCCGGCGCTTTCGCCCGCTATAAAAATGACCTTACCCACAAGAGGTCTTCCCAGATATTCCGCTCGTGCGATCAGGCGGCCAGGCGGGCGCCGGTCATGAGCGCCTCTCTCCCCGAGAATCCACGTTTTTTTACTCCTCCGGCGGGGCCAGCGGCGGCGGCGATGCCCATCCGAGCGCCGCTGCCAAGTTCACCGCGGGCGC
>NW_010576434.1:80109-92222 GCF_000705375.1 Tinamus guttatus | reverse complement strand
AGGGGGGCGGTGGGGGGGGAGGGTGTCTCTCGGGTCCTTGCACCCTCAGCGCCCGCCGCAAGGAAAAAAGCGGGGCGGGGGGGGCTGGGGGAAAGAAAATAATAATAATAATAATAAAGGATCTCCAAAGGGAAAAAGGAAGAAGAAAAAAAAAATGCCAACAATCTGTTGTCCGCTCGCCCCGAACGGCACTAATCCCCAGTGCAAATGACAAGTGCTCAGCAAAGAACAGGAGGTCTTGATTGATAACCACAATCCACCCGAAATATCCTAGGGAGCCGAGGAGGAGAGGGAGAGCGCGCGCGAGCGACCGCAGTGCATAAATGATCCCAGTGTTTCCACGAGCGCGGCTCCTTGGATTGAATGCATTCCCCGGCTTGCTGCAAGTCATAAAGGAGATACTGTTACTGCCACCCAATGGATACTTCGGTACTAGCCAATCCGCACGGCACCGCCGGCTTGGCGAGCGCTAGTTTCGAAGCCGATTTTTCGTTTTTTTTTTTTTTCTTTTTTTCTTTTTTTTTTTTTTTTTTTTTTTTTTTTTTTTTTTTTTTTTTTTTTTTTTGGAAGAGGTTGGGGGGGTGGCCCTTTGGAAGGGATCCTGGAGAAACTCCCGAATAGCAGTGCTGCCTCCTCCCGGGCTCCCACAGTGCTTCCAGGTTCGCTCACCCACGCAGCCGTGGGACCCCGCTCCGATGCGCTTTTCCAAGGGACAGGGGTAGCAAAGAGGTTGCCTGCTCCGCAAGCAAGTTCCGTAGGGATCAGTGTGCTCCCCTCAACCTCCCTCTGCCCCCCCTCCACGTCTTCCAAAGTGGAATGTTGTTTTAAAAGAGATGATACATTATCTATTCTTGGATTTTTATAAGGCAAACTGTGGGCCTCGCTGTTGCCATGGGATCTTCTTTGTGCGAACTCTCTGAACTGTGTGGGAACAGTTTTATTTCCTTCCCTTCGGATTTTTTTTTTCTTCTTCTTCTCCTCCGTAACTCTTCTGAAGATATGTATCAAAATGTAACCGCATTTATTGCCAATTAAGATTAACAGCAGCTGCAAGGTGCATCTAATTAGGAATGTTAATCACATCATGAAATAAATAGTCATTTGCAGATGTTTATAATATTAAACAAATGTTCTGTGAAGCATAAAATCGTGATGCTCTCCCCTCCCCTCCCCCTCATAGATTTGCCCACATTCATGCATGGATGTGTAGGGGAGTGCACGCACCCAACACCCCCTCTTCCATCGCACTCACGGAGAGATATACTGTGCTGGGAGACAGGCCGGAGACATTTCATCCAGGGGCAAACCAGTGTGCAGGCCAGAGGACGGAGCAGAAGGAAGTATCTGAGCATTGTCAGCTAAACACACACGCACACGTGCACATTTATGCCTATGTAGATGATATTCTCTAAAACAGGGGCAAAGAGCCTAGGTAATACTCAGTAATCACTAAATCTAAGCTGGCCTTCTTTGCAGTGAAGCAGCCTGTAGAAGAGGATCCAAAAAACTAAATTTTTAGCCCCCCTACAAAGTTTAATAACAGGAAGAAAAGAAAAGCAGCATGTGGGAAAGTGTGAATTTAATATACCATGATAAAAGACTATCGATAGGTAGATAATGTGCTGTGTGGAGCCGGTGGGCTGTACAGAGACCGTGGGCACTGCTATAGAGTTAGCGGCATTCACCAGCACCTCCACCCCACCTCTCCTCATTATAACAGGATGGTATTCTTTCGAAGCATAAAAAATAGGAAAAAAAAATGGAAATGAATGTTACAGGCAGCAGTCAAAATTCAACCATAAAGCCTAGAAATTAATATGACTGGTTAAACCAGGCATTTAGGTACTCCTGTGATGAGTGAGCTGTATGCGTGGGTCGGTAAGAGAGACATGGAAAACTTTATGGGATTCTCTTTGTGGAGCAGTATAGGGCATTTTAAGTTAGCTAAATGAGTCATGCTATCTACTTTAGAGAGCTAGTTAAGGTGCTTGATTTAGAAGCCCAGGCTTCCTAGCTGGTTGCAAGAAAGAAGGAGTCAGTGCGGGGCTCCCAACTTCGATCTTCTAAATGACTTTCTGGTAGAGCTTCTTTTTCACCACTGACGAGGGAACCCAGACTCCCAGCTCAGTTAAATGATGCCAAGACTCTCATTAGCAGCTGGACAGAACAAGTGCTCTAGACTATCTGGCAACAGGCAGAGTCCTGGGGTTAGAATCTGGCTGGGCTCTGAACATTTGGTTTCTGTTCCTGACTTTGTTACGCATTTCTTGTCTATTGATGGGCAAGTCATTTCATCTCTCTGTGCTTTGGTTCCTTCTCTGTATAATTTGAGTTAATACTGTTCTAATTCAAGAGGGTGCAGTGAAGATAAAAGGCATTAATGTTTGTGAGGTGTAGAGTGCCTCATACCTGAAATACATGCGTATTTCTGAGGCATCATGTCCCTGGAAATGAGGAATGGAACAACCTGCATGCTTTTAGTAGCTTTTAGTTAAGAGACTTTAAAAGGGTTATCCCATTTAATGTGTATTATGGAAAGGGAAACAGTGCTGTCAAAGTAAACTTTCTTTTTAAAAAGTAATACATATTTAAAATGAAAAGACTAACAAGAATATGTTGCTGTGAAGACTGTTAACACCATGCAGAATCTTTCAGGTTAGTAAATTAAATATACTCAAACAAGTAGTACCCAAAAGTTGGTATCATCTATGACCATATGGATGTTTTTCAAAACTTCGAGGCCTCAAGATCATCATGCAGGCAAGTTTTTCCAGAGGTTCCAAATGCGGGATGGGCTTGACTTCCCCCTACCCGTATGTATACTTTAGATGTTCAGCAATGGTTCCAACCTCTTATTTATTTCCCACATTTTTAACAAATACAATGGGAGAAGAAGGATATGTAACACAGTGCCCAGAGCTTTCACCTTTTCTTGCATAATATGTGTAAAAAAAAAAAGAGATGAATATGTTATAAATCCATCAGGAAGGAAAACAAGCTTAGAGTTTTCTAGATGAAAATAAAATGAAATGTTTTTTTTTTTTTGAAATACTACGTCACATCCCCACCAAAGCCACCACCAAATAGCAGTCCTGCTCATGTCAAAGCCTACATTAAAACCTTGTAAACATCATTTCAGTCTAAATCTTAAAGAGTTTTAGTGACCTCAAAAGGTCCAGTTTCTTATCTTTTCTTCTCCCTTTTCCAAAACACAACTTCACTGATCACATTACATAATGGCTTCTGTTTCAGCAATTCTATTTTGGGAATTTGGGAATTCTATTTTTGGAATGATTAAGAGTGCTACAAAGAGTAAAAAGTACTTTGATTACTATAAACTGATTAAATTCTCTCTATTTCAGTTCTTGTGCTTTTTTAAAATATTTTAACTTACATTTTTATATTAGTTTACAATATTACACTTTATGTATCTTGCATGTTTTATGTATTGTATATCTTTATATTTTTAGTACATCTAGGCAACACTGTTTATTTAATAAAGCGAATATTTTAAAATAAACAATCCAGGATGTTGCACAAAAATTAAAAAAGCACTTTCCTTTTCAGAGGAACTTGATTCAAAATTTCCCTATCTACTTGGGGAACAATAATAATCTCATTATGAGGGCATTTCTTCAGAAAAAAAATAATATAGTTTATATTCCTACCTGCAGATTATATTTCTCTTCACCTAAACTACATATAACTTCATATAATTTTAAGCAAGCTGTACTCACTGCTGAACTATGTGGCCCCAGATACTCCAGTTTTACCATGCTTTTCTTGTTGGTACCATTTCAGTATGACTAATCCCCCACCTTTGTCAAGAGCATGTCAGACAGCTCAGACTATCTGATATACAGCTCTGCCAGGCCTTGCTATCTTTATATGCAGCTGAGACGAGCAATCAGTGTAACTGTTAGGCGTCAGTCGTAGGTGGCTTGAACAAAGCACTACGACACCTATAGATGAAAAGTAACATTACGTAAAAGCTAAATATCTCATTACTACTTGAGTGGGAAGATACTTTCATTCAGAAACACATCCCTTCAAACCAGGCAAAAAAATGATTCTCAATGTTTAAAGAAGATGGAATTATATAAATTAAAAAATACTTGGTTGGCCTGCAACTTACTGCTTCAGCCTAATTTAGCAAAGGATTGTGGCAAGATGCTTAAAAGTTCATCTCTTGCATGTTCTAAATTTTATTAAAATAAATGCCAGTTTTCCAATCCTCAGTTCCCTCAATAAAGTAACTAAAATGAAGATAATATCCACCCACACACTGCTTAGAACACATAAAACACTCATCTATTTAATAAATATGCTCTCATATAAGAAGAGAAATAAATAAATAAATAAATAGGAAGTGTATTCATTTATCAAAAGATTCCAGTAGTTTTTTCTTCAAAAAAGATTTAAGAGAATGCAGTAAAGAGTTTTTTCCCACTTTTAAAAACCGATTACTTTTACAGTAGTCTGCTATTTATCTCATCCAGTTCCTACAAAATCAACAAAAAGGTTCCTATTACATCACTGGAAGTTACAACAGACCTAATATTATTGTTATCTACTCACGGATCATAAAATAGAGATTTTAAATATATGTATTGTTTGGGGAAAAAAAGATACATAAGAAACAACTGAGCTCAGTTAGAACAATAATCCATCCAGGCCAGTAAGGTATATCCAACAGCAGCCAGAACAAGGCAAAATGAAGTAAGAAGAAAAGGGAAAACGAAAAGCAGAAAGTGAATCTTTCTTACTATATTTTTTCTTAGTGTACCTCCAATCTTGTGGCAAGCAACACTTTGGGGATTTTTTTTCTTTTTCGTTAGAAAAGTTTGGTTTATGCAAACTGTTAGAAAATAATAGATTGAGAAGATTTCTTAAAAGAAGAAGAAGAAGAAGAAACAAACAAACCCTGTTGAGATATTGAGATATTCGAATCATAGAATCATTATGGTTGGTAAAGACCTGCCAGATCAAGTCCAAATGGAAGTCCTTCAAGATTCAGCCAAATATTCAGCTCGTTCAAAATAATAATAATAATAAAAAGACCCTTACCTACTTTAAGCCTATTACTTTTTTTTTTCCCTAAAAAAATTCAAAAGGTCGAAAATACCCCTATGAAAGCGCTTGCTGTGTGTTATAATTTCTTTCCTGTGAGTGAATAACATCCTGCAGCAGCATGTGCGTTACGGCTCTGGGTTGTTCACAAGATGGCTCCTGCCAGTCTGCAAAACTTCGGGTCACTGACAGGGCGGTGTTACCAAACCTGCCCGCGGCAGTTCTGGGATTAACTAAAAGCAACTGGAGGCCAAAAACCCCTGCAGAAAGATTTTCTTAGGAGGGTTTTTTTTTTTTTGGGGGGCGGGGGAGGGCTCTCTGGGAAGCTGGGGACTGGGCTGTTAGGGATCGACATTTAGGCCTTCCAACTCAGGGCTGGGTACCATTTTAGGAAAGGTGCCATCTTAGGAATGGCACCATTTTAAGTAGGAGGACACGTAGGGAGGCTGCTCTCTCCTCTGCAGGTCAAGCTGCACTGTGGGCCACATACCAAGCAGTACCCATGTTTGCTGGCCCGCAGGCACTGTGGATGCCTGGCTGGTGCCGAGTCTGGGGCAGGAGCAGGGCTGGTAGGGCAAGGCCACCCCTTGCCAGGTCCCAGCATCACCCAACTGCCAGAGGAGCCAGCATGGGGATGGCCACTGGAGGCCCGACAAGCTGGAGGCAGTTCCAAGTGGAACGCTGGAGAGGCAGACGCAGCACAGGGATGTCACTGGATCACGGGCTGAGGCCTCTGGCCTTGTGACATGGTGAAGGTGGCCACTGTCCTGAGGAGGCAAGGCCGGGAAGGCTCTGGGTGCCTCCGGACCCAGGCAGTGGGATCCTGGGTTTGTATAATAGATGTATTCCCCGATATAACAAACATTCACTAGGAAGGACTGGGCATGTATTGAAAAAAATGTCCTTTATGATTCTTGGATGTAATAAAGACTTTTTTTTTTCCCCTTGAGTTCAAACCATGGGTGCTCGTGAAATAGGTAGTGGCAATTAATGTAAACTTTTTGTTCTTTTGCTACCAGGTCTTCTAGGGACTCACGCATGGAAAGAAACAATTGAAATACGAAGGAGTATAGGTTGGTGTAGCAGCAGGAGTACTGGAAGCAGAGTAGAAGGGGATTCACTTAGAGGAATCTTCAAATGAACAAATTCACAACAAAGTAAAATTACTTCTATTCCGAAGTATACTCACTGCTAAAATCTACTATATTGAGAGAATGCGACTGATAAAAACAGAACTAAGCTCAGAGATGTGTAAAACTGTAAGCTACACTAATAGGAGCCAACTAAATAGATTTAACTAATTTGAAGTTGCTGAGTGAAAAGACAAAAAAAAAAAAGACCTCTAGAAAGCTTTGAAGTGGAATTAGAGATCACTAAAAGACTAACAATTATGTCAAATCAAAGCTGTGTTCACAGAGCTCATGAATCAATTACAGCAAAGCTATATATGTCAAAATTAATTAACCTAAGAAATGTTTGTTATTCAGTATACTTATTTCCCGTCTCCCTCCTACACACACACACATGCACATACACACACACATAGCCAGAGATGCTTGATTTTGTGCTCATTAATGCAACTGCAAAGGTTTATCCCAGTCACTGATGCAAATAATTAGGGTTCATCTGCAGGTATTCTGTGTTGTAACTTCATTTTGCCATTTGGATGCCATGGGGATACCTAGAATTCTACTTTTAGGTATAACTTAGGCATGTAGGAATAATTTATTTAAGGGCAAGACAGTGACAGTGCGCCCAATGGGAAAAGTGAAGGGAAAATCAAACTCTTCCTTAGATGCAACATCAAGTCTTGATTAAAACATCTAATCAGGAAGAATACATTAGTACAGCTATATTATGGAACACCTGACCAAAATGGTGACAATGACTCTAAGGGAGATGGGAAAGATCCTGCAGGCAAAAAAAATCAGAGCAACTCAAAAACTCAGTTACTGTATGTAGATTAGGTAAGTGTTATGGTGGAATATGAAGTAGTGGTTAAAGTTTAAGACAATAAACAGTTGCTCATTGAAAACGCTAAGAAAAGAACCAAGAAAGGCAGCTCAGTGCTGCACAGGACCCTGATCAAGAGCCAGCTACTGAGATGTCATTGCACAATAGTCACTGTGAAGTATTCAAATTCAAGAAGCAAATCTGTACAACTTCATCTAAATATCTGTCCAGAAAAAAAAAAAAGAAAGAAAAGAAAAAAAAGAAAAGAAAAGAAAAAAAGCTGGTATAAAAATATTGCTTAATTTTAAAGAGGGGTAATACCTAAAAAACAAGAGCAAGTTTGTTAAAATCCAGTTTTAACAAGCAGCCAAAATGATAAATACGTTATGTGAAAAAGAGTGTGTTCAAGGAAATGTTGTCACATGCTGTGACATGTGACCGTCAGACCCTGAAAAGAAAAGGCTCGTGTGATTCAACAAAAGAAAAAAAGAGTCTTTCAGAAGTAAAAAACAATTCTTCAAAATATGGAAATCATGGACAAATAATAAAAAATTGAAATTTGTACGGAGCAAGTTGAATGCAAAGCCACAGCAACTCAGTCTAGAGAAAATTGTTGGGAATTAGCCGAGTAAAGGCATGGTAAATGTACATGGTAAAAGATGGTAAAAGATTCTAAAAATAATTGAAAGGTGAAGCTTGTCATCAACAGTAGTATAATGAAAATCAGTAGAAGAAATTTTAGAAGAAAAGAGTAAATAGAATGGTAACAAGTTGTCACGTATGAGATTGCTAAATAATGTTTTTATTAACTGTAGCATTCATGGCATAAAAAACTCCTAACTATATTAAAACAATGACTGCTACCAGAAGTCATTGTATTTTTGACTATGCACAAATTTATTAGTACTCACAAAAGAAATCTTAATACCACAACTGAATGTTTCTTGAAAAATGTCAGCTTATTATTTAACAACCATCAAAAACCATATAGAATGTCCGGAATTATTATGATAGGAATTAAAAACAAAAATGAAGAGCAACATTATGCCACTGCATAAATCCATAGTGAGCTTTAATCTTGAATATGACATGCAATTAGGTCATCCTTTCTCAATAAAAGAAGCCTTAATTAGCAATTAGTATTTAGTGAAGTAATTAGCAAAGGAATAGAGAAAGACAACAAGCTTACTCAGAGAGACGGAGAAACACTGAACAGAGTAGGTCTTATTGGTTTGGAAAAGTCACTACCAAGGGAAATACATTTGAATTCCTTAAAGTTACAAATAACATAAGGAGCAACATTTTCATTATACAAGAATGAGGAGGCAGCAAAATGTAATTGTGATTTGACGTGTTCAAAACTGATGCATAACAAGTAAATTGTGTAACTTATTGCCTCAGGATGTTTTAAAGGTTGAAGCATAAATCAGCTCTGAAAGATTAAACAGTTCATGGTGGGAAGGTTCCTCTGTATTAAACACAGTAGCCTGACTGACTACAACCTTCTAGTCAGAAAACGCCAGACTACATGTGTCAGAGGTGACAGGACACATCAGAGAAGAATCATACTCTGCCCTTCTTGCCCTTCTGGCCATTTTTCTTCCTTTTTTCTATAGCATACATGGACGCGGAGGAATCTGTACTACTGAAAAGGTTAATGCAAGTTATGCAGGTTTAATAAAACTCAAAAGCTGGAAACACATGAAGAAGAGTATAGCTTGCCTGGGTTTAACGTTCAGGAATTTCGTTTTCTGTGGCCATTTAACTTCTAGCTAGTATAGGAGTAAAAAAGTGCTACCAGGTTGGGTACACAATGATTCAATGCCCATTTTACAGGTACAAGTAATTACACTTTATGAAGGCAACAGGACATAAGGCTACAAGATTATGAAAAATCAGTAAACTGTTAATAAACTATATACACATTCAGCTGGAGAAAGTACAAGTTACAATTTTTCATACCTTTATTCCTGCCCTACACCCCGTAACGTTATTAGCAGAGCTGCCTGCATTTCAGGAAGGTCAAAAATGCTCTTGTTTTGACACAATCCTTCCTAACATTCTCTCAGCTTCAAAGCAAATAAAAATATGTGGGCGATGGCAGCATGGCAGGGGCTGTGTGGTATCAGCACCAAAGGGGTTAAAGAAAACTGTTTTTAACATGGCTGTGGGGGTTCTCTGTTGCTGTCTGAATCTTTCTTGAAGTCTATACAGAAACATGAGAGCCTTGGTGGGAGAGTATTGTATGCTACTGAAATGCTATGTGGCTACAGGACAACTTTACAGCATAAACAAATTTGAGGCTCCACACAGCTTAATAGGGATGCCAGCTTTTCCTGACAAGAACTGGTAAATGATTTTATCAAACTTTTCTTAGCCATGTTCTGAAATTCAGATTTTCCCAAATTCAACACATATATTCTTCCATCTTTGTTTTATGCTATCTATTCTCTTGAAATAAGAGTCACCATAAGGAAATTCTGTAATTTTAGCAGAAATGTTACAGAAGATCTGTGAATGCACAGAAAGCAAGCTTCAGACAATGAAAAAAAGAGGTAAGCAATTACTATGTTTTATAAGGAAACTCCATATAACTTGGGTCTGCGAACCTGAAAGAAATGTAACTTCTATCCGAATGCATAGTTTTGCCTTGCTTTATCTTTAAAAAGCCAATTTGTTTCAAATGCCAGTGTCCTTTCTTCTTACAGGGAGCAACAAGTTATTCCTTGCAAGAGCTATAGTGAGGATGTAGTGTTTTCTGAAGGAAGAGCCTGGCAATGCAAAGGCGAAAGCTCTGTTTTTAGCAGTGGAGATAGATGAAGGAAGGGAAGGAAAGGAAAGAAGAATAAAGGCAGAGGAGAATGGCTGGGTCTGAAATGAAGGCAATGTGACCAGAATTTTGATGAAGAGGCACTGACAACATGAAAGATCTCTCTCTGTCTCACTCTCCCCTCTCACTTTCAGTGTGTAAAATCTGTCCTGTTGACAAACTCTTGCTCTCTTTTTATGTCACAGTGTTGGGACAAACAGGATTCTCAATTGGTGTACAGTACAGTACAGTAACCGTGGCAGATATACTTGCCCAGAAGAAAGCTCAGCATATTTCTCCTCACAGCTCCCTTGCTCTTTGAGACCCTATGACCCATGGAACAAGACTTTTTCAAGATTTTAGAATTCTTTTCTATATGATTTATATATAAAAAAGTGTTTTCTATAGGGCTGTGTATGAACAGTTCACATCTGCTTTCCAGTGAAACATGGAGAATGATTAAAACAAATATTTGTTATTTTATTTATGACGTGTATGACTTGAAAGTATTCACAATTTAATATAGATCTCCATTGGATTTTTTTTGATGAAAAAAAGACAGATATGTTGAAATTGGAATAAAGAGTTGCCAGACTTTTAAAAAAGTGCAGAGTAACTTTGTTCTAGTTACACCAAGAACTGCTGAAGTTCTTACTTTTGCACAAACTGCTGCATCAGGGAAATGTCACCTACCAGCCATCAAGTCATTGGCTTTGATGGTAGCTCCTTTCAAATAATCAATGTCTTCCAGATGAGCTGCCCAGAACACTGTTTTCCCCCAATATATATTTTTTCACAATGTAGATCCAGATGTAGAAACTAAAGTATGTGTATGACATGGACCTAGGTGGAATGTTGAGTACACAGTATACAGACTGCAAAAATAATAACGGCAGAAATATATAGTTTTATAAACTTCCGTTCTTTCTCAGGTAGTATGTTCTTAATCGTCCTACTGTATGATGTCTTTTTGCCATTTGTAGTAGAGCCACAGGGAAACTGTGGTTTCACTGGAATCAATCACAGAAATCCCACTGATTTAAGGAAACCAAGGTGCTATTTGAAATCCTGCACCCTTAGAAAAGGCTTGGACACTTTAGGAGCTAAATTTCTTGAGTAAAGTAGAATAGAACTTAAATTATATGTTTATCTGAAATATAGGAGTCGTGAGGTTTAGTTTGCTAATATTTATGCTATATTTTATAGGGGTAAGGTGCATTTGATAATAGTTGCATATTTAATAGGTCTACGCAGAGCAGATTAGTTAGAATTTTTTAAAGGAACTCATATTAGGTCTCAGTCAAATTCAATAGGTCTTGGATTCAATAGAGTGTGTTTTACTCAGATACTTTCATCAAAGCAATGAAATTGTTTTCAATTACAAGATTTGTTATTTTGATACATTTATATAACTTATTTCAGCATTAAGAAAGCTTGTTTTAAATTTGCCTACATGCGGTTTCAAGAAAATAAATGCAACTACAGTAGATGAAAAAGTGCTAGGACATTTCAGACAAAAGCACTAGCTGATAGGGAGTTGCTTAGAGCACCAGACTTAGGGGACCATGAAGTGGCCATAGCCTAACACCCTCCTTTGCCACAAGAGAGCCTTGGAAAGCCGAGATTGTCGCTGATACTGAGGCAAAGTGAGGAAAATGTGGATGTGTAGAAATGCGCTGAGTGTAGGACCCTCATCCTCTGAGGAATAAAAATCAATACTAAATATTCCACTGAGAAGCCTAAATTTGCTCTAAGAGGACTATAACCTCCTAACCTCACCTCCATTTCTTTTTCTCACGGATGATCATGTGATACGGTATCATATGTCATTTTTCAAGTCACACCTTAATCTGGTCACACATGCACTGAACTAAAGGTGTGAATTACAAAGAGCCCGTTCATTTTAATGCAACCCTTATTCTCTTAGGATAATTTGAAAATTCTAGGCTTTCTATTTAACAGTGTTTCAAAGATACAGTAAAAGACCCATTTTCTTTGGATTAATACCTATTCAGAGTTTCAACTGTGAACTGTTGCAGATAGTTAGGGAACTGCGGCCGGAAGATATCGTGCTGTACGGAAAGATAGGGCCCCTAATAGCCAATAGTGTTTAGTCTATGGTGTAAGCAGACGGATGTGACGTTGTAAACCTAGCTATATAACACCTTGTTACCCATCAATAAAGGCCATTTGCCGTCCACCACATGGGTGTCAACTAGCTGATAGCCCGAGTGGTTTGGGGGTGGTCGCCGTGCCGTCCCTGAACCAGGTCGCTGCAGCC
>NW_010576434.1:48308-79335 GCF_000705375.1 Tinamus guttatus | reverse complement strand
CCGAGCGAGGGACCTGGAGCGAGCCCGAGGGAGGGGCGGAGAACCGATCAGAGCGGACATTTCAAAAAACGCCGAAGCCCAACGAAAAAGTACCGGAGCCCGGAAGTGACCAGTCAGTCGAGTTCCGCCTCCGGATCAGCCACTAGTCAGGACGAGTGGCTCACAACCGATTCAAACTTAAGGAAGGAGAAAAAGAAGGTAAACATCCGAATTAAAGAAAAACCGGCGGGAGCATTCATGATTAAGCATGTTGCAAAGGAAGAGCATCTGACCCCAATTCAGGTGGCTGTTACCTTCAAAATAAAACTAATGAAAATTGTGAGTTTCTGTTCACAGGACCGGATCATCGGACACCCCCGTAACCCGTACGCCCCGGTGACAAGCGTCCCGCCCGAGCCTGCGAGTTCCACGCTGACTGAATCCAGAAAACAACAAAACAGCCTCCGCAAGAGGGGGCCGCGATGCCTTTGCGTTATCTTAATTTTGCAGCTTGTCATTATAGGACAGGTAGAGTCACACCAGCCCTTTAAATGGGGTACTTGAACAGATCGAACAATCTTGAGCAATTAGTACAAAAATAACTACAGGGCCACCAGTTTTCAGTGCCATGCCTTGCCAACTAGCATCCATTGAACCCTGTTCCAAACGCAGCTGGTACAAAAATTTGTTCACCGGTTCGCCGTGGTTAACCACCCTGATATCCACCTTGATAGGGCCGATCACAATGATCATGATGATGCTAATCTTTGGACCCTGTATATTGAATAAGCTTATGCCGTTTGTCAAGAATCAGCTAGAGAAGGTTAACATCATGTTAGTAGAACACCAACAACTGCTTTAAGAATATATCCACTCAGTATTACCCCCAAGTTATCCCAAGGTGTACACCCTATTCCTACACCCTGGTATTACCTGTCATCCCCTGCCTTCTACGCGCCTTCTTCTTTGTGCCTTATGTTTTATGTCAAGTTTATGATGTGTAATTTTAAGATTGGTATAACTATAAGAATAGAATAAGATAGTAATAAGAATAAGATAGTTGTATTTTAGCTAGTTTTGTTATGCATAGGGAGGGGGGAAGTTGTTGCAGATAGTTAGGGAACGGCGGCCGGAAGATATCGTGCTGTACGGAAAGATAGGGCCCCTAATAGCCAATAGTGTTTAGTCTATGATGTAAGCAGACGGATGTGACGTTGTAAACCTAGATATATAACACCTTGTTACCCATCAATAAACGCCATTTGCCGTCCACCACATTGGTGTCAACTAGCTGATGGCCCGAGTGGTTTGGGGGTGGTCGCCGTGCCGTCCCTGAACCAGGTCGCTGCAGCCGTTTGAACTGCAACAGTGAACTAAATATCTATCAGGAGGAAAGACAAATTTGGCTATAAGCATTCAAAGGCAAGCATTTATCTAATTTACTACTGTTGTGTCTTCCATATCCAGGTATGATGAACATATTTTAAAGGACCTTTCTTAAACTGCGTCATGTATTAGCTTTTAGCACAGAAAGCAGGTTATGAGCATTGTATTTTTTCAGTGCAGGGAAGTTTGTAATTCAGATGTCAATGAACACTTTATAAATCTGTAGTAATTTTATTATCTCTGGTCAGTATATTCACACTACATCATACAGATATTTTCCCAATACGGAGTATGCATCTTGCTGAGTCACAGAGATGCAACAAAGGGAATTACAGCATTAGGTAATAAAGTTTATAAATTGAATGGGTTTTCAGGCCATTTCTTTCTTCCCTCCTTTCTCACCTCCTCTCAGTTCTCCACAATGCCTTTTCTCTCACATATTTTTTTAATGTGGTTTGACATTACAGTAAAAACAGAACTACAGAAAGAATTGCAAAGATGTTACTGTCGAGCTGTTCAGAATCTCAGGCTTAAATTTGACTTTATCTTTATGAAAGAAATGCCTATATTAAAAAAAATACACAAAAATCCCAAACAAAATATAATAAAACCCTACTTCTCCACAAATCAAAATCTGTTTCAGTGTTATATCATCAATGATGGAAACAGTGCCAGGACTCATGGTGTAATCCAATATACATATATATAAACGAGACAGTTTCTTAAAAGATAAGGTAAAAACATTTTCAGAACTGTCTTTAATTTTAAAGATAGATATATTTAAACGGATACATGAGAATCATTAATATCAGAGAGATTGCTTTGCTTTTCAGAAGCCCACAGACTGAGCAGTTATTTAAACTGTTTTAAAAAGAAAAGATTTGACAAGATGCATACCAGGAAGAAGTTGCAATTTATTGTAACAAATTAAAATAAATTCTCTGCCACTGCAATTTGCAATGCTAACTCCAGGAATTAGGGGGGGAACTGATCACATATAACTTTAGGCATTTAGACTGTGGTCATCTGTACCTGAGCTTAGGAAATGAGGCATTACATAAGAAAAGTGATTTTCCAACATTTCTTGGTGTCTTGAAATGTTGAAATGTTGAAGAGAATATTTGCAAAACATTAGTGTAGAAAAAGATACTTTTTGTCAGAAAGTCAGAAAAGTGAAGCCACTATATTCCTAAAACTCTGCTTGCATTGCAGTTTTACCCAAAAGTAGCTGCTTCATATAGCTGGTTGCCATCTATGCATACAGTCATAGATGGTCCTCTCAGGGCATATTCCTAAAATATATTTGCTCTCAATATGTTTAGTCAATGATCACTGTCTTGATTTTTCTCATTCGTCTCAATGAGTTCAAAGTGCCTCAGAGACAAAACCAAAGCAGTTGCAAGAAATTCTAGTAAAATTTGTGGAGAATAATAAAAGAAAAAGATTTTTTTTACATTGTTAGAAAATTATGTCTATGTTCCTACATGCAATACATTGGTTTCCAAAGGAATGCTAAAAAAACTACTGACCTGAACAAATTTCTATGGGCATAGCAGAAATTAAAAATTTTTGTTGAATGCTAAAAAAACTACTGACCTGAAGAAATTTCTATGGGCATAACAGAAATTAAAAATTTTTGTTGTTGTTTGTATAATTCTTTTTATTAGTATCTTTGTATGGATATTCAACAATTTTAAAAAGTAGCAGTCTTTACCAGTGGTGTACTAAAGTCTCTAAACACCAAAGAGCAAATAAGGAATTTGCCATTAGGTCCAACAATAAACCTAAAAGCATTGTTTTTTTTAATCCACAGATGGATCTCTTCTTATACCTTCATATTACATCTAACATGATGCTTACAACATTGAGACAAACATGTTTACTTCTTAAAAAATGTGAGATAATAAAGATCATAGCTTCTTACTAAGGAGTCTCATTGTTCACCTGTGTTCCAACATCTGCTATGTTCAATGGGAGTCAATGAAACTCAAGGCAGCATTTTCAATTATTTTAGTGTCTATTGCATCTCCAAATGGGAAACAGTTTTCAGGCACAAGCTGTTTGCATTATTATTCACTCTCCCTCTTTTCTTTTTAGTTAGTTAGTTAGTTATGACCAAGGAATGCTGTTAATTCCTAACCTAACTTCTGTACTGAGATTCCATTCAGAACTGCTCTAACAGCTTGTTTCTAAATACAGACCATCCAAGAAAGTTAAGATAAGAAGCTTAATATATTTATTTAAAATTATATTAATGCTAAAGCCCAGTGAATGGATGTTTTCCATCAGAAAGTGTACGCTAAATATGACATACTTCTTGTTGTATATGGGATTATTTCTCAGGGATTTTAACTCATGCCCTTCAAATATTTACTTAACTTGTTTTGTCTGAATTATGACAGAGATTATATAAATGCAAAGATTGAGAAAGACCCATGCATCTCCTATTTATTCCTACATTTCAGGACATAGTTAAATAATAAAGTCTGTTATATGTCAATAAGGTTGTGCCACTTTGGCTGATATATGTTAATGACCATTAATCAATTTTAATTTCTTTCTCTCTTTTGAGGCAAGGTGCTGCACTCTTCAGTGAGACAAAACACTGAAATTGGAAGCTTTCAACAACAAGGGATATTTATCAAGAGTCACTTTTTTGTCCTCCTCCAGACTGAACTTGCATTTCCCATCAGAACCTCTAGAGGTGTCTACCTCTAAAGATAATCACTGCTTGAGGCTAATATGCAGTATTAAGGGTGTGAAGGGCTGACATGAGTCTAGACGTAGTAACAAGGCATACTACTAGAAATCAAACCTTTGTATGACTAAGATCAGTATTTACTGGAATCTAAGGCTATTTTAATTCACAGAATAGCCGAAAGGTTGGTGACTAGTTAAACTCCCTTGCTCAAAGCAGGGTCACCTGCAGCAGCTTCTCTAAGACAGCTTACCCACTCAGGTTTTTAATTACTCCAAGTTTCCAGACTCCATAACCTCTCCAGGAAACCTATCTGAGATGAGAAAAACTGAGTAGTCTCTAACACTATTTTATTATTTGAGATTATTAATTTTGACATTTCTTGTTCTTGATTTCCCCTGCGGCCATATATGAAGATGTTCTCAGAGGTCATTATGACAGAAAGGGACCTCTCTTTAGAGGGAAAGTCACCTTTGTCCATAGCAGTAAGGAAAAACAAGTACTTAAAATTATTTCTCAAAGCTTTCTTCCTTCCCAAAAGGCATGAAAAAATTCTTAGCAGTAGTCTGTCAATAAACATTCAGTTTCATGAATACTGAAGAAAAAATATATCAAAGCTAAGTTGATAACTCGTTTGTTTGGTCAAGAAGGGGTTGTAATCAATCATCTTTTTTTTCTCACAACTGCACTTTTTAATTTTTTTTTCTTGTGGTTATAATGATGTGTGCCAGGGAAAATAATAAATTCAAACTGAACTGGAGAGACGATTGAACATAGGAAGGTGGAGGAAAAAGATGTGTTGAAAATGAGCATGCTTGTCATTAGGAGCAGAGGTCTGGAAGGGAGAAAAGAAATTAAGGAAATTCCCAGTTCACATCTGAAATTATTATAAATCAAACCTTTATCTTCACTGATTTTGAACTCTGAATACACACACACACAAACACTTTTTTTTACTAAAATAGTTAGAAACTAGGGAGGAGACAACATGGAAAAGACGCCCATATACTTCTTTGTGGGAGAAGCTGGCAGAAAGTAACAAGTGAAACATGCTTATGAGACAGAGATACCTCTGTGAAGATACAAGTCTGCTGCTGTAATGTTTGTCAAATTATTTGAGCGTCATAGCATTAGGCTACACTGAATGGAAGGCTAAACTGCTGAGGCATGGAGAATAAAGTAAGTATAGGGCTTTATTTCAGAAAATGGTTTATGAGGTGTTCTTCTGAGTTATTAAAAGTGGAAAAGACATGATAACTGAGTCAAATAGACAACAATTTTGCCACTTGGTATTTTCTGTTAAACGTATTCAGAGTAGACATGTGCGTGTCCATTCCCTACTCGTGTTGCTGAACCTTCCGATTTCTCTGATTTCTATGTAACCTAAATTTCTAGCATACTTTGAGAGACCTGAGGACACTGCCATTTTTTCATTTATGTCCATGAAGACAGAGTACAGTTCACACATATCCTTTGCCCCAATAATTTTTTTGTGATCACTGTGTGCTGATCAGAAACTCTGGACTCAGGCAAGATGTGCAGCTTTCTGTCACTGTTACAATGAATATTGAGTCTGTTTTTGACAACACTGAATTTATTACAAAGCACAGAACAATTTTGCAATCTCTTCTTCATATGGAAGGAGAATTTAGAACCTCAGTTCTGGAAAAATGACGCACAACAACCTCATGAGAGTTCGCTAGCTGTCTATCTGTGGATTAAATGATTTCTGTGAAAATAAGACAGTCTTACTCCAATGCAAGGAGGAAAAAAAGGTAAGAGTGCTTAAACCAGCAGCATGAGACCCTTCAGAACCTCATCATCAGGAAGTTTAACCTGTGGTCATGCATGAATCCTTCTGGCGGAAGAGAGGGAATAGCATTCCTTTGAAAACATGTGAGACAAGTAGCAGCTGCTAGTGACTTGGCCAGCCTAAATGTCAAAGAGTGGCTGATTGGCAGTTGGTGGGCACAGGACACCTCCATCAGCCTGGAGGTAAGGGAGCTGGAAGACCTGTGTCACTGTTGCATCTTTTCTTAGTACAAGGATTACAAGTTCTGCCTGGCCAAGGCCAAAGCCTCTTGTCCCTGTCCTTTGCAGCTTCCCAAATGACATCTTGTCACAGAAAGTGTTCTGATTAGTGCACTTATAGGCAAATATTCTCTGGACAAGGGAAAGTAGGGACCTGGGAATGGGCTTAAAGCAGAATACTGTTCAGTATAAGTGCTAGATAGACTTTCTGGTGAACCCCAAGGGCTTCTGTGGTAGGTATTGTACCAAATGAAGCTGTGCCTATGATGTTTTGCAGATATTTCATGAACTTTTAATATTGATGCAAGGGTAAAGGTCCAGACTGGGACAACTACTACTGTCTTTGGGAATGTCTTCTTTCTCATCTTCAGTGTCCTACTTCTAAAATGGAAGCTGAGATTGGTTCAGAGATGTCTTACACTAGAGAGGGTCTTGGGACTCGCATCAATAGCCCTGTTTAAGTATCAAAGAAAGTGAAAGAATTTGATGTCAGCAGTGTAGAGCAGTGTAGAGAGTTTCCTTTATCTACTAAACCTTGAATGAGCAAGCTTGGTTCACAAAAGAAGGATTAAGCCAAATCATCATCACTCTGTAGCAAGCACAACATAATTCAGGATGTTCTTGGACTGGTATTCAGCAGTGCCTGGGCTGTATCAGTGGGAATGCTAAAGACAGAATGAGTCTTCACATTTTTAATGCTTTAGAATAAGCTGCATTTTGAAAAGAGGTCTTGTAACACTTGCTGAAAGGCTGCATTCGAACTGCTGAGGAGAGCAAGCTGTTGTTTAGCCTTTTAATCCGCTTCCTTGTCATCGTTCCCTTCTTGGAATTGTTAGCTGGAAAAACATAACAAAGAGAAGTTCTAAAACATTCTTCAACTTTCTGTATAGCAGTAGGGTTGCCAAAAAAACATGCTGCTTGAAGGCAAGGTAACTGAGAGTAGTAGTTGCATAGCTCTTCTTCCCTCAAGGTGTCTTTAGAAATTTCTCAGTTAAGACAAGTAGGCCTGTGTGACCAAGGGATCAAGACAAAATGCACAGTTTCGTTTGGCTTCATGCTATGGATCTTCCTAGCCCCAGGATTTGTTCCGCAGCCATTTAAATTAACATACCATTAAAATATGACAGGATTATGTTCTATGGACTCATTAACACATTCCTCTGGTGCAATGGGAGACAAGGAGTGCTTGAACATTCAACCACCCGAGGCATGTGTTAATGTGACTGACACCCCCTGCAATGTCTCAATACATTAAAATACAACTCCTACTGAATACAACTTTGTAATTTACATGCAGGTTTTTAAATGTACTGTGAAAGTATTTATCCCTTCATTGCATCAAATAATTCTCAGGGTCATGGTGGGGGAGGAAGCACATTTCTCTCTCAAGCTAGTCTTAAAATGTAGTATTTCCCCATGCACACACCCCACCCTTCTATCATAGTTTTCTTGCCTAACTCCCATGAATTTAGCAAAGCAAACTATGACACTTCAGAATTTCCATTTTTTTTTCCCTTGATGCCTTTCCCTGTCTCCTACACTCAACAGCCCTTCAAAAGCAGCCTGTGATACTCTCAAGCTTGTTTGTCATTAAAAAAGCTAAATGGAAAGCTGATCACTGTTCCCTGTTCTGCTTTTAAATACAAACAACTCCACATTTGTGTCTGTAAACACAAACAACTGTGAAATCAACCACAACTACTGAACTACTATGAAGCCTTTGAGTAAGGGAGAATGCAAAAACTCGTGAAAAACAAAAAGGTACTGGCTGGAGCCTGTGCTTACCTGCAGATCATTAGGTGGCACTCTTCCCTCTGGATTAGCACTGGATTCTTAAGGGTAGGGTGCTGTTGGAGCAGCCATTGTTTTTAAAAAAGCTAAGATGTAAAACTGAGATTATTAGGATTTGCAGCCACTAAAGGTGTCCAAGTACTTTTGAAAAGAGCACGGTTGTTGGGCACATTAGCCTGGCCACTAGGAAGTTCCTCTTTGCCAAGATGTACTGGTTTGGCCTCAACGCTCATGAGATACTGCCACAAGTGATCATGTAACAATGAAGTGAATGCATAAAATATGGAACATGAAAATATTCCATATTTTCCATAATATATGGAACATGACTACCAACTGTTACACATGCTTACTGTGAGATTCATTTCCAATGTATGTGGCTTTAAACAAGCAACAAAAACAACAAAAACAAACAAACAAAAAGACCAAGATGTCATTCTCTCTAAAAACCCAAACAAGCTTGAAAACAAGTTGGATGTATTTCAGTGAACAGTAGGGTGTTTAACTCATATGCACATTTACTGTTAAACACCCATATGTACACACAGAGTAAACCAATTATTAAACTCATACTTATGTCTTAGTATACTATATTTTGAAGCCTAACAAGTGCCTCGATCTATTTTCACTTAGTCCTTAAGAGAAAATACGTGTTATCCCCATTTAATAGAACTAAATCAAGGAGAATTTAAGCACCTTGTCAGTGGTCAATCAGATAGCTTATAGCATTTGTTTTCCATAAACTCTTTTTATCCTACTGTGCAACACCATCTACTTGCATCTAGAACAATATATGGTAGACAGCAGCATACTTCAGTCTTCACTCTGACTTTCTCACCTTTAGGGCCATAAGCTACGCTAGAGAGACCATCTGAGAACTGTCGCCTGATGGAACTGTATGTGACTTAAGTATTAGAAAAGGAAATAATGTAGGATAGAAATAATTAACTGAGACCTACAGTATGGATGAAGGACTTCTTTAGTTGGCGGTATTTGAAATACTCCTTATTTCAAATACAAGTGCAAAAAGTAGTAGTCTGTGATAAAATTAATGGCTTGATCTGTCTTGGAATTTTCAATTCTGCCATGGAGTTATTTTATTTTAAATTCTTATCCGTTGACTCTAGTCAATTCATGAAGTCAAAAGTCTGTGGTAGTCCTTACAGGTTAAGCTTTGTATAGAGCTTAAAGGTATTCAGTTTTCATTATATTCTGAATCTTTTAGTCATTTCTCTCTACATTTAAAAATAATGAAAGTAAGTTTTGCTATCAACAGATGCTCACTTTGCAAACAGATGCTCTAGTTAAAGTCTTTAATACCATCCAGAAGACTATTATCTACATCCTTGAGCAGTCAGTATCCTAGTTTATATAAAGTCAACAAATAGGCTTATATACCTACTAGTTAATTTAAACTATCTGGCTTTTTTTCTGAAAAAAATAATCATCATAACTGATTTATTTAGGAATAACCATTCTATAGTGAATGGTCTAAACAAGCAGAGGTCATCTAGTTTTGCTATATCTTTATGATGGTATTTGTCTGCAGAATTATTTACCCTCTATTACCCTTTATCTGACAGTAAATTGTGAAAACAAAAACTTATCTTAATTGATAAATAAAGCTTATATTTCAGAGCGGAGATAAGTAAATGTTAAGAAATATATCACCTTTATCGATGTGAAGCTCTAAAAAAACCTGCTTGGATTTTATTTATTGATTTATACAATATTAAATTATTTTCTTTTAATAGGAAGCACCATCAATTTTATATCTAAATTGATGCTATCAAATCTTAGTGTAACAGTAGAATTTTAGTAAGCTGAGTTATATTAACATTATTTCAATGGGGTTTTCTTTGATCAAAACCCTCAAAGACTTATAAAACTTTTTTTTTTTCAAATCAAAGTTATTAAAACTTACATGTTCTTTATTCTTTGAATCTTTTCTGGTTTGTATTTTGTTTTGTACTGCTGCAGTTCTCTAAATATCCTAACTGTAGTGACAAGAAGCATCTAGGATATTAGGAAGTATTTAATGGTTTCCCTAAGAAAATTGATACAGTTAATTGCTGATTATTCCTATCGATATTGGTGTATCTTTGAGAGATTTTGCAGAACAGGAAATTTATGGTAGTATCTAAAGGTGATGGTTATGTATATGTTTTGTATCTTGGTACAAGCTTTTTCCCCTCTTCTGAAAGTCATGAAGGCAATAAAGTAATGCATACTTCTCATGTGTTCTTTTCCTTCATCCAATGCAGAGTGATCCTCTCTGTGTTTGTCATAATGATATTTTTCAGTATGATAAGAAACATACTGAAGCTTGCAGAGAGAGCAAAGCTGGTTATTGTTTCATGAATACGAGAGATACACTCTATGGCAAAAGGCTAATTAAACCTTGCCCTAACTAACCTGTTTTTTTAATTAGTACATTTAGTTATTTTTAGTAGAAGTACTGTAGCACAATGTATTCTGAGTAACAATATATCATTTAGACCTCTCAGTTCTTTTATCGACTTTAAAAATATGCTAGTTTAAATATGATCTCTCTCTCTTGTTCTTTATTCATTGGATTGTTGCTACAAGAGTGATTTGACTCCTCCCCCCAGTCTCAGTTTCTATTAATTGCTTATCTCTAACATTCAAGAATGTTCTTTCAAATATTCATGCTAACAGGAAACTGCAAATAGTAATTCTGCAATCTTCAGATGACTGGTTGATGCCTTATGTTAAAGGAATTTGTGTAAAATTAATGAGATAATACATAACATTATTTTGAGGGAGAAAAATTGTAGAAATTCAAATTGTAAAAGAGACATTTGCAACTTTAGATACAAATATCATGATGTTCACAAGTGGCTTTGTCATTCTTGTTGACCTTAGTAAAATAAAGAGAGAGAAAATATAAATTTTTGTTGCCTAAAGAATATATTTATAAATTAATTATACATTTAAATTTGAAAAAAAATCAAGATAATTATAGTTTATTTTCATTTACTAGAAATGTAGTATTCTGTTCCACCTGACTCAAAACCCCTCAAATATTGTTTAACAATATTTGACTCCCAGCTCAGAGTTAATTATATTTCTGTGCAGTTTGTATGTGTCCAGGCATGAAAGAGAGAAGGAATAGGGAAAAAAAGTCAATATATACCATTATATACCATTTAATAGAATAATTCTATTCCTCTGAATTTTTTATTGGAATCATTTTCACATCTCTTGTCACCATACTGCTTGTCATTCATTATGGACAGGCAGCAAAGTGGAATACTCTGTACTTGCTATTCCTTACATGTTTGAAGAATGCCTTTTGCTACAGCATCATTTCTTAATGTAATCATGGAAAATTATGGACCTCCTCAATCTTCCATCATGGAAAAGGAAAGATGACAGTTCCTGCCAGGGATCTGACTATATCTCCAGCTGTTTGGGCAAATGGAAAATTTTGTATATCTTTGTATGACAGCCCTAAGAAATGTGGATTTCATATTCATCTGAACCTTTCATATTTCATTTTTCAATCATCCTTGACTGAAGAGTAAGAGGAATAGGGGCAAAAAAAAGATTTAGCATCATTACGGCAGATGAAGAAGAAAAAGATGACAAACTACTAATAAATCTTTTACATTAAGATATCTACTGTTAGGTTTGAATAAACAATACAGAAAAGATCATTTGCTGCAAAACACTTTGAAAACAAAGTGGCCCAGCTTCGCCAACTTTAATCTATATGGATTTTTATCAGATGAGAATATATCCCATTGCAAGCAAAGATTTTTGGTCTAATCTGTAATGCATTTCAAGTAAATATTTCTCATATTTATACAGCTTTAATTTTAAAGATATCTTCAAAATAGAAAAATGAAAGAGCTTCATTTTTACCTTACTGTGAAGTGCTAATTATACATTGATCTGAGTTTTATAAATACTCAGCAATGCAGGGTGTCTAACATCAGCTGTTTTTTGTAGTTCTAATTCTATGCCAATTATTCATGTCCTATTGATTTAACAAAATTAAAAATGAAAGAAAAATGTATATTATTGTCAAATAAAATACAGAAACAAAATGAAAGCTAGGAAAGTGCTCTGTTACTAATCTAAACACATTTTTTGAGGGGACACTCAAGATGTGTTTTTTTTTATTGAAAAACAGAGGAAAATGTTATGATGCTGAAAACTGTTAACTGCAGAGAAGATTTCAAATTTTATTTCATTTAGTTTAATTTTTTTTTTGTTAAAATATTCCAATATAAAATATATGAGCCATTCACTGCAGGTTCCAAATATTCCCCAAATTAGCCAAAGCATTGCTTTAAGTTTGCTTTAAGAACATTTTGCAATTTACCTGATAGACTTATTTAATTTTAGAACCTCAGGTCACAAGCTAGACACCTGAATTCTATTTCTAAATCCAGAAATTCAGAGATGCTAATTTATTGGCTCTTTACTGGACATGCCTTTTCTCTGTATCTTTAAAGGCAATTTAAGGTCAGTAGTTCAGACTTCAGTATTCAGAAGGTTAGGTAAATCTTAGATTAGATAGCTATTGCTTGACTCTGATAAAAACAGTATCTGTTTGTATTTGCTTAGGATTCCAGTATGTGTCCTGTGTTTCTATGAACCTTTACCAAAATAATTTCTGCCTATTATTTTTCACTTCTTTGTCCCATGGTAAATTACTAAATATAATCAATAAACGTTAATGCCATTTTAAAATAACCACAAAATTTGTCAGCCTAGTCTGACCAATTCCCATTTTTTTAGAAAAATATTCCTAGGGATACAAAAGATCTGTGCTGCACTGTGATGGTACATTTGCTACATAAATCTCCTTCCTTAGCTATTTTTCTTCCCAATTTTATAATCTTTTATCTCTTTACCCTTCACACTTTCTTGCATTTTCTTCTGAGAAGAGGTAGATAATAGACTTCTTTGCTGTAGAATTTCCTCATATAAAGAAGAAAAAATTACATCCAGTCAGATTTTCACTAACTTTGACTTAATTGACCATGCATTATCCATTCCTATTTTTCATAGATTTAATGTACGAATTCATATTTATACAAAGTTTAACTGTTGAGAAAAAGAAAATTGATAAGTCCTTAGCAAAGCAAGCATAGAATGTAGGAAGGTGGTGTAGAAAGATACTCCCTGTTACTCATATGCTGAATATTTGAATGTAAATGATTAATAAAAATACCTAGATTTGAATAAGAAAAAATATGTCAGTCCAATAACTCTTCACTAGGTTAAAAATTACTCAGTGGCAATCACATCTAGAATCACTTGCTTTAGATTTTCCAAAAATAACTACATTTACTCTACTAATGTTTGTAATTAAAAAATCTTTGAAATAAATAAGAAAAAAACCCTTTGCATATTTTCCTTTGCATATTTTTCCAGATAGAAATTATCAGGATAAACTGATCTCACTTCCAGATTTATTAGACTGTTTATCAAATTGTAACATATATGATTTAAGCAATTAAACTGTTAATACAAAAACATAAAAGTTTGAACATGCAAATATTGAAAAATGTTTTAGTCCATCTGGATTTACCCGAGTATATATAATCTGTGAGTAATCTTATTCAATTTTATAAAACCAGTAAGACTGTTTAAATGACAGAGATAAAATCAATCATTCAAGGCATAGTCTAGAGACAACAGACAGGAAGAAAAGAAGAAATAACTTCAGATTAAAATCTCACCGCTTCTTTTCATCCAAGTTTACTTCATGTACCAACTCCCTGAGTACAACTTTAAAATCTCGTGTTTGAAATTTTAACAAGTTCTCTATTAAATTGCAGTAGCATTTCAGTTACTAATTTTTAGCAAGAAAAATACAGTCTGATATTGTGGAAATGCACTGCAAGCTCATCTTAAGCAACACCAGTGGAGCCCCAGCAGTATTCTGAATCAGAAGCTTGTTTCTCCTTCAAGTTGTGATATACCTTTTTTATTCTCTCTCCTTTTAGCTTCTTTGTTTTTTATTGCTGCCTATTGAATATCATGAGATTTGATAAGTGTTGTAGAGTGTGAGGTAAGATCAGAGAGGAGACTTCTTGTTGAATTCAGACTTTTCCTAGCCTTTTTGCAACCTGTTTATCTATCTTCTGCATATGAGAAAGAAAGTTACACTTGTGTCATAAGTGGTTGGCTTCTGAATTAGCTTTCTTTTCACTGTCATTATCTCAGCATGTCCTTAAGTAAGTGTTAAAATTTTGCCATAGAACGTGCAGTTTTTTTTCAAGAAAGTGTGTAACCATGGTCAAAGGATGTGAAACAAAAAGGGAAAAAAAGTCTCATTCTCTTTGCTTTTAATAAGCTCTTCATCACATACATGGATATATAGTTTGTTTAATGATGCTACAGTTTATTTTTAATTAGTGCTTTTTTTTTCCAGAAAACTTTCAGTGTATTCTTGAAAATGAAAGGAATGAAAGAAAATAAACTCTTTGTTATCCATTTCTTACTCTCCAGACTTTAGTAGGTATTGAAAATCTATTTCCAGTGAGGCCAAACAATCTTCATTCTTTGCAGAATCTTTTCTCTCTGATGGAGGAAAATAAGTTGTTAAGTGTAAAGGAGAATTCTTCACTTAGAGTGTTTCTAAAGTATCCTTCTTCACATTCTGAAGAGGTGTCTGGAATCTTTCTAAAAGAGGTAAGAGGTTTAAGTGTTGTCAAATATTTTTATTATTAGGAATTGTGCAATTTTCTATCTAAATATCTCCTAAAACTACCTATCATTATAAACACATATGAGTATACCTAAACCAATTCACTTTTATCATAGGTGGTGAAACACTACTCTCTGAATGTTTATGAAAGGGAACATAGTTATTTGTCTAAGAAAGAGTACTATCTTGCACATGGAAAAAAGTGCTATCAACTACAGTGTGGACAGGTAGAATAGTCAACATCTATGGAAGTCTTCCATAAATGATGGAAGACTTATGATCACATCAGTTTTCCATTTAGAGAAGAAAGATGCTCAAGAGCTTCATTGTTGATTAGAATACATATTTTTACTGGAAATGTTCTACATTATTTATTTACTTGATTATGCATTATTTCTCTAGTAAGATCATATCCTATAAAAAGAAGTTTGTTCTTTCAAGAAAATCAAGTTGTTTATTTGGATATTGATATTTTTTCTTTAGTATATCATACATCTGGCCTAAGTTGTAAAGAGTTTATTTATACTTTTTTGTTTTGTTTTGTTTTCAAAAACTTGTCTTAGAAACAAAACTGGAAAAAAAAAAGAAAAAAAAAGTGTAACTTACAAAAGCCAATTTCTCTTCTTCCATAAAGACATCTGGATGTTTTTAGGTTCTCAAGACTATATTTGGACAAGAAAGCTGAAATCTCCCAGAATGCATTTTTTTTAGATAGAACAATTACTACTACACTTTTAAGCATCTTAGTTATAAGAATATTGTTTGCATCCTCACTGAGTCTGAATGGCAGTTTATAAAGCTTGAAATTTTAATATGTGTTTTTATTTTCTTAAAAAAAAAAACTTTTATAACAACATTGAAATTTTTATCCTATTACTTAATCACAAAGATTCAAATCCTCAAACAACAATGGGGGTAAATGAAAAATAAAGACTAGAATTGACCAAATATGAAGTTTCAGTGCTGAAAAAGTCTTTCACACATATTCAGCAGATCTGAAAAAAAAGGCTTTCCATCAAAGAGCTTACTTATTTTTCTTCCAATTATCTTAGCTGAGCTTATAGAAGGTATTACTTCTTTACTAACCTTGCAATGTTTAGCATAAGGTGTTTCCATGGTACTGGGTATGGTTAATAAGACTAAGAATGTTCTTAAGTATTTGCTAGATTATGACCTAATATGGTATGAAAAAGTAAGGGGTCGGCATTAAAAAAAATCATTTCAAAGAACTATTTCAAATTCTTTGAAAGCGATCTGCTGAGAATAAGAAGATGAAATAAGCCATTAGCATTAAAAATGCAAAATACTGCATTCTTTAAAGAAAATTTCCCCTCCCCCCATAGTTTTGAGATTATTACAATCCCTAGAAAATGTCTTTGGTTTTAAACGTTCAGATTTAGGGAATATTTCTCCACTACTTGCTGAGAACTTTGTTATTTCAGTATGTAAATCTATTGTGGAGAGAGCATGGAAGACCGTACTGAGGAAAGCAATTATACTTTAACAAATAAAAATTTCTCTTTTGCTCTATTCTGCATTTCCAGTTCACAATGATATATAATAATGCTGACTGTTATTTGATTTAAGAAAAAAAAAAACACTTGAATCATCAACTGATGTAAAACCAAAGGGAAGTGATCTGAAAAGCAAATTTTCAGACCTGAGATTCTGTAAGGCCTGACTGCCCTAACAGTTCTGTGGAAAAATCCTTTAAATTCTGTCATATGCTTGTAGCTGGACACAGATTAGTAAAGTGTTATCCTGAATGGGAAAGACAATTAAGTATTTCTTTCATCCATGTCATGCTGTCTATAACAGGATGCTATTACTAATATCAATATGTCTGTTTTAATGTATTATTATTACAGTGTGTCAATGCTATGAAAGCCACACACCAAAACTGCAAATAGTTTGATTGATAAAAAACTTCTTAGGTATAAAATGTTGATCCCTGAAACCATTATGTTAATGAAGATAATTTTCTCAAAACAGTTTGGCAAAATAGTCTGTTGCATTTCAAGACAAATATTGTTTAAATTTTATTTACAACAAATTTAAGCATACGAAGGCCCATTGCAAGAGAAATTTGTAATTAGTCATGCAGACTGTTAATTCTAATTTAAATATTATGTCTTCTCAAACTCTGTGAGGATATCTACACAGAGCCTGCTGTGTCTCCACTGAACTCTATGCACAGACTTAGCAATGACAGGTAAATGTGTTACACATTTACTAGAAGCAACCAGATGTTTATTCAGTCTTTTAATGAAGCCCAAAGTGTCTTCTAGAAACCAATAAAAAAAACAAAACCACTGAGATTTCTTCCTCTAGGAAAAGTAATGTTTAATTTTGTATAATGTTTCATGGGGCTAAAATCTTGGGTAAAAAATATATATAATTTATATGCAAATAAGAAAGCCTTCTACATCCATAGTAAAAGCAGCAGGTGAAGAACAATTTTGCCTTAGGAATGTGGAGGACTCTTGCATAGGCGTGTCTTTCAAAGAACAATCCAAGTCCAGAGAATTCTGGGGTAAGAATTCTGCCACAGACCAACAGTCTCCTTACTAAGTAGTTGGACTACCAATTAATTAAGACCTTTTTTCTTTATTGTTGTTAATTCTTGAATACCAGCTCAACTACAATGAAATGGTCTGGTAGCATGGCCGTTACGGGCAGTGACAAACTATCTTTCCTTAACACAGTTAAGATTCAAGCTGCTGGTTTGGCCAAGCCTGCTTAAAACAATAACATCTTATTTCACAGGTAAAACCAGAACGTAATTACTCATGAGCAATGAACTCTTTTGCTGAGTGTGGAGAATATCATTAGAATAAGAAAATATTTTGCTAGCCTTTGAAATACAACTGAAGTACTGAACTTGAGACTTATAATATTATTCCTCTCCAGTGTTCATTCAGCCTTATAAGAGGCTATTTTTTTCTGTTTTAAATGCTAATTAGTGTAAACAGGAGTGGTAAAATCAGGGTCTTCATATAGTGTCTCTCCTTCCAAATATTTTATCTCACAAACACACTGTTTTGTATGCTTCTGTTTGCGGGATGCGACAGTTTAGATGTTTATTGTGGACCTTCTCTCTTTTTAAAATAATTTTCTCTAATAATTAATAGAAATGAATCCATGGAAATATAAGAGAAAAGATATATCTAAATTGGTTTAAGCTTTGACTTATTTCTAGGCCCCATGAGTTAGGATGCTTTATGTTTCTCATGTTAGTTTTTGAAGTATAAATATAAATTTATATTAGCTCTCAAATAAATGAAAAGTTAAGTTGTGAAGTAGATTTCTACCAAAAGTGCAATAATGAATGTATATAGTGTACTGCCTCTCACAGATAAATATCAGGCCTCATCCAATCTCATTAACATATACCTAATTTCAGGATGAGATGTGTCAGGCCCATATTGCTAATTTCACTTTAGCAAGAGCAATACTGGCCTGAAAGTTAGCCTAGGGCACTACAGAGATCCACAGAGTAGTCACTGGAGCTGATAGACTTTGCATTTCTTTTGCATTTGGCACTGATAAATTTATGATTAGTCTCATACAGAAAATAGCTCAGCTGGAGTCCTTTGTGATCTCAACTCCTGAGAAACATTTTTTTACTATTCAGAATTACATCTCTTGGCAGAGGGATTTACTTCCCTTGTCTTTAGCATTTGTCTCCCCTTGGTCACAGGTTTATCACAACTTTAATCTCTGATTTAGTGATTTTTATCTGCTCTTCATCTATTCTTCCAACTTTGTCCCTGTCGTATGTCATTTCTGGTGATTAGGTAATGAAAGCTAAGCTGCTTTTATGACAAAAACACTGCTCTCCAGTATCCTGCATCAAAGCAGACTTTCATTTCAGCACCACAGTAGGACGCATTTATCTTATTGTTCTCCATCATAAGTCAGGGAAGTTTTCCACTCACCTTTCTGACAAAAAAAAAAAAAAAAAAAAAGCCTCCACTATACACTGCCATAAGCAATGCTTCCTGCTTTCAGAAAATTTAAGCTAGTACTCAGTGAGGGTAAATCATGCAAGTCTTTGTCATTGAGCAGGTACTAATGGAAGAGAAGTCCAAAAGAAGAGGAAAAATACTAAAATTACTTATGAATTTAAAAGTTAATTGTGAAAGCAATAGGAAAAAATCTAAAGAAACCTAAGAAGGAAAAATAAGAGTGAAGAGTCCACCAAGACAATTGCTACATCCAAGGAAATACTTCTACAAAATTATGTGATTACATCTCTGTTTACAGTATTCTCCGTTCCTGTCATTCAGTATATAATAATTTTTATCACTTGGTTTGACCTGCTGAGAACTAGGGAATCAGACTCACTTGTCAGCCTAAAACGTGGTTCCAGATGAAGATTTATTTATTTTATTCAAATATGGAAAAAATACATATAGAAAAATCCAAAACAATATTTCCATCCTCTATTCCAGTCTTGCATCACCAGCAATTCTGCCATTAATATAGAAAATAAAGTGTTGCCTGTCTCTAATAGATACTGAAAAATACCTATAGATAAATACTTCAAAAATACTTAAATAGGTACTGAAAAGCACTCCCGTAGTCTAAGTAAACTGATTATCTAATTTACATAACAGCTGGAAGTGGAAATCAACAAGATGCTTTTTCTTCAGCATCTATTGTATGTGCCTATTTCAGTAGGCAAAATGCAGGCAAACCGTGTTTCTATGTACAAAATATTTCTTGAAGGAAGTGACCAAATTAAGTTAAACTGTTAGGTAAAACAGGGCACTTCTTTTTTGGTGTTGTAAGAGAAACAGGTGGAAAAATCCTCTTCAACTGAGCTTTTGAGAGGTTGTGGGGAGAAAACTAATTTAGCAAGCCCAGAGTGAATTGAAAACAATCTATACTGGAACATGCCAATATCTGTGAAGACTGAATCATGTTTCTGAGCACATGCAGAAGCAGAAATTATGAGTATCTGGAAATTCTGTAGAAAGCTTGAATGTGTCAGGATGACTATGAAGTCACTTTCTCCCTTATGCTAGCAAGTGTCACATGTCATGTAGAGGCCCATGGTGACAACACTGACTGTACACCACCAATGATGTTTCTGTTCTCCACGTAAAAAATGTTGCAAACTCAGCTTAACTGAATGATGCAGATCGTTGCAATGGCTTTTACGTAAAAAGAGAAATAAGCCTTTTATAAGCAAAAAGAACTGTGTAAGAGAATATCTTTCACTTTCTGAGTGATTAGTTTGTAATTTGAGGAATTTGACCTGTTTCAGTGGAGCCTAGATTAAACCAATTAACTGTTTAAATGGAGGAAGAATCTTTGTCCTATGCAATCAGCAAGAACTCTGTCTAGCTTGCACTGAAGAGATGGTATCCTCTGTATTTTCCATATTTGAGTTTTGATACTTAGTACCCCTGATTAAAAAAATGGAATTCACATGTCCACATCAATTTCTGCATTTGAAGAATGGCTTCCTCATTCTTACAAAGCACAGTGATATCTACTGAAGCTAAAACCAAAAATGTATTTAGGTTGACTAAAAGAGTAATAATAGCAAGTACTGAGAAGTCTTAAATATCCTTTGCAGTTGGCAGTAGTTACCTTATGCCAGCAATACCAGAATTTGTATAATCATCTAGGATTAAAAAAAAATAAGTTCTATTTTTATTTTTGCTTAATTATTCATGCGTATTTTTCCATTGAGCTGGAATAAGTACAAACCACTGTGAAAAGACTATGGTAGAGTCTCTCTCCATTGCTGTTCTGCTTTGTATGGATTAAAAGTGTTTATTAAAGCGCTGCGTTTTCTATTTTCAGCAGGCCTAGCGTAATGTAATTGAACTGGGAATTCAATAGGAAGGTAACAGTCTATGTCTCACAGTTTCAAAAATCTAATCCAAAGGTAATTTTTTCATCAGCTTCTTTGCCCATTGAAACCAACCATACTAATAGATTTCCAGTAAAACACAAATTATAATTTGTCTTTAATACCAGAAGTCTGTAAAGGAACTAACTGATATATGTCTAGACAAATATACATATATACATGTATACATGTATACATACAAGATACATGAATATTTCAAGTCAAAGTGATGCTTGAACACATCTTTAATTACATTGAGATTGCATAAGATGGAAAATGATGCAGCTATGTGAAAGGTTTATTGAGATTTTGTTCATAATTCTACATAAAATAAACAAAACTAAACATGGCTAACCTGCAATTCAGTCTTTATCTGTATACCAGAGCCAAATGTCCTAAAAATCTCTTTAAAGAGCCATGCCCAATTCCCACTCTCTTAGACTCATCCTTCAATTTCTCCCTTGCACTTTGCTAGTGGGAAATGAGGACTTTTCTTTAAGCAGGTGACAATTAGGAATTATCTGTAGGAGTTAGAGAGTTCACACTTATGTGAAAAAACTGAGGTTTTGTTTTCCCCATTTTACTCCTCTGTTTATAATATAGATCACTTATCATGGTGCTTAACATTATGTTTCCTGATAGTGGCAAAGCAGCAACTCTTTAGGCACTTTGTAGGAGTGCCATGCCACTGTTTTTTTTTTGTTTGTTTGTTTGTTTGTCTGTTTGTTTGTTTGTTTTTTATCAATTTCATAGCGATAAAGGCTTAAAAACCCTTCTGTTATGGACAATCGCTTGAAAGAACACCCTCCATATATATCAAACTTAAAAGATCAGTGTGAATGCTTTTGACTAGAATTCTAAGAATTCATCCACTGCCTTTCAATTGTAGGGGGCATTATGTGCTGACTTTGACTGAACAATCTTTTGTGATTTTTGTTGGTTCATTTAAGATTCTTAGAAGAATGCAATAAAAGAGAGAAAAGGTTCCTTTAGCACCTTCTATTTTGGAGATTCATAGCCTCTTAAGAGTGAACCTGGCAGGTGCATCTAATACAAAATTATTGAATTTAACTATCACACAGGGAGTAACCCAAGTGTTTGAAGCTTTCTACTTCACACTGAATCAGGGATGATTTCAACCATGAAAAATTGAGCTGTAGAGATCCTGCACTTATTGCTAGAACTAACATCTAAACTGTGATTCTTGCTGGGTAATAAAATATGTATTTTATTAGGTGGGGGTTTATGAAGTGGGGGGAAACTGTTCTCTAACACTCATATTTTAAAAGTTGAATGCTCTAGTGAGAAAAAAAAAGTATTATTTATTTTTTACTGTAAATGCAGTTTTTAAAAACTATGCAACATATGAAACCAGAGAAAATATTTGTTTTAGAACAAGAAAAAACATTTTTGTTAGAACTGCCTGTTAAATTAATAATCACAACAAACCAGAGTAAGTTGAACTTCTGCACAGGCACAAACCTTAACTTAAAAATGGATGAATTATGATTAAATATTCAGGATTTTTAAACTATTATTATAATAACTAATAAAATTAATTATATTGTTATATTGTTATTATATTGTTGTATAATGTTATAATAACATACCTGGGCAAAGAAGAATTTATTGTCAGGATAGATTGTCACAATTTAAATTAGATCTCAGTGCAAATCAATTGCTACCGTTGCAGTTTATGCAGTTATGCTGTTTAAAGCAGTTGAAAAACTTGTTTTATGTGGATGGACACTTTAAGTTCATAAAGATAAGTTTGATCGTGTAATGCTAGTGGTTTCAAAGGAATATTACATGACAGAGAAGTTATAACATGGCTTGACACATCTTGCTTTTACACTGACAACTACTCTTCATCTCTGGGATTTAATGGTGCTATTACTAATGTACTTTCTTAGCGGCCCTTAGCTCCTTCCTCTATTACAAAAGCTACCAAGAATACTATTGCCTTAATTTGTCAAATGACTTCCTATTACATTAACAAGGTTCATGTATAGAAGAAAATAGTGTTTCATAAGGCTTACCAAAGCATTATAGAATGTTATTAGTGCTATAGTCTGTGACTTTCAGACTTTTTTTTAGAAGGCTCTCAAAAGCCAGTTTTCTTCTGTGAATATACTACTTTCTATACTCCAATAGCTCCCAGTTTCTAAGGCCATTGATTATGTTTATGAAGGAAGAAAGATAATACATCCCCATTTTTCTCTCATGTATGTCTATACAGCATATTCTTTGTTTTAAGAAAAATCAAAGCTAGAATAATCTCTTAATTCTCTATAGAAACAAAATTGGAAATGTTAAAAAGGCACATAACTTGGTTTTGTCTTATCTGATGAGCAAGTCCTTTCCATATTCTACCACAAAACACAGATATTTTAATGCCCTTACGTACTGTTATGAAGTGTTTTCCTAGTAACATGAAACTGTAGCTATCTCAAAAACTAAAGGTATGTTTTCTCCCCTCTGCAGAAGAGTATCAGAAACACACAAAACATATGCATTCCTAACCCATATGTTGTTTGTTCCTACAGTTCTGCTTGAGTAGCAATCCTTTCCCAAAAAACTTACTTTCATGCTCTAATTTTTAGTGAGGATCAGCTGGTTCTGTTGTTCTAGCCTCATCTAGTAAGGTAGGGTTGATGAAAGATATTGTCGTTGCATACTTTCTTCCTTGGCTTTCTTAACTTATCAACAAGCAATACTACAAGGATTACTACACAATAATTACTACACACTGTTTACGGTATCTGTCCAGACTGGGAACATTCAGAAGTTTTAAATGATGTTGGACAGGAGACAGGATACCTTAATCTATGAAAGACCGGCAAGTATTTACCTATGAATGCCTGCTGTTTGTCTATAAACTCAATACTCTTTCTCAAAATCTTTAAAAAAAAAAAAAATCTATTCCAGTGGTTTGCTACTGTAGAATGGGAGTATGTGTATGTGCACAGGTGCCTGTGTTGCTTGGCATAGGTTCCTAAGACACCTCATGTATTCAGTAGAGAGAGCAAAGTGCACATCTACAGAAGGGCACAGCGTGAAGATTGCAAAAGTGTAGCAGTATCTTCATATTCAAGGAGCATGGAGGCATTTTCTGGAGATTCCTACCTCTTTCCATTGACTCTATAGGAGAGCTAAGAAACTAGAGTGGAGTTAGTATAAAGTTAGGAAATGCTGCTGTTTGGTAGAAAAGCACTTCCACAAACCAACTCAAAGGTGAAGGCAAGCTAAAGGAAACTGAAGACACAAGCATAACTGTTTGGTTATTTGAGTAAAGGCTGTGCAGAGCAAGCACAGAAACCCCATAAGGAACAGAACAGTGCTAGGCGGAAGAACCCTGGTAACCTAATTAGCAAAAATCTAATCAGTGAAAAATCAGAGAATATGTAATCCACTATTCTTAGGTCTATTAGATCAATTAGATCACTGACCTTGGTGTGAAACCCACAACCCTGAGTCAGTGAAAGAAACTCTCTGTGATACAATGCAAACTAAAAGGTTTTATTGCCCAAAGGATTACAGGATTTATGGTATACAAGGGATGAGTTTTAGGATTAAACAGTCATTATGGAACGTTTCAAGGGGCTTAGGGAAATATGCAAAATATTATGAGGTGCTTAGGAAAGAATCAGGGAGAAGAATAAGCTCGGGGAAATGGAATGAAAAGCTGATTAAAAGGGGTCATTCAAATGTAAACATGTTATTGGTCAATAGGATTGTTTGACTGAGCCATACACTTCACCACAGTCTGTATAATCTCTCTAAATTTTATTTCTAGCTATATTTGATGTGTGTGAACAATTGGACTGTGTAGTCAGAGGGGAGATGTTAGTGCCAACCTTGGAGTGGGAGGGCATAGTCACAGAACCTGGAGGACTCTATCCCAGCAGCTGGGGAGATACTCGTCCAAGAACTGAAAGTGCAATAAATACTGTGTGTGAGCATGTGTGCATGCATGTGTGTGAGAAATATGTGCTCAGCTTTGCTACTGGCTGGACCCAGGCACAGGAAGCTCAGCATTTATGCGAAAGGAATGGTGAAACCCCCCAGATCCTGGGGAGTACCTCTAACAACAACAAGACTGTTGTTAGGTACTTCAGAGGTAGCACTGAGGAAAACTGAACCAATTTCTTTGTATTCCTTTTATTTTGAGAAGTCAGAATTCATCTACATCTTGAAAGACCAGGTTGGCACAAAGTTGTAGTGCGCAGACCTTAAAATGTGTTCATTTAAAAAAATATATAAAAATGGACTAAAATACCTAAGTGACAAAGAAAGCCTAAATAATTACTTTATTTTAATTACTTAAAAATATTACTTATCTTTATTTTTCTCTTGTCTTCAGGCTTCCAGCTGATGTAACACAAATGCCATTAGTGTAATTATCCTGACTGAGGCACCTATTCAGCAATGTACTTAAATATACTGAAAGAACAAGGCAAAGGGCAAATTAAGAAGTGTATTGGGCAAGAACTCTTGCAAGTTCTGTGCTTGGGAATCACAGAAAAAATTATTCTTCTTATGATATCTTGTATTTATATCTATACTTTGAATGCATACTAAGCTTGCCTCCTGCAGGTGGGGTAGCTAACAATTATAGTGCTAAATTTGAGTCATAGAAAAGTGATCTCTGTCCCTTATACGAAGAATGGCAAATTGCATCTGGATAATTCCTAGCCATTACAGTGAAAACATCTGAGAGAGTTCTCAGCTTCCAGCTCTATTGTCCAGTCTCTCTGCATTTTTATATCTTGTTGACATTTTGTATCATTCATCTAGGATTGACATTTTTAGGATTTTCTTCATAATTAAATAGAAAATCATAAATAAATAAAAAAGCAAGTTTTAGGAGAGCCTACAGGACTTTCATGCATTAAGCTAGTAAGAACACGTACATATTGTTTGGGGTCTTGAATATAGGCTTGAGGTTTGCTTTTAAATGGAGCAAAATAATATCTCTACATATAATGCAGTATACTTTATATTTTTATGCATCAAGCTGGTCTCCCTCCTAATAGGATGCTCTATAAATTTGCAAAGAGTTAACAAATAGACAAAATCCTAAGTACATATCAATATAAAGAACATTTTATATACTGATTACTAGTAAGATAAAATACCATCATTAAGAGGTGGAAAGACATGCACAGGAGTTGACTCTCTAAAACCAAAAGACAAAACAGTTCTAAGACATAATTGCTTTCAATTAATTTCCCAAAGAGAGCAGAAGTCAGAGGTGGCCATCTAATGGAAACAATTCAGTACTCTGGAGATTAGCCGTAATTAAAGGTTTTTTATTCAATATTTTTTCCTAGGGGGCAGAAGGGAAAAGATACTGCTTCTTATTCAGCTTTAAATGATTTACACACATTTAATTTATAGTAACAGAATTTTTCAATTTGTGATTATGATATGGCCTTAGCCTTTTGCAATTACCTTGATTTTACAGGCATAATGAACACACAGAGCTCACATTAGTCCAGTATTTCAGAAAAGGAAAACAAAAGCAGAAAAATCAAACTTGCTTGTGTATTAGTAGCATAACCTCTTGATTAAGCAATAAAACCCACTCACAGTCATTTGGTCAGATTAGTGCAGTGCCTCTGATGAAACTGAGGACACTTACCCAAGACAGTCCTTAGCTGTCACAGATTGTCACCTTGACAAAGACATTAAGAGCAGAATCAATCTGTTACAAGGAAGCCCTAAGAGAGTTACTGTAATAGTTTACGTTGTCACCTTCCACTCTAACTTTTAAAGCTACTCAGGGCAGAGTGGAAACAACCAGATTCCTCTTACTTCAAAGAAGCTTTATTTCAAGGGCAGCTCAAAGTTACACTGTTCATCCCCTTGTATTTTCTCCCTTAACACAGTGTAAGAGAGAAAAAGGCAGAAAAGAGGCAGAGTGAAGATGTATGAATGCCCCCTTGTAGAAACAGAGAGAAAAGAAATTGAAATGATAAGTTTACCTTTTTCTCTGAAACTGTAATGACATATGCATAATTCAATAACAATTTCCAAAGTGAAAACATTGACACAGGAGGGCTAACTGCTGAACAGAAGTGAAGTAGGCACCGTCAGAGTGCTGCTCTCTTTCCATTTGACTATTAAAACAGAAATAAATAGCTCAATTTTTGTCTTGCCTCATCTTCTTCATAGAAAAAATAATAAAAAGAAAAATGATGATGAGGAATTTGCTTTCTCTAAACACACATTGTACAGCTCTCTCCTGCTATCAGAGTGTGAAGAAACAGGCTTTGTTACTTACTCACCCACATTCTTGTGATGCCTTTTGCCCCTTGCCTACAACTGTGAAATTCCTTTCTTTTTCTCTAGTAATATTTGGCATTTAGAAAAGATGGTTATTTGTTGAATTTCATCTCTTTATTTCTTATGGACCATGGGCTCTGATGACTCACACTAACTTGTTTGTGTATTTGCATATTAGGGTTGATCCCGTGTTATCCCATGCTATGACATTTACCATCATGACTTTCAAATTTCCTCTATGTCAAAGTATTTCTGAGATCATCACTATCAAGTGGATTCTGAAAGTGCCTGAAGTCCCTATATTCTGTTATTCAGGTCTGTAATCTTAACCTTACATTTACTTAGATTTTGCCTGTGACATATTCATTTAAGGAGCCTGTAGGTATCTATTCAGCTTAAGACTTCCAAGATTTGAACTTTCTTCTTTACAAAAATATTTTATCACTCTGAATAATAAACCCTTTAAGCAAGTCTTTCTGGTATCACACAATTTCTTATTCTTATCTGCCTTTGCTTGTGGAGTCCTTCTATATGATATTATTGAACAAGACTCTCATCTTCATAAGGCACCTGTTGATTATGCATTTCTTTCCCACCTCATCACAAATTGTTTCCAAATCTACAGCTCCCAAGATGCCTTTAAGGAGATGTTTAAGCTCTGCTTTATGTTCAGTTGGGATTGAGTTGTTCCTGAATTACAGGCAGTTAGGAACACCTAGTGTATTCTTGGTGGAACGCTGTGTGCTCACAACACTCCAAATAGCACCACAAAGCTGCAGTATTTTTCAATACAGATACATGTCACATCAATCTTGGCTAAATGCAAGGCGTATCTCTTACTAATGCCACCTTACTAAAACCCTTAGCAGTACAGGGAGATGATCACTTCCCTTGTCCGTCTGGCTATGCTGTTCCTGATACAAACCAGGAGGACATTGGCCTTCTTGGCCACCTGGGCATGCTGCTGGCTCATGTTCAGCCAGCTGTTGACCAATACCCCCAGGCCCTTTACTGCTACAAGCCTATGGCATTGCATGGGGTTATTCCGACGGAAGTGCAGAACTCAGCACGTGGCCTTGTTGAACCTCATACAGTTGGTCTCAGCCCATCAATCCAGCCTGCCCAGATCCCTCTGCAGCGGCTTCCCACCCTCAAGCAGATCCATTCTTCCTCCCCTCTTGGTGTCATCTGCAAATTTGCTGAGGGTGCACTCAATCCCCTCATCCAGATCTTTGGTAAAGATATTAAAGAGGACCAGACTCAACACTGACCCCTGGAAAACATCTCTCATGACTGGTCGCCATCTGGATTTAACTCCTTTCACCACCACTCTCTAGGCCCATCCACCCAGCCAGTTCTTCACCCATTGAAGAGTACAGCTTTCTAAGCAATGATCTGCCATCTTTTCCAGGAGAATACAGTGGGAGACTGTGTCAAAGGCCTTACTGAAGTCTAAGTAGACCACATCCACAGCCTTGCCCTCATCCACTAGGTGGGTTGCCTGGTCAGAGAAGGAGATCAGGTTGGTGAGGCAGGACCTGCCTTTCATGAATCCATATTGGCTGGGTCTGGTCCCCTGGTTGTCACACACATGCTGTGTGATCGCCCTCAGGATGATCTACTCCACAATTTTCCCTGATACCAAGGTCAGGCTGGCAGGTCTGCAGTTTCCCGAATCCTCCATTCGATCTGTCTTGTAGATAGGTGTCACATTGACAAATCTCCAGTTGTCTGGGGCCTCCTCTGTTGACCAGGGCTGCTGATGATGGAGAACAGCTTGGCAAGCACTTCCTGCAGCTCTCTCGGAACCCCATCACATCTGACTCCATAGGCTTGTGAGCATTGGAGTGGAGTAGCAGGTCACTGACTGTTTCCTCCTGGATTATGGGGGGTTTATTCTGCACTCTATAAGTGTATTCCAGCTAAGGGGACCAAGTACCTTGAGGAAAACTGGCCTGGGTGTTAAAGACTGAGGCAAAGAAGGCATTAAGTATGTCAGCTTTATCCTCATCCTTGATGACAATGTCCCCCATCACATCCAATAAAGGATGGAGATTCTCCTTGGCCCTCCTCTTCTTGTTAATGTATTTATAGAAACATTTGTTGTTGTCTTTTACAGTGGTGGCCAGATTGAGTTCCATCCAAGCTTTCACCTTTCTAATTTCCTCCCTGCATAGCCTAGTGACTTCCTTGTACTCTTCCTGAGTTGTCTGCCTCTTCTTCCAATGGTATTAAATTCTCTTTTTTACCCAGAGTCTCAGCAATAGCTCCCTATTCAACCAGGCCGGTCATCTTCCCCTTCAGCTCATCTTTTAGCACATGGGGACGGCCTGCTTCTGAGCCCTTAAGACTTCCTTCTTGAGAAAAGTCCATCCTTCTTGGACCCCTTTGTTCTTCAGCACTGTCTCCCAAGGGACTCTCCCAAACAGTATCCAGTCCAAAGCCTGTGTTTCAGAAGTCTAACATAATGGTTTTCTTGATGCCCCTCCTTGACTTAAGCAAGAACTGAAAACCCTATCATATGGTGGTCATTGTGCCCAAGACAGCCTCTGATGACCACATCTCCCACCAGTCCTTCTCTATTTGCAAAGAGCAGGTCCAGCGGGGCACCTCCCCATGAAGGCGCACTTACCAGCTGTCTTGTTGGAGTTCTTCATCTGGTTCTTCTTGTCCCAGACTTATGGGGAAAAGGATTTCCTTTCTAGCAGAAGATATTAGGCAGGTGCATAGTCCCCCCAGGACTATCTGAAAAGAGATTCCCTGAGCACACACTGACAAATAGGTGGTGTGTGTCACAGGAACAGGCTGATCTGGGGAGAAAAGTTGAATGCTAATGTCATAATGTAAAACCTGACTGTACTTTCTCTTACCCCACAAAATGCAATCTTTACAGCATCTGACTGGTCTCCCATATTTGTACCAGATATTTGTATCTCCAAATTTTCAGTATGCTTCTGACCTTTTAGCTATGAAAGGTTCAGACATGTCTTGGACCCCCAAAATATTCTTGTAGTAGAATGGAGTTGAAAACAATCTCCATTCTGTAAGTCAAAGAATGCTTTGAGTATTCCTTTCTTCTGTCCCTCAGCAGCTTTGGTACAAGTGAATGTTAAAGGTCATGGCTGCTTTTAAAACTTAATAAACATCAAGAGCTTTCTGATGCTTACTTTGTGAAACACAGAACTCCTAAATTATACATTACTTTATTTCATAGCTATTTACATAGTAATTGGCATTGTATAATGCATGAAAACTCAGTTCACTGAGCTGAAATATAGTTTTCAGTATGGCCTAACATACATTTTATTATTAAAGTGATTTTAAAATGCCCTTTGTGTATTTATGCAACAGCTATTTTCACAGCACTAATCTGAGTTGCAATATTGCAATGGCAGCACAGGCTTTGTTGTATCCTGCATGATCTTTTTTCCCCTTGACCTCATCTTTCCTCATGGTGGCATGAGGAAATCTAGTACAACAAAGGAGACAAAGACCAAAATTTGAAACTGCATAACACAGATTGTTGCCATCCCTATAGGCTTCTCTCTTCCACCTCAAAACTGAATATGAAAGAGACATACAGTGCCTTGATTTTGAGAAGAATCTCATAGCTTCTGAACATTGAACACAGTGTACAGGCAATTGATTTTTGAAGGGGATTCAATAGGTGAAGTGTACTGACATAGACATTAAAGATGTCAGGCTTCTGCTTTTTATATTTTAAAATTATTCAAACTGCTTTGGATCCAATAAGTGCTCAGCATATTTAGTATCTTTGTTGTTCTGCATTTAAAAAAATACATCTGGCCATGTGAGATAACTTGTTTTTCCCAAACTTCAAGATGTAGGGATGATCAGCATTGTTGGGATGATCAGCATTCTGGCTTGCCTATGGATGAAATTCAGCCATCGAACTTCTCTCTGTGCTACAACTTCTTTGACTGCAGCCAGTCTCACAGACATGTTGAAGTGCTCTGGTATCCTGGATTTCCCATCACCCTGTCACTAACAGGTTATGGCTCCTGCATGTCCAAAGGAAGGGTGGAGTACTGTGACCTGAAAAACAGTGTGTAAAGAGAGGCTATACAGCACTAGATTTGCCACCTGTGCAGAAACAGACACAGATAGAGCAAGTCCCCACACAACTCAGCGCCACTTCCAGACACACTAATGTAGATACTGGCGCAGTTAATCATCATGAACATGTGTAGCCCTCTCTCTTGCCCCAAGCCTCCTGCCTTACTATGTCAGTAGGATGGGTTTATATGTTCTATCATGAGCATCCTTTCCTTGCTCTGCT